>JAUMHE010000075.1:13083119-13097577 GCA_032359235.1 Enteromius mattozi
ATATATATAGTCATGGCCAAAAATATGGTAAATATGATCAAAGAAGACTGTGAAACTTAATTTGCATTGTAAATCCTTTTGATCATTTATTAAAAAAAATATTCACACCAAATTTACAAAATTCTAACCTTTCATTGCTAATAAGAATTTAAAATGGGGGAAATAGTTTTATGAAATAAACGTTTTCTCAAATACACTTTGGGCTCAATTATTGGCAACCCTGGAAATTCTTATGAGTAAAATATCTCCTTTTCAAAAGGTATACTTTTGTACCTATAGGTTCAAATATGTGCACGTTAAATATTAATATGTACCTTTAAGGTACCAAAATGGACTCTTTAGGTACAAACATGTACCTTTTCTAAAGCTACCGCCCCAGTGACAGCCTTTGTACCTTTATTTCTGAAAGTGCAGGGTGATTATGGACATGAAATTATCCATGGCTTCCTGTTTTACAGAAATATATATAGGAGGAAAAACAAATCCCAAATTCCCTTAATCATCCATCAAAATGAGAAAATCTAAAGAGTATATTTCTGATGTGCAGCAAAAGATTAGCATTGAGCTTCATAAAATTAGTGAAGTAGAGCAGTGAAAATTCCCGTTTCCACCATCAGGGCAATAATTAAGAATTTCCAATCAACATAAAATGTTACAAAATTAATATGATGTTAAAAACATACATAACTTGCATCACTAACTTATTTAAAAAAAGGTTTAACCTTGAAAGTAGTATCCCCAGCACTGCATTTACACAATATAATAAGTGATAAGAGATTTACAAAAAGGAATAGTTACGCTTAAGTTATATTTTCAGATACGGATTGAAAACAATCTCGACACCAATCAACCAGCGTGATATGATATCAGTAATACTCTGTTTCAATTTCAAAGTGATTAATCTTGTATGGGTACAAAAGGCGCTAGCCTAGCATAGCCTCTAGATATCACATTTATCACTCACTGACAGATGAGGCTCTGGGATGTTGCAGAACAGCATTTTTTTTCTCACTGGTTCTTTTTCATTTGTCATGTTTATGTCTGGATATTACAAGAAACAAATCTCTAAGTATATCAGACCACCTTAGAAGCTTGTATCTAGATGAAGTATGTGATTTCATACTTTAGAGAAGCCTAAAACAAAACACAGCATTTTTTGCTTGTCAGTGTTGATTAAAATAATAACTCAGTGCTATACACCGGTGCTATTTCTTTTTGACAATGCATAATAACTCAACTGAAATGATTCATTTTCAGATGCATTTTACTCCTTAACAACTGCTCTAAAACAATTAACCTGCCCATGATACACATGATGGCTCTCCAACTCCCGCTAGCACTCCATGTTTATGAACAGAGGGGTGTGACAAACCCTTTTAATTAGATTCCCAACCCCAGTCCTCCAATGCTTAGCCGAAGAAATGGGAAAACAGACCATAATCTGACAGGTGTCTGGAGGCAGATGGAGAAATCCAGTCTTCCCTTTAGAAAAGCAGTGAGATGTGGCACATTTCCCCTCTCTTCACACCCTATTACCCCTCTATCCCATCCCAATCTCCCTGATGAGAATGGAGAGGGATCCAGGACAGAATGAGACTCATGGATACGTGCAGTCCTGGTGGTTCATGAGCACCAAGGCAAAACCGCAGTGCGCTGAGAAGGTTCTAACTCAACGGGCAGGAGACAGGCCAAAACATATACCTCCCGTCCACCTCACGGGGAAATACCACATTTGGAATTCAATATAAACTCACATAACACTCACATCTATACTTATTAATAAAACAGTTGGGTCCGACCTGTCGGGGAAAGTTTTTAAGGCACTTTGTCTGGGGGGTTGATAGGCTGTGCTTGAGGGGGTTCCTGACATCTGGTGCTTGGGTATGTGAGCAATTGCTATAATGCACTCACTCCATTACCTTGCCACAGTGGACAAACAGGTAATGGGTTTCTTAAAGGTAAACCCTCCTTCTTTACCCCTTACCTGCAAAACTAAATCGAAAACAGTTAGTGGCTCTGACATTAGTAATTCAGATTCAGACCATTTGTACTATTCAGAAAAGTCGTATAAAAGTCTTCGTTGGTTAGTGTGATTATTCTTGCTCTTGTTTTCTTGTTTTAAGTAAAACATACTAAAATATTGCATTGTGTTGTTGTTCATGCTTTAAAAATACCCAATAAAAAAAAGGTATCTTATGCAATATTGCTTTCCCACTACATTTTTAAGTTCAGACATTTTACTTAAAAGAAAGAAAACAAATTAATTTATGAATTTTCTGAAACTGAGCCTTTCTGTTTCTCACTTTGTCTCCGTTTCTGTCACTTAGTTGTTAAATGTTTAAATATCAGACATTTCTCAGTGTTTTTTTTTTTGTTTTGCTCCCAGAATCTCTTGGATATTTGTGTAACTCAAAGGCTTTCAAGCGAATATCAAAAGAAGGAACACTAGGACCATAATATCTTTGTTCACACCTTTTCTACTATATGCCAGCAAAGAATTAATTAATTCTTATCATTCTGGCTTTTTATATTATTTCTCTGAATGTCTTTATTATAAAGAAATGAAATAACTGATAGCACCTATAAAGTCATATTTCTTTCATTTGTGCCAAAACGCTCTACACTGATAGCAGAATTAGTATCTCAATTAAAAAGCAAAGTAGCAATTACCATCTCTTTATATTTATTTAGCATAAAACAGGTTTTGTTTTACTTGCAAAAATAGGATTATGCATGTTTTGAAGTGACACTAAATTTAGCAGCAACTAAAATGAATTACCCTTTAAACTCCCTGAACAAATTCCCTGAAAGTAGTCTTTCTGCAGTAATGAGCCTAAAAGAGGAAATTAAAGTGTCAAACAAGTAGTATGCCTGCCACTGTTAACCACAAAGGGAAATTCAAAACACAATATTCTACAAGTTATAAAAAGATTTATTAACATATTAACAATAAGAAGAATTACGTAGCAGAGTGCACATTTTACTTTAACCTGCCAGATATAAATCCTGATCAACATCTAATAATGGAAAATTATTTTGGATAGAATCATGTTATGTGGGTCTAAGTTATTTTACAGTCAAGTCCCGAGCCTTAACCTTCAAGACTTATTAATGAAGTATAAATAATTAATTTTTTAAACTTTATAAAGTGCTTTGGTCCACAAACATTTTGTTTCTCAAAGGTCAACCAAGTCTGAGATAAAGTATAGTGTGGTTTCCAGGATTGGATGTTGTACTGTGACACTGGAAAGCCTGCGCTAGTCTGACTACAGCCAAACGGCAACAAACAAAAACACGAATTTTAGCTTCGAAGTGGAAAATGATCTTTTATAACAGCAGGTTTGACGTTTGATTCAGTGAGATAGGGTGCTATTCTCTTATCATCAGTGGCAAGCGATTCTTTAAACCCTGTTAGATACTGAGTGTGTAGTAATTTTAACAGCTATGCGAGATGTGCTTTTGATGAAAAGGAACATATTTTAATTATTTACTTACACTCTAAAAAATGGTGGGTATAATATGGACAGAACCAGCAATTGGGTTGTTTTTGACCCAGCAGTTTGGTTTAAATATTTAACCCGACCTTCTGAATAGTAACCCAACCTGCTGGGTCAAAACAACCCAAATGCTGGTTCTGTCCATACTTTACCCAGTGCTTGGTTGTAACCCAGCATCTTTTAGAGAGTACTGATCAACTGACTGAGTACTGACTGAGTTTCAGTCAATGTTGATATTTTAAACTTTTGTTGTAAGAGCTAAATGTGCATAAGTTCAAAATTAAATCACAAATGTTGATACAATTTGTATACAGATACATCACAAAACCCTGCAATATTTTTAACAATAAAAGCATGCAGGTGGAAGCCTTTTCCACTATGACTATAAACATATCTCTG
Source organism: Enteromius mattozi (assembly GCA_032359235.1). NCBI lineage: Eukaryota > Metazoa > Chordata > Actinopteri > Cypriniformes > Cyprinidae > Enteromius > Enteromius mattozi. The sequence continues at coordinate 13,087,016 of JAUMHE010000075.1, forward strand.
CTTGATATCAGGGGAAAAAACAATTTAATGCATATTGACATCAAAGGTCACATCTTATTTCTAGTCAGCTGCATTGTTTCCTTTGCTGCATAACACTTACATTGATATTGCTATCAATTTGTCAAAAGTCAATTCATCTTCTTGTCCTGCACTACAAATGTAAGATTTCAAGCTTGACATCAAAGAGATATGAGTCATCTGACAAATAGCATTTCTTTTTTCTAGTCAGCTATCATATACTCAATCAATGGGCTGATTTCCTGAAACACTTTATCTACCTTTGCTCTATTTTATTTGATTTTATTAAACAAATGGTGATTGAAAGTGCTTAATCATTAACTTTAAGCTCATATGGTTAAATGTTCAAGCTGATATTATTTGAGCTAATTCATTTTCTGTTCATATTTTATGAAGTTACTAAACTTTGGCATGTGGCTGGTGTGATTTTGTTAATTCCTAACAATAAATAAGCATGACAATTAATAATTTTTTTTAAATAAAAATACAAATTTTAAATTTTTTAAAATACATTTTTATAATTAAAATGAATAAAAGTTGCATATTTAGTCTAAAGGTGCTAACCTCTTCATATGTAATATTCAAGCATTAGTAGTATCTGGGAAACAGCGACCTCTGCTGACGTCAGGAGAAACCGCACGCACTGACATTTTGAAAAAAGTCAGTTCTTTGTGGTTCTAGTTAATAGTAGAGGTGCTCAAGGACAAAATAGACAGTGTTGCTATTCATTTCCACTTGGATAGACAGATAAATTAACAGGCAGGGGAGCAATTCCAGCACAAAAAACAAACAAAAAAAAACTCAGATGTATCAATTATGAAGTGCAACAAATGCCAATGCACCCAACACAAAACTAAGTAAAATGACACTACATTTGTACAAACACAAATGCATCTGCAGTACAATGCAATGCAGAATGGGAATGCATTAGCTTGTAATGCCACTGTGTCCTGCAATGAGAACAACTGTCAACGCAGTGCCATGTTATCACTCCTCTTGGAGGTTTCTGTCAAGTGTAGTGTGTGGCCAAGGACTGTGGGGAGAGGAGGAGACAGGGTTGTATTGTCTGATTGCAGCAGGCAGGCAGGATCACCAGTGGTGCTTCTTACAGCATAATGGTAGAATAAGCTGGTGGCTAAAGGTGTTCCAAGATTATTATAGTGCTCGTTATAGAGGATGTGCAGACTTGTTCATTATGGACTCCAATGTTGCCACCGTCCTCTTCTCCGCCTCCGCCTCCAGTGGATTCTGGGTAAAGCTAACGGAGTACAACCTTCCTGATCAATTAGTTCAGGCATTCTTAGATACTTGGAATTGCCTCATGTGATATTGCAAGAAAAACAAACTGGACACATGGTGAAATACCCAAGCCATTTCAGAAGCTACAGCTTCTTTTTCTGTTGAGTGTGGAGTCAGGAATTTATCAATGTGGATAAAAGCAGGGAACATGTTTAGTATGTGCTGTATACTGTAAGTTGGTTTTGAGTCACTGTCAAATGAATAAATGTAAAGGTAAATAGCACACAGTGTCTAAGCTTTGGAAAAAAGGATCTGTGTACTATAACATGAGAATAATAAGGTGAGGACTCAATTACCTGCCAATGAGTTAAACAGATGAGGTCAAAGACAAGGCAATCAATGAGCCAACAGTTAGATCAGTGACAAGGTCATCACTGAGATAACTCATGAAGTCATTACTGGGAGTCTCACGGGGCTAAATACATGCATAGTGTTCTATCTGCGGAAATGACATGTTCATCAACAGGGCTTTCTGAATACATAAATGTAGTTGTACATAAATTTGATCTGCATAAATGTAAAATAGACTAGCTAAGTGCTGATTTTTGATATAGCAAATCTTTTTCATGTATGGAACTGTAACATATCAGAATGTGTAAGAATGCTGTTTTATTTAAAAAAAATGAAGAGGAAAAAGGATGAATCTTGGAACATATTAAAATACGCTAAGAATGTTTTATACATAGCTACTTATTATAGTAACTAACTCAAACTTTCACAGCATCTTCCAATAAAAAAACAAAACAAAACAAAAAATCATGATGAACAAGAACACTCAACTTCCAAAAGCGCGTTCCGAATAAATGCGATATTGCGTAGCTTGCCAGTGATCTACGGCTCTGTGTATTAAATGTGCTCCATCTGAAAGCACGTGATGGAAATCGCAGAACCGGATTTACTGTCAAGATGTGCATGACAGTCACCTGCGATTCATTGTACTGCCCTATGTTTTTGTTTGTTTGTTTGTTACAAAGTAGATGAGGAAAACTAGGTGTATTCAAAGCGTCGCCATTACTGTTTACAGTGCGTGGAACGGTGCGCTGTGATTGGTTAAGCAGATATATTGCGTTCTGCACAGAAGGGAGACTGGCGTTTGTTGCAGTTTGGGAAAAAAAGAAGAAAACATGACAGAATAACAAGTCGGATACCACAGTTTTTTGTAAAATTTAAAACTGGCTTTTCAATACTGACCAGATACAATAATGATTTTGGCAGAAAGTTTTGTTTTTCAAAAATGGCGTTTATCGTGTTTTGGAACTAAACTCTTCATATAGGCTATATTATAAATTTGCATTTGTTTGGATCAATTTAAGTAACCAAAAGTCATACTACAATGTCTTTTATAAAAAAAGATCTTGTTTAAAGAAGTAGTTCACTTAGTGAAAAGTTTGCGTTTAAACAAGGCATTTTAACTAAACCATTGCTTCTGGCCCAAATACCAGTCAATAATCTATAATAACGGTTCCTCCAGTGAAAAAAATCTCCATCCCCTGTTGTCTTCTCGCACCAAAATCCACTACTTTGGTCTTTTTTCTTTTGTAAACGGTGCCTGATCTGTGCATATTGCTGTTTTGCTATTGCTAATTGCTAATTAATGAAGCTCGCCAATGACGTTAACAACTAATTTCAACATTTTAAAGACCATCTATAAGTTAAACTTCCTTGCTATGATCATACTGATTGACAAAAGCAATATATCTTTACAACACTGAGTGCTTTGAGACTTGCTTAAGAAAGAAAACCAATATACTTTACTGTAAAGTGGAGTCCTCACAAGGAGTCCTCAGAGGCTCCATCATTCTCCTCTGCCCTTTGATGGCCCTTGCTCTCTGGGCTGGATTGACAGACAAGTCTCTCAGCTCACACCTTTTCTATTTCTCAGGGTCACATAGCTGCGGTTAACCCTCAGCTTATAAAGTCATATTGCAATGGGGCAAACATGCTCTGTATTTCAAAGCTCACGTATCGGATGGATCGATCTAAATGGACAGTCTAATAAAAAAAAGAAAAATAATAAATCAAGGAGCACAAGACAAATACAACACATTTCCATATTATAAATTGCGTACGGCCTCGAGGTGACATTAAGCATGTGCTTTGGGTACAATCTTTTATTGGTTTCATTCATTTACTGTGGAACATGGATGGATTTTCTATTTCTGTGGTATGAATTAAAAGTATATGTTGTTTGTCAGGCTGCACATACTGACCTTGGAATATCACAGTGTTTCTACGGTTTTAAAAGGTTATTCTGCTAATATGTGTGTGTGTATTATGTGTCCAGTAATCCTTCAGATTCTTTTCAAAGGACACTTTTCAAGTTCAAAAACATCTTTTTTCAAGTGTCATATTGATTGTTACGTTATATTCTATGCGAGACATCTTTCTTTGTTCCAGCATCTGTTATTTTGCTCTCTTTTATTACAGAGGAAATAATCTTTTTTTGTTTGTGTATGTGTGTGTGTTGTGCCTCATTTTGCTCTTTTACATAATCATGCTTGAATGCTATTTTGTGGTCTTTGGAGAAAAAAATTCAAGACAGATTTACCCTTTGAAACCATGGGGTGGAATTGCACAGATGAGTTACTGAAGCTAAATATTACAGTTAAAACGGCAGATCACAGAATAGAAATTAAACAGTAGGTTTGAGTAGAGTTTGAGCAGGTCAGTGGTTGAATGATTTGTCAGGAACCACCTTAACAGCTTGTTTCATTTTCAAATGATTGTGTTTTGTGTTGCATTTATTAATACAAAATATTAATTTCAGGAATTTCTGCTCAGTTTCTGTCAGAATTGCTTATATATATGGAACATACGCATCTATTATGATATTTACATTAAAGGGTTAGTTCACCCATAAATGAAAATTCTGCCTTTAATTACTCACCCTCATGTTGTTGCAAACCCATAATACCTTCGTTCATCTTCAGAACACAAATTAAGATATTTTTGATGATATCAGAGAGCTATCTGACCCTACATCGATAGCAATACAACTGAAATGATCCCAGATCCAAAAACGTAGTAAAAACATCTGTAAAACAGCCCATGTGACATTAATGGCTCAGCTTCAGTTTTGCTAGGAGAATATTTTTTTGTGTGCAAAGAAAACAAAAATAAAATAATTTACTCCATACTCCATTTACCATTCTTCTGCCCTGACTTATGTCTTTCGTCATTTTAGAGAGTAACACAACGTGTGAATACGCTTTCTATTAGGCCTCTAGGCTAGGCGTAAACACCAGCAGATTACGTACAAGTGGTCAAATACAGTAAAGTGTGTGTATGCGTTGCTTTGTGATACTCTTCTAGTGTCGCAAAACTGAAGTTGAGCCACTAATGTCACATGTACTGTTTTACTGATGTTCTTTACTACATTTCTGGATCTGGGATCATTTTAGTTATAATTGCCATCTATGGAGGGTCAGATGGCTCTCTGATTTCATCAAAAATATATTTATTTGTGTTCCAAAGAATAACGAAGGTCTTATGTGTTTGGAATGACAGGAGTGTGAGTAATTAATGACAGAATTTTCATTTTGGGATAAACTAACCCTTTAAAGCTGCTATGGTTCAAACTGCAGCATTTTTTGCATTAATTTAATAGTATTTACTGTACCCTACCTTTAAACCTAACCCTTAGACATTATTTGATGTATCAAAAAACATAATTTGCTCAGTTCATAAGCATTCAAATAGTGAGGACCATATCCTCACCAAAAAAATAAATAAATAAATAAATTGTAACTACTTTTGAGGTAGTTTTTAAAAAAACAGAACTTCATATAGCTAACCTGAACACACACAAGGTCCGAAAGCAGGCTTATTCCTGAAGCTTTCTACAGTTACCATTAGCTAGCACCCACTTACTATCCACTATGGTCAAAAAGTTTGAATGCTGTTAGGCTCTTTGTTCGGGCCTTGATGTGAGTCATGTTCATGGCGAGTGAAGCACAGAGAAAGTGCTCTCATGGTTGTTGAATATTAGTCCATTTTTACAGAATAGAGGTCCTGCAGAGGGCCACTTAAAAGTTCCAGCTGTCATTTAGGAATTTTGGCCATTGAACTCTTACTCACACTGTCTCATTTTGCTCACATAATGTTCATTTCTCAGACAGGTAATGCTAAATTAATTTTTTCAGTAATATCAAGGATCTGTGTGGAGGAGCTGTGTTAGTGATACATCAATGAAACAAGAAAAAGAGTTCTTTTGAATTTGTAGTATCCCTGAACATCAGATAGCCCTCAACATCATGTTTTTCTGAAAGAGCAATAAAATCTTTTTATGAATAAATAAAACTATTAATTGCTATGCTTTATAATATTTATTAGAAACATATTTTTCCTGGCATAAACACAATGAGAGATTTTTGAAAAGGTACATTTATACTAAAAGTACCATCATTTTGAAGGTCAAAAATATATACATTTGAGTTAAGGAATTATTTTTGTTAATTTGTTCCTTTATGTGAACCATCCAAGTGAACCAATTCTCTAGAATGACTCATCTTACACTGCATTCAAAGGAATAGTTAATAGAATAGTAAATTTATTAATAGAATAAAAAAAAATATATAATTTGAAGAATGCGAGTAACCATACAGTTGACGGTAGCCATTGAACAATGCAAATACCATGGAAGTCAATGGCTTCCTGTATGGAACAACATGATAGTGAGTCAATGATGACTGAATTTTCCTTTTTTTGTGAAATATCCCTAAAAATGAGAACTGTTCAGAACAAGCTAATTCTTTAGAAATTAGAGTTTCGGAATGGGTTTAGTTTTAGCCTCTGCTAAGACATTATAAAAGTCAGTGTAAGTCTGTTGGCCCCAATAGATTCTACCACCTACATGTAGGCGTTTAACTACTGTAGTTGACCTGGAAGTGAATTTCCACACTAAATGCAAGCTGACATTTAAAAACAGCAATTGATTGTTATTCAGTGGAAAAAGTGTAGCTTGTTATTGTAAAAACATTACTGTGATACAAAAAAAATCTATTAAGTTAGTAGCTTTAGAGTTTTTTAGCTAGTTATTCCCCGGCGTGAGTATGTAAATGCTTGGGAGTGTAAATGCATATATATTAAACCAGCTTAGATAGTCTGTGATGTGGTGCATCAAAATATTGAATCTAGAGAACAGTAGCCACCGCCTTTCAAGTGTCTTTGGTCAGCCAGGCGCACAAACTCAATTTAAAGGTAATGATTACTTTATTGACAAGCCCGTGGCTTGCTCACTGTGGTATTGGAAACCAAGCCTCTCTGCAGCTCCAGCTTTGAAACCAGAAGTTAAAGACAGAGATGAGCAGAAAGTGGAAAATAAATCATAGCTCTCAAAAGATGAGCACTATTGTGAATACAGACAAAGTATTTGTTATGTTATTTGTTTACAAAAATCAATTGCTTGCATGAGCATGTGTGTCAGAATACATATTAAATATACAATAGCTACATCACTAATCATCACAGTGATTCATTATATATGAGTGTAGAGTTAGATTTGAAAATTTACTAACAAAGCACATATTTGATGGGATTTGCAATAAAACAAACTGTACATTTGAAATGATGGCTAGTAAAGAACTTTTTTTTTCTAGTGTATTGTTCTTTAAATTACAATAATTATAATTTCTGTAAATCATGAGGTATGAAGTGTATTTGTTATGCTTATGCATCCAATGTGGGGGAAAAAAACCCCAAACATTTAAAGCCTGTCAAGTTGAAATTAGATGATCTATAATTCTTTTAGTTTTTTTACAGCGTGCAGAAGTAATTATTTTAGATTTATCATCAGCAGTTTTCTAATGTTTATCTTTTGCGTTGCTTTGCGGTCTGTCTACATTATTCATCCTCTCATGAAAATGAAATTGCTGACTACTGTTATGACATTCTACACATAAGACTTTGTTTTTTAAATTCCATCTGCTTATTCTCACTGTCTTCTCTTTCATTTTTCCTTGTCCCTTTGCTGGAACAAGAAATCTGCCATAGCATCCAAATGAAGATAATCACTAATTCTTCATTCTTAAGCTTTAGAGATCTCACTTTTTTATCTTTGTTGTGTTTGCTTGACACCTTAGCAGCTGTAAATCCCAGATGAGTCTTGAGACAGAGAAAACTATTCACACCAAGGTCTTAGGAGAACCATATCTGAACCTTAACAAAGAATGAGAGAACATTAAATATATACTGTGCATTTTTTAGACTTGAGTAAAATGTCTAATGTATGTCTAGTCTCATGGTATTTCACTTGACATTTTCAACCAAACTATTGTCTGAACACCAGCATTTGCTTGTGTTTCACAGAAGATCATATAGAATTGGAATGATATGATGGTGAGTAAATGACGATAGAATTAGCCTGCCTGGACTCATGGCATAAACGTACATGGGTGCACTTTTTAGTGAGACAAGAAATACGTATCAACAAGTACATATCACTGCAGTTTCCAGAAGAAATGAACACTAGAGGCAGTAAACCTCTGACATCTTTCACACAGAGTTTTGATTAATAAAGTGTAATTTGCACACAATTACTTGAAGAATATCATGTTATGACTTCAAAATAATATTAATTTGCTGGGAGATTTAAAAACTGATGCTTTTGAATGTTGGCATTACACATATCCAGCTTCATATCTATGGATTTTCATAGACAGTATGTTTGTTCGGTAGCTCACAGAGTACGGAGATATACTTGAGACCCGAGAAGCTCCGGTTTGAATCCCATACTAACTACGTTTAAACAAAACAGTTCATATCTGCATAAAAGGTAGCTGTAATGGCACGGTTGCATTAACAAATACAGTGTTCTATCAGTTTTGCATTTGTTAACACTATAGGTTTAGGGTTAGATTTGGTGTAGGGCTATTTCCAACATGATGTGACAGACAGATATTTGAATTCTGAGCTGTCGTAATACATACCTGAAGCAATGTAATAAAAACACAGCAATATGTACCTATATCAATGTAATAAAAATGTGCCAGGGTACTGAACCTGTGTTTTAGCACCACTCAGTTTTTCTTTGAAACTGTGGTGAAACGTGCGGTAAGGTACATAAAAATGTTGTTGCACAAAAAGTGCACAGAGGTACGTATTTTTATGAGACCAAGTTGGAATAAGCAGATACCAACAGAAAATGTCCTTACTGGAAACCCCCCCAATACAATCTTATCCCCTATAAAAACACTCCAACCTGACATGAGTGGGAAGACATTGGGCTCGCTGAAGTAATTTTCTTTGTACTGTTGATTAGTATTTTACAAAGCTATTGGAAAATAAGCCAAAATGTATACATAACTTAATAATCAATTTTTTCAAATATCAAAAAATATAAACTGAGGTGAAGGATTTTGTATAGCTGTCAAACAATGGCTTTAACTCCGCTTGAAGGTTAAAGGACCTTTTCCCGCTCAGCAGCCACATTATCTCAGCATGCCAAAGCAAAACAACATGCTAATGCTAATCAGGAGAAGCAGTGGGATCGATCCTGTCACAATGAATCTCAAATGAAAGAAAGATGAAAAACGACAAAGGCATAGAAGGAGGAGAGGGGAAGGTAAATGATGTTGTGTTCCCTCTTGAATATTTGATAACATCTGTTTGTTGCGTTTAAGTATGCTGTAGCTATTGTTCTCCTAGTCTAATCAGTATTGTAGGCGTCACAGGAAGGTAATTGTGATTGAGAGAGTCTGAGAGGGTTTGTGTCAGTAGGCTGCTCAGAGCTACATGGGCCGCTCACATCTGATTTGCATAACTGTGTTTTAATCAAGTTTATAATTGTCAGCTGCTTTTGCCCCCTGAACTGCAAAATAAATGCAATCTCTTGGAGAGCGACGGAGGGATATTTTTGGGGAGGGAAGGGAAATGGAGGGTAAAGTGTGTCATTGTGTGTTTGTAAATTTGTCTACATTTACTACGCATTGTTTTGCACCGCAGGTATCGCAGGCAGCACACCTGTCTAAATGGAATAATAATGATGCGCATGATTGTGTGCTAAATGCAGCCACAGCTCCCACAAGGGCAGTAACAGGGAGGAAAAGATGACTGACGGCAGCCATGGTGGAGTTCTGCCTGCATTTTAACTGTCTTAGTTAAGGATTAGAGCACCACCCAAGGGCTGTCGCTACCTGATTAAGCTGGCAGAAAACAAAATAATCTTAAAATAGCTTGGTGAGAACATGGAATGAGATTTAGCATTAGTGTGTGTGTATGTGTTTTTCCAATCCTGGGTTGCCTTGAAGAATAAACTGTTCTGCCTTAATGTGTGTGTGAGTTCACTTAAAGAGATATAAAGTAGTCGATCCAGAATTTACAGGCATTAACATTATCTCATTTCATCAGCAGGCTTCATAGGGCTCAGAAAAGAAATTAAATTTTTGTATATACACTACCCTTCAGATTTTTGGGGGCAGTAATATTTAGTTTCACCAAGGCTACATTTTTTATCAAAATATAATAAAAATAGTGATACTTTGAAATGTAATTACAATTAAAAAGAACTATTTGAATATATATTAAACTGTATATGCAGCCATACTGCAGTCTTCAGTGTCACATGAAATCATTCTGATATGCTTATTTAGTGCCTGAGAATCATTTCTTATTGTCTGTGTTTTGTTTTGTTGAAACTGCGATACATTTTTAAGGAACCTTCAGTGAATGGAATTTTTAGAATAACAGCATTTATATTAAACAGACTTACACTATAAATGTTCAAACTCTCTTGCCTTTTTTTTGGGAATATTCATTCAATCCTTTCAGTTCAGCAAACCGGTCTGAATAATTTGTTCTCTTACTGACTCGTCACAACTGTTAATGGCTCACTGGAGGGGACGATTATCAGTGAATAATGACTTAAATTTCAGTCTGTGTCTCACACACAACTAATGACTTCATAAAAGTTGTATAAACTACCTTTGTGATCATCTTTTTGAAGCCTAAAAATTACAGTCTCTGTTCATTGCAAATGCTTGGACAACACTGACAAGTGCAAGATTCAAAATCCATTTGTATTCCAAAGAGGAAAAGAAAGTCAAACAGTATGTTTTTTGGAACAACAGGGTGAGTGAATAATGAAAGAATTTTCATTTTTGAGTGAACTACCTCTTTTCTTAGAAGCATCTTGATATACAGAGAGGTTTGGCTTTGGGAAATGGACGAATCCTGCAGTCCTGCTACATTTTAACTCATGTATGATATTAGTTATAAAGACCTAAGGACATGCAATTTTTATAATCATT
>JAUMHE010000075.1:13098906-13138572 GCA_032359235.1 Enteromius mattozi
AAGTTTCAAAGAACAAAGGCAGTGCGAATATTCTCAAAGAGCACTTAAAGAGTTGCACAATGTTTAATGTCTCCAGGCACCAGACATAGAGAAGCAGTCAATGGAACAAAAACAGGCAGTCCAATGACATTTCAGAGCATGACGAGGCACAGAATGTGCCAAAAGCACAAATAGCAGATGTCACGTCACTGATTTTTTAATGTGGCAAAGAAATATGCAACAAAGCCATACACATGCAAGCACAATCTGGCAACACAGGATATGAGACATCCCTCCTTATGTAGACCTGACACACAGGATGATGAGGCCCATCTCTTTTCATTTAGATTTTGTTTTTAGCTTCATGAATTGCATTAGGCACCGCATCTCTCAGTACAGTGCGCTGCTCTTATTAATGACTCAAGCCAAGAGCAGGGACGCTGTCTTCTGATTCGCTGTGTCTCCTCGAGGCACGACGCCCAAAGAGCAGGCAAAGCAAATTAATTGGATGAGCAGAAATGCAGACAGTGGAAAATTGGAGCTCTCGATCTTGTAATGCATTCATCATTTCTTTTTCTTGTTTTTGTGCTCACTGTTTCTTAAAAGTACGCTCACTGCAGTCTGCTCACAATCGCATTTCAATTTGTCTTCATTTGGAGGTTGTTGCTTTTACGTCCAAGGTTGCCTTTAAACTATTGATGACAAAAGCACTCCACAGATATAAAATAGATAGCACTCGTTTCAAGTATTCAGTAATGTGTAAAATAGATATATACAGTTGCTTTGTGTAAATGCTTCTGTGAGGCTCTCTAAACTAAAATATTATTTATAAATATAGAATTGTCTTCTTTCGGATGATGATGCGCATGAAGATGCATATATGAATAAATTTTTTGCACAATTTTATATCTCGTTTTTAAGGTGCTCAGCATCCTTACAAAACATAAAAGATATTCATGAAAATATGTAATAATATTAAACTCATATTTATAAAGTAAAATGATAATCATAATAATGCACACATTATTTTATAATAGTTATTTTAATTACTAATTTCATATTTTATTTGAAATTATTTGCATTTTCATGAAAAAAAATATTTATTCCTTGAAGACGCACATATTTTTTGTTATATTACTTGTTAAATATCTGCTATTTAATTTTTAAATAATTTTGATAATTATTTCACTTTAAGAATGCAATCTTGAAGTTCTACTTTAATAAGTTGGACCAGTGTTTATATTTGTACCTGTGTCTGTGTGAAGGATTATAAACATCACAAAGAGCCTCTGGTGCGCTATAAGTCTGCTACAACTCCTCATAAGATCTGTGTACGGTTGTGTTTTATAACAACAGCACACCTGAGGCCTAATTGGGGCAAATTATGTTTGGCTTTCCAATAATGTGCAGTAGCTCACCTCTGGCATTTAAGTTGGTCTCCTTTAAGCTCTGCCACAGACATGGGTCATCTGTATCAGAGAACATTTAAAACCCACTTGTGCTTGCCTGAGTATGATGACACAGATAAATGTAACTGCAGAGATAGAGAAGAGTTTGAATAGGTTGAGCTGAAAATCACAGTGAGAAGAATAACGTGTGATTCTGCAGGAATATGTTTTCATCTTATAGCTTGCAGCCGCTGCAGGCTTCTATTTTGGTATAAAAATACAGATTTGTAATTGTTTTATTTGAAGTGCAAAAACACATTGAATTTTAGGAATGTTTTTCTTTCTAAAAATCCCCTATTGGGAAACTATGTTTGTTATCCACATAAAAAATTGATAGGGACTTTGGTGAGTTGATTGGTTATCACTACACTGTAAAAAAAGATAAAAAAAAAAGTGGTTTTACTAAAAAATATATTTATGTATTAGTGCTGTCAAACGATTAATCGTGTCCAAAATAAAATTTTTTGTTTACATAATATATGTGTGTAAACTGTGTATATTTATTATAAATACACACACATGCATGCATATATTTATATACTTTAAAATAGGTTTACATATTAAATGTATTTATATATATTTTAAAATATAATAATTAAATAAATATAAAGGTATAACTATGTATATATTTTTCAAATATATACTGTATGTGTGTGTATATTTATATATACATAATAAATATACACAGTACACATACATATATAATGTAAACAACAACTTTTATTTTAGATACAATTCATTGCAATTAATCATTTGAAAGCACTAATATATATATATATACACATACACAAACACATTTAGTTTACAAAAATGTCTGCATTTTAAACCTGTAACTCCAACAGTCCCTTTCTGTTCAATTATGAAGGCCATTCTTTTACTAACTACCATTATAATAACAGGCTGGAGATGATGAATCAAAACCCCATCATGGTAACACATGACACCAAAACTATTCAATAAACATGAATAAAACAACTTGAGTTGTAACATAAAACTGAGTTTCGAAAGAAATCAAGAAACACATATAATGCTATGAATTCTGGGAATGTCAGTTTATGTTTTTTCATGGTAAATTATGTTATGACATTTATTTTCACTTCCACACAACAGCGCCATTATGGTTTCTGGGCCCCCTGGACAGCATGTCCACTCGGGAGGTTTGGGAGGGGGCGGTGTGTTGGTGCCTCCCCCTCGGTAGAAATCAGGATTGCAGTCCACGACCGTACAAATCACGTTCTGGCGGTTCCCACACGGTAGAATCGTGACCGTGTTCCCCCTGGTAGAAATTGCGTTTCCCCCTCTGGGGGCCCCCACCATTGTCAGGCCCTGAAAATCATCCTAAAGCCCCCCCATCCCCCCACCTCCCCCTTACGGCGCCCCTGAACTGTCCATCTAACAGTAACAGTTTTACTTAAAAAATGCATGAAATGAAAGGTTCAAACTATTAGATTTTTTTTGTACTTACTTACAGTCTTTTACAGTTGAAATTACACTCATTTTTCAGAGTGTATACTAAACCACACCAGTATATACTCACACTGAGTGTATCTGTTGTTTGCATCATCCGGCATGACACACGCTTAAAGTGACAAGTACTCAAGTCTTAGTAACTTGTCATGTCAACCGATGAGTTAGCAGAAGACTAATGATGCTCTTCCAGCAGCACTGCATTGCTCATGGTCTTTTTTATCCTGCTTATGTCAGTTGCGTCCATCATGAACTATTCTAATAGGTCTTTCTCCACATTAGAAAATGAGACCCGCAGCAACAGTCTCTGTTGAAGTGCTGCAGATATTATTAGGCTACTTCAGTGTAATCATATAACCGCTAGAACTGAATCTCCTCTTAGACAGATACTATAGCCTAACAAGCTAAGACTGATGGAGAACACAGCAATACAAATACTGAAATGCAAATTCATAACCCAATACAAATAAAGCGAATCTGCTAAATGAAATCAATAAAGGGGAAGCGATCTGATCATTATCATGAGTAAATAAAGGGAACGTTGAATGGCTGTGCAGCTGAATAGCGAACAAGAGACAGATTGTGCCTCTATCTGAGTTGTTGTCAGGATAATTACAAACTTCCTTTTGCCCACTGAGGCTTAGCACAAGTTCTCCTGACGTGCATTTCTCTCTATGACAGAGTGAGCGCTCTCATCTCTCATTCTGTTTTTATTCTGCCCGCCCTCTTTTTCATCAGCAGCGTCAATTTATTATCAGATAAACAAAAACAGTCATTGCATTATGAACCAGGATCTGCTGGGAAGATTGTTCAATTGAAAGTTGAAATATTAATGTAATCAATGGCAATTCATTGAGGGATGACGATATAATCAAAAGCATTTTGAGGAGAGAAGCAAAATTATTGTATTTACATGTCCTTTGTTCTTTCAGCAAATCACACAGCAGAGAGGAAAACGCCACTCGATGCTGCTTTTCTTGATTGATCAACACTCACAAGCACACACACACACAGGGTAAGTCCAATTACACACTTTGACAATGTTGGCAAGCTAACAACTGAAATTTTGTGTTGCTTGAAAAGACTCATCAGATAAAATATGCCATATTCTTCTGGGGCCCAAATTCCCACTGCTGAGTAGTCAAACAGTGAGAGAAAAGAATCTCAAAGAAAAAAATCTCAGTTTTTCATTACATGTTTTTTTTCTGATTCTTTTCAAATTCACTATTCACTCCTCTACTCTCCTGACACACAGTAATATATCCAAGGCAAGAGCTGAATATAAATCAAGTGTTTCTTCTGTGAAATATGATAATCTGTAAATTAGTAATAATTGGAACTGAAAAAATGTGGGCTGCTAAATGACTTGTCTAAACCATATGTGCATTAACAGAGCGAAGCACATTGACTTCACCTTAACCCTGTATGCACACGCACACACGGGCCATCTGTACAACAGTTTGGATATTAAAAAATAGAAAATATAACGAACATCTGCCAGAATATTTTTTATTTAGATATTTCTGGCCTGTCTTAAAAATGAAGGAGATAAAATCTCTTCCATTCCTGACTTTAAAGGGATAATTTTTCCCAAGTTGATATGAGGGTCTTCGTGAAAGTACTTCTGCAGATGAAGCTGGATCACGAATGATTTATGCGAACATATTTATGCAGATTGGAGATTGGCGCATTCCCTTTAAAACAAAAGTAATGTTAATCCTCTGTGTAAATCTCATATGTAAATGACGACTGCTATGTTCATTATTACATCCAAAACAAAATACCTTAATCGCTTACTCTGAGAAATACTTGTCTTCTCCTGCACCGGAGACAGCTCACTCAGGGTGGGTCCAAGATAAGACGGTCTTGTCAATCGACTATAGTGGGAGGGGCCTGTGCAGAACTATGTAATTCTGTCAGAAATCTCAGAAGAGCCTGATTTGAGAAAAGGGATTTTAAAATAGGGATTTTTAGTGTGGATTATCATTATAGGATGGATGTGTACTTCCAACAAACAACTTATGTTCAAAGTGAATTTTGAATCTGCTGACCCCTTTAATGCTGATGCCTTGCGTTACTGCAATACAGTATGCTATCGTGAAAACTGAAATTTGGATGTATTTGGTATGCGTTTGCATTTTATGTGGGCTAAATTGTAAGCACAGAAAAGGAATTTCCTTCACATATGCACACACATACTTTCTTTCTGTGCACTGTGACTGGTGATGGAAATCAGCACTTGCCATGGAAATGGCCTAATATCAGGACACCGTGTTATTTATGCATGAAATCTTCAGGTTTTTTAATCATTTTATATGAAAAGGTTACTTCTGAAGTTCCAAAAAATCATATTTTTCCACCCAAGGTCTAAAGTACTATGACTGTTAACAGCATATACATAGTACACTGTCATAAAAATATGCAAAACTCGTTCCTTCGGGCAGCAACGGCTTGTCATTGGGGCATACCCTTAAAGGTAAAAAGCTGTCATTTATCTACCCCTAAAAGTTGTATATTGGCACCTTAGAGTAGCCTTAAGGTACTACTATGAACCGTTCAGGGCTAAGGCACAAAGTAAATTTTAAATGTGCTGCTCTAGTG
This sequence comes from Enteromius mattozi, assembly GCA_032359235.1. Lineage (NCBI taxonomy): Eukaryota > Metazoa > Chordata > Actinopteri > Cypriniformes > Cyprinidae > Enteromius > Enteromius mattozi. Next base: position 13,104,402 of record JAUMHE010000075.1, read on the forward strand.
ATAAGGTTTTGTGCCACAAAAAGTCGAATTTTGGCTCCACCACCACAGAATCACACCACAGAATATATATATATATATACACACACACACACACGCACACACATTTTACATACATTTCAATAATATAATATGTCACCTCTGTAACATTCCAAATTTTTGATTGCATTGAAAGCATTGCAAAAATGGATAATTAGCAAATCAACATATCACATCATATTATGAAGTCAATATTATTGACCAGAACAATATGAGGAAAGAAAACTTGCTTCTGTTTGAAGTCTGTTTTCTCCTTTTAAATATCTAAGTAGCATTGTTTCTATAAAATGAATCGTATAGCCTACTCATACACTTTTTGAAAAGATTAAATCTGACTGCAAATGTTACTAGAATACTGATATAAAGTTGGTAGTGATTACATTACTAACAGCAAGCATTTTAAATATTTTGTATTATAGTCACCTGTCCAGGGTATTTCAGTGTCTTGAGACAGGGTCCATCCCTTTCCTTTCCATGACCCTAAAAATAAAGCAGATTTAGAAGATGGGTGAATGAGTGTATTATATTTTCATATACTCATACAAAGGCTGCAATATGTATCTCGCACTCACTCAGTGGAAGCTAAACAAGTGTTTGAATAATAAAGCTTTATGAGCAGTATAATGCAGTACTTTACGCTACAAATAATACAGCTGAAACATATAATATCAAGCAACTCAGTATTTTGGTTGCCAACATATAATTTAATATCTGTTCATTCAAAGCAATATTCTACTCATATAATCTTAAAATGATCAAATATGAGTTCCCATCAAAATGAAACTAAAACGAGCTAATCTAACTAAACTGTAATCTTAGATTAATTCTGATAAATATCTCTTGCACTCAGCATGCAGTTGGTAGGCAGCTATGGATAGTTTCTTGACGGGCATCTTTTCGCAATTACAGAAATGGCTTCAATACCCGAGGCAACATATTCTTTGAAAATTACTGATTAAATGTCAGCAATTTAAGTTAGCCATTTAACTGCATTGCTTTGTCTGTTTTGTCCCAGTTAATCATGTTTTCCATCCCAGAATGCACCACTAGCATGCTTTAATAGATAGGCTTATGAGTTTCTGAGAAATAAGAGTGGAAACGGAACAGGAAAATATTCAAATGGAAAAGACCCTTTATAGAGGGTTCAACAGGGCCGTATCCAAACAAAGATGTTCTAATTACTGACGTTTTAGTCTGTTATTATTTTTCATGTTCCGTCTCACAATGACTGCAGTAGTGCTTCAGTGAATTAGAAGCAACTCAAAAATATGTGATTCTGTTCTAAGTAGATGTTTAAGGAGGATACCGGAGGAAAGTTACAGCATTTGTTGATTGAGTGCATAACATTTGCAAAACACTTTGATTCACTCTTAAATCATTGGCTTAGTGCTGGCACAGTGGATTAAGACTTAAAACTAAAACTTGATTTCACTTCGTGTGGTTCTCTTAATTAGAGCAGCATGTCACTGAACTGAAGCAGCTCCTTGCATATAAGCAAAAAAAAAACCTCAATTAAATTTTCATAAACAAACTGTGACACTCTAATTTGTGTTGCAGAGATTATAGTGATTTGGATTGTTCTGCATCACACATTAACTCAATAAAAGGGTGCTGAATGTTATCACACTTGGCAATCAGAGTCAATATGTTTTCTTCTTAATTAGTCATGTTTTAAAATCTGATTACGGTAATTTAATTCATTGTGAGTGTATCATAATACACGCACTCAGAGAATTATCGAGGAATTCTTTTAGTTTGGAAAGCAATGACAACTGATTTGTTACCTGTGATTGTGGTAAAAAGTTGTGTTGTTGGAATTGTACAGGTACGCTCAAAAAAGAAAGGCCTAGACAGACTTGCATAGCATACAGTACATTTTAATTTTACTCTTTTTAATTCATTCATTCATTTTATTTTCTTATTTTATTACCAGTGTGTTAACAATTTGAGTGAAAAGTCTAACTGAAAATAATGAACATGACTTTTTTATAGTAAACGTTTGGTTAAAATGAAAATGTATTCACACTCAAGGCAAAAATAGATGAGTTTGTTTGTTAATCGGAACAAATTTGTCAAAATTTTGCATTCACTATTTGCTCTCCAATGCAATCCAGTGAACGGGTGCCATCTGAATAAGAGCATGAAAAAAGCATCATAATAATACACAAGCAATCTTTCATTACACAATCCACACGACTCCAGCACATCAATTAATGTCTTGTTCAGTGAAAAGCTGCATGTTCATAATAAACAAATTCATCATTAAGATTTTCAACTTCAAACCATTGCTTCCTGGTCCTCTATCTATAATATTACCTTCTTCTGTTGAACTGTTGAACTGAAGCTTTTTGGATCTTGCTGTATTCCTGTTCATTAATCAACATCATTATTCCATGTCATGTATGAACGAATAGCAGATTTCCCCTGGCAATCGTATGTTAATACATTAACTAAAAAGTGCTGAGTATAAAACTTTTGCCAGCTGTCATGCACGTAGCTCTCTCTCTCCAACATACAAAGACCCTCATTTCCCTTCAAAACACGTTTAAAAGAAATTAAACTCTTAATTTGCCAGCTCCACGGGAGGAAAAAAAAAGCTGATTTCCTTTTCCAGGCCTGAACTTGCAGGATAGGGTATGTATTAACAGCACGGCGACAAGCGGAATATGTTATGAGCCAACTTTAATGGGAATATGGGGTTACGACGCTGTGAAATTGCGTAAGCATCCAGTTTATAAAAATGTTCTCTGACTGGTATAACCCTGCCAGAATTTGAAATAACATATTGGGCATTAACTGCTTTTAAAGACTGCAGACATTTTGACACATTATCCACTCTGGTGATAGTAGTAAAAGCAGCATGACCAGATCAGATGTTTAAATTCATGTCTTGCCCAAAGTTGCTCAAGTATACGCAGGCACGACTTCTTGTCTCTTTCCAGAGACAGCAGATAGCAATGCGAGTTTGAAATTTATAGTGAAAGCCTGGAGGTGAACCATGGGTTCAGTTTGTCTAATCTAATTTCCTGTCACACCAGAAAAGCATCTAAAGAGAAACATAGGATGCAATAAATTATAGGGATGGTACTGCCATTCTAGTGGGTTAACGGCGCAGTGTTATGATACTCTGCATTTAAATAATGTATGCCAGGAGTATTTCTACTGCAGTTAACAAATCCAGAAACTACAAACAAGATTTAAAAAGTCTTAAATTCACAGTCTGAGAAATAGGAATGGAAAAATGTGATTATGAAGATGTGCTACTGTGAAAATGCCTGCAACTGAACTTTCTGGCACAACTGAACTGTTTTTATAAGTTATCTTACACTTATGGAGCAGTGCTCGTGTTCAAGAAAACTTTCCAAGTTTCCAGATTCTCTCTTGAATTTGATGTGCAGGGCTTGCAAGGTAAACCTATAGTCCTACCTGCAATTTGTTTGCAAAGATTTACCACAACTCACTTTATGCTCCTCTTCTGTAAGTTCACCCGAACATGAATATTTCAAAATACAGTTTAATATTACATGCCATGTGTGCAAGAAATGATCGATCACACAGTAAACATTCAGAGTTTTATAAAAGATAACGACAGCTGCTGTTTAAACTGAGGCACCTTTATTCTGACCCTGTGATTTGTATTTGTACAGGTCTGATGCTGTTTACAGTCTTCTGAATCCCAGACAGTGTGACAACAAGCAAATGCTTGCTTTGGTTGGAAAGAGTGTCAAAATAGTGTCAAAGCGTCAAAATAAACTTCTTTAACTGGTTAGTAAAATAACCTTCTAAATGTTACTTATACATAAAAAATGTAAATCACAGGCTTGCTGATATTCAGTTCAACAGTATGATTCTGATTCAGATTTATATACATGTAGCAGTAACATTTTTAACACAACTGGCTGTTACTTTGTCTGTTTTGCTGCAAACGGAAATAGTTGTAAACAAAGTCGAAGCAGAACAAAACAGTAAACCAACCAAAACGTAGGTTATAATGCATTTGTCATCTTCTCACCGGCTTGCAGTTATTGAAGATAATACCAACATTTGATCCTGTACTTTTGGAACTGTTACTGACAGACCAAAAGTCAACAAAGTACCTGACATAACAGTTTGAAATGTCAGCATTGATTGCCGTTGCCTTGGTATCCACTTCACACTCATCAAACATGACAGCAGATTAGCAGTTTATTGATTATGCTTTAGCTATTTTGTTACACATCTGCAAATATCCTAAGGCAATGTTTTAAAAGGTCACAGTGGGTTACAGGTACATGTGTTTTCATATCAACACCATCCACTGTAGTACTACGAAGTGCAGTCTTATGCATTTTGCTTCTTAAATTTCTTAATCTCATTTTGTCTCCAACCTTTCATATTATTCTTCAACTTAAATAGTGCCACACCAAGTAAGCTTGCAAATGTTTAAATCCACTTTAAGAGGGAAATTAACAAAGAGGGTGGAAAAAGAACTGTCACTGGGGCACTATCGTTTCAAAAGATACTAATATGTACACTTTAGGTACTAAGATGTACCGTTTAGGGGTACATAAGGTAGAAAGATGTAACTTTTAGCTTTGTACCTTTTTTTTTGTCTGAGAGTGTATAGGGGAGGCCTGGACATGAATAAGGATCTATGTGTTTCTCTTTTATTTCAGATCTTTTCTTATTAAATGATGGTCCCTGAAGAAGGACTGCTGTCTTTTCTGAAGATGTCTTGGGAGTCACGTTTGCAAACCCATTTGAGGATTTTAAAGGTGTAAGCGAAGGGCCATTAGTGGTAATGCTTGACAATGGTGATACTCTCCTGCCTATGTGGGCTGGTCGCATGATTTCTAACGTAGATTTTTATTTATTTATTTATTTTTGTACCTTTAATTGATAAATGATAATGGAACCATTATGGACTGTAGGGTACCTGAGGATGTGCCACATGAATTGTGATATAGCATATAATGCCTCTGAGTTTTGTGACTTGTGTGGCTATTTAATTTAAGACTTAAATCATTTTCCCTTCTTTTGACACCATCAGGCACTATCTGACAAAGAACAGACAAGCGTTTTATCCTTAGAGGTGAGCGATTCGAAAAAGAAATATTGTTTCCCTGCAGCTCCTTTTTCTTTCTAGGTTCCTGTGTCAGCACTTAGCCAGTGGAGAAGCGAAGGGTCTTAAGTGTCCTACGGCACTTTCATGAAATTACGAAAAAGTCAAATTATAGGGGTGGGATAAGCTTAAATAAATAATTGGATTCTCAATTTGCAGAAGATGATGTTTAAATTTAAATGAAAAGATTCTTTATTCCCTTAGGGAGGGTATGGAATTCATTTCACATTTTCTTCTCTGACAGAAAGACAGAAGAAGCCTGTACATACTGCTCTTCTGCAGTGTAATTTTTACAAGGTCCATAACCCTATATGGAATAAAAGAAAAACATGTGGAAAAATTTATGAAAAAATAATGTGATTATGTTGTCAGCTGTACGTCATTCCAAACCCACATACCGTTAACACAAAAGAGGGAATTTTAAAAGAATTTTCACATAGAATGACAAATCAGAGGTTGTCAAGCTCCAAAAATGGCAAAAATACTATAAAACCAGTCTATATGGTGATATATTCCAAGCCTCCTGAAGCTTTTTGTGACAGACCAATATTCCTGCACAAAGATTCTGTTTGATGCAGTACAAACCCGACCTAAATCAACACAAATTGAAGTTTTGAAACATCGCTGTTGCAATTTATTATATATAACTTAATACAATTAAAAGCTGAGCCAAAGATTGAACCAGCTTGCAATATGACAAAGCTGCACATAATAAGCAGCACAAAAGGCTGAAAAATACTACAATTTAATGTGCTGATGGTGAGATAGCTGCCTGATACTGAGAGCTGAGGACAACCAACATGACACTCTCTCTGATTCAGCTTTAGTCATGTGGAAAATTAAACAAAGAAAGGAGCGGCAGTCAATGCAAATGCCGCTAGGGGATATTTCAACTTTAGAGGAGGCAGAATCAAATTCTCATTTACTGCAGATTTTCGAGTTTAATAATTCCACCGCTCACTTTCTCCCATTTGATCTGGATCCCTGTCACTTTTATCTTCCATAATTTTATTTTATTTTTTTAAATAGCCATGTTTATGTGGGAATCATAGTGAGAAATTATATTACCAAACACATCTCTTTTGTGTTTGATATAAACATCATTAAATCAATATTTACTATTTATCAGTCATTTATTGTCGATTACAATGCTTCATGGGATTGTGGTTACTTACTAACATATTGTAGCTTTTATCCATTTATTCATACTTTTTAGCTTTAGGTCAAAGGTTATAATGTTGTTATTCACCTCTTGGTTAGTTGGTTGGTTGGCGTAATGCTCTTAAACAGAATCTCTTTTTTTAAAAATACCTTTGGAGAAAAAAAAAAAGGATAGGTAACGATGGACTAATGTAGGAATGTTGGATTGAACAGTTCGTATGTAAATACCAATGATATGGGACACAGTCCTAAACTTGGACTCATTAATGCAGTATTAAGTTATGTAAAACTAGGACAAGCATTCTGGGAATGTAGAGAGATGACACCCAGACAGGAAGTGACTCGGCACCCATGTATAAATACATATAAAACACACACTCACTCACATACTTAAGGGGCAACATGAATATACCATCTTCAAAGTGTCAAGCTATCAGTTTCCTTTTGTCTCCAATGTTCTCTCTCGTGCGATAAAGTGAAAGCCTATAAAGTATGGATGCTGAGTGGGAGCTGATGGGTTTGTGTAATGATGCTGTATGCTCATGTGCGTGGGTTTGTGAGCGATCATGCACTGGGTGTTTGCAAGTGAGAGTCTGCGTTGAAGTTGTAGTAGTTGCTTGGATGCTCATCGGTGTGCATTTTCCCTGTCAGTGTGTTTGTGTGTGTGTGTGTGTATGTAATGATGCTTTTCTTTAAATCGTCTTTTATGAGGCGAAGTGAAGCCTGCGCTGCCCTGCTGCTCGGCATTCTGGGTAAATGAGGGGTTAAGGCCGGTAATGGTGGGGACACTCAGCATGGAGGCCGGAGCTCTGATGACAATCCTCCTCTTGTTTTTAATCTCCACTTTCTCTTAAGTCTTGTCATCCTTGGAAAACAGTCTTTGTTGTTGACTGCTGTTGACTCACACTACAAAACAGTGCTTAAACAAGTGCATTTATACAGACAGCAGAATCTAGACTAGTTAGAGAGTCATTTAAAATGATTACGTTTTGTGCGTGCGTGTGAATGTGCTTAGATATGTGCTTAAAGGACAAAATCTATTTAAGTAGCTTTATAAAAAAGCAAGAGAATTCCTTTAGATAGACAAGTATGTGAGCGTGAAATGAAAGGGTATGAGATGATAAATTTAAAGCAGCTATTTAAAGGCCATTGACTTGTTTTACTTCTCAGATTCAATCACCAATACCAAGCCAATACCACCATTACTAATACGTGTGTGCGCACACATATACCTCAACAGCAGCTAAAAGACAAACTCATTTCCCCACTGAATTGGGGCTGTGGAAAGTGCTAACTCTGCAAAACACAGTGAAGTGTAGGTACAGAGGCTATAAATTAAACCTTAGGCATGGAAATCTCGTTTAAAACCAAATGGCTTTTCAACTACAGACATGCACACACACACACACACCTGCACATACTATCACACAAATCTTAAAGTCTCTTGCACTTGTGCATTACACATATAATCATCCAATCTCCGGTCACCAGTTTTGGAGTAAGGTACAGGCCCACATGAAACACACAGTCCCAGCTATCTAAATTAAAACTTCAATCTACATTAACTTCTACTGTTTTCAATCTAATTGTAATTGCTATACATTAATCCTGACAGTAAAAAAGAAACGTTTGGTACAACTTTTCTCTTAATAAACCAATTTTCCTTTTGAGCAAATCCCTTAAAATAGGTTTCTGGAGATGTTTTGTCAGCAGTTTTGTCTCCAGAAGTTTAGGTGAGGTGAGGAAAAGAGTGCATATATTCACTAAAGTTCAAAAGTTTGGGGTCAGTATGATTTATTTATTAATTTATTGAAAAAAAGTACTATTTGTATTGTGAAAGGACGCTTTAAATTGATCAAAAGTGACAGTAAAGACAGTAAATTGTTACAAATTATGTCTGTTTTCTCTTTTTAACTTTTTAATCATCAAAACATCCTTAAATCATCATGAAAATAGCAAGCAACACAACAGTTTTCAACAGAGGTAATAATAAAAAAAAGCATCTTCAACAGAAAATGACGATTTCTGAAGGATCCCAAGAAACCGGACTGTGAAGACCGGAATAATGGCTGCTGAATATTCAGCTTTGCTATCACAAGAAAAAAAAAGAAAATATAAATTTAAAATGCAGCCTTGGTGAGCATGAGAAACATCTTTTAAAAAAACTCACCAACCCTGAAACATTTGAACAGTGTGTATGTGTATATATATATGTAGGCAGTGAAGCAGCTCACCAGGATTTTGTAACAGTGCTGCTGTATAATATCGGTTCAACAAGACTTCAACACATGAATGTATGCCTTTACAGTAGCCTGAAGATACACTGAAGAGATTATAAATCATTTCATGGTGTCTCTGACATTTTTTAAACATATACAATCATTTTTTGTAAGCATAGGCTACATAGAGAACTTTACTTTTATTTGTTTATTTGTTTTTTTTTAATGTCACTCTTAAAGCTTTAGAAAAACATATGCATTACATCTGGTGGTTTATATATACACAGTAGAAGTCAGCACTCATCATACTGTTCTCTAAGAAAATTCCAGCCATTAAAAAAATCCATCAACTATTGATTTTCAGCCTTTACAATACAGTTTTAAAAGTAAAGCTGTATTAAGCTGCATTCCATTACAGCATGTTATTAAACCAGAGAGCAAAGCAATTGGCCTCTATAGGTAAACAGCCTACCTAAAGACTATTTTATCTGGCACAATTTTGTTACAATATCTATTTGTTCGCCTATATGCATCCAGATCCCATCAAATGCCAGCGCATGTGCTTCCCTGTCAGCAGACCTTTGATTACAGAACTCTCCCTCTTTTCTCCCCCTGCCTCTTTCTGCTCTTTCTACAGTACACAGTGGATTTATGTCATTGAAAATGCATTGGGTGAAGCAGAATCTGTTTCTGCATGTCTGCGGTCGCCTGAAGGAACGTGCTGCTTAGAGAAGGCAGAGAGATGCACAGACACACACACATGCATACAGCAGGAAGGATTTGAATTTGTAATCATATGTATAAAAGACTCACATACAGAGAGCAGAGGAAGTTGCAGTCGCAGTGCTTGCAGTAAATAGCTGGAATTGGACAACAGTGTGACAGATGCTATAGAGGACATGTCTGGTAACAGCCTTCATGCTCTAATGAAAACGGCATGCAGCATGCCTTTATTTAGGTCTAGTAAAGGTTAAACTTTTGTACTCAATGTATTGAATCACACAGTATAAAACTAGTGACGAAGGCCATTTAATCATCCACATCATCCGAGTTGCACCAAAACATCAGTAAGGTTAAGACTGGAATACAATAAATCAGTTTTGTGAAGTTTTATTATAATCTAGAACAAACTTTTTATTTTATTTTAATTAATTAATTTACTTATTGCTTTTTCCCGCTTAATTGGGTTTTTTGGCATTCTAGTGTTTTGCCTTCTAATGTTTTCTCCCAATGCTTTTCTTTAGCCAGCTTATTAGCTAACTTGGCTGGCTAAATTGGTTTGATGCAAAGTACAATCAAAACAAATCATTTGCAAAAAGCAATATTATTTTCATTTAGTCACAAGAATTTTCTTATGCTCTGTTATGATGGTTTTTTTTTTTTCCCCAACAGCAAGTGATTAACACTCTTTACTGGACATTTAAGTATACATTTTTATTTAAATAATGCATTTATTAAAATGATGTTTTAAACAAAACTGTATATTGCATTATCTTTTATATATGTAAACAAATTACATCTATTTTTTACATACTGACAAACCTACATAATCAGAAATATAGGTGTTTTTTATGGATCTTTTGAAATGTGCATGATTTTGTACTATTCATTTATTTTTGGTGGCTTAATGCAAAAACATTTCACATATGTGTTGCCACATGGAGTTGTGGGAAAAACTTTACACATTCTAGATACATTTGGAGCTCATTTGCAGCTTGGCAAGGATTCATTTTGGATCTAATTTGGTTTTGGACTACATTTTTTGGACTATTTTGGTTAAAGTGTTTCTACAAGTTGATCATTTCAATGGCTATAATCGCCTAGTGGACTCTCAATGCCAAAAACAGCAGTTAATAAAGACCTTGCTACATTGCATCAGATTTCTTTTATTCATCTTTATATTCTGCAAAGGTATTTGTCCTCTGAACGATTCTGCAAGTCACTTTTAGTGTCATTTCAAACTTTAAAATGAGTGGGTAAGAAGGTAAAATTGTCAGTCGTTGTTACGACAGTGCGATGATATCAAGTTGCAAAGAAAATATTCCCTTTTGTACAAGTCTCCACACCTTGCATCCTTCTTTGAAGACAAAGGTTTATGACTAAGCAAATTTATGCATTTATTATGAATTTCTTCTTGTGCGATTTGCACACAAATACATTTTTTTGGCAAAGATTGCATTATCTACAGTACCTCACATAAAATCACTACTAATCTACATATAAAAACAACACTTTCCGTGCGGTCCAATAGTCTCTTCCTTTTCTAAGTAGGTGGTTCTTGGCTAGAACAAGCTATTATGTGTAGTCTGGCTAGAAGAGACCTGCTGAGGACTTTACTGGAAACTGTCATCAGCCCACAGTGATCCAGTCACACAGGGACACACATCTGTTTGAAGCTTGGCAGCAAGTCAAACTGCTATCTATCCATCCTAAACATATGATTTCATGACTGAAAAAGTACCTCCTTATCCCTTATGAGAGGAAGAGAAAAACAGACAGAGAGGGTGCAACACTGGCTTGGGGCAAATTAGATGTTGAGTCGTTTCCTGGCTAATTAAATCATTCTAATAAAATACCTCTGGACACAACACAAGAGAGGAGGCATTATTAAATCATAGCCCATGGTGTCAGCATGGAAACTTAAAAAGCACTGTCCTCCGGCTGGGATGAAGTTAGATTTCCAATGTAACTAATATGAAAAATTAATTATGGCTTCAGTGTTATTGGTATCTCCTATTAAAAAGTAAGCTGTGTCTTAAAAGGGGAAGCTCAAAGTACCCTTATCATAGCCTGGCCTCACAGCCTGGCATGATCAATCTGTATTAAAAGCAACGCTAATCATTACAAACCAGTTGTGTGGCCTCCGCCAGTGTGAAAGGTCCAGAGGGCAAAGGGACATATTATGCTATGCTAATCACAAAACCTCAAACCACATCAAACTGTTTTTTGATAGACAGCCTTTTTTGTCCCTTTTTTTTGAGCTACACTACTTTTGTTAGATAACTGGGATGTGTGCATCAATACATGGCTTTATTCTTAATGATTTTCATATGCATATTTATAAAGCTTTACAAAAGCAGATTAACAGTTTTGTTATTGATATCACGGCCAGAGATGAATAAGATGAATTATGAGTATCAGTGTTTTGTATGCTAATACTGGAGGGAAGCTCCAAGCGTCCAATATATTGGTACCATATTTTAACAATTTTCTAAAATCTACTTTGATCATTGTACGTTCCAATTAATCTCAATGAATCTGCAGTTACTAGCTAACTAAACATATTAAAACATCATAACATAATAAAAAACATGATTTTTAAATCTATATATATATATATACACACACACACACACATATATATATATATATAAATATTAGTAATTTTAGTAATAATAAATGTAGTCATTTTAGTAATATATAAAAAAAAGAAATGTCGTCATGGCAACTACATTACCAATTAAGTACTAAAACTAAAATAATAATAATAATAATAAATGAAAGCTAAATAGTAATAAAAATGAAAAATGAAAAATTATAACATAACAAAATTAATCAAATTAAAAATTACAACTTGAAATAATAACAATAAAAAAAGCTAATTCAAAATATCAATACTTACTGGTAATCAAATAAAACAAATATATGTATTTTTTAATATGTTTTTATATTTTTTAATTTTAATATCTCTTACATTTAAATGACCTTAGCAGTCATCTAACTTGAAGTTACAAACAATAATTTAATAACACTGTTAAATGGAATTTAAAATGAAAATTCATTTTAATGTTGTGATGCCCAAAAAAAACAATCTTCTGTATGATTGATCCACAAGTGGTAAGTGCTTTTATAGACTGAAAAGTGAAAGATATTTGTTTTATAATAATGTGAAAAGCACATTTTTCAATATCATCCTGACAAGAGGAATATTCCAGTCACGAGAGACCTATTTTTCATTGTAGATCTGTAAGTTCTTGACTTCAAGGACAGCCTTGTGTTTATAACAGCTCGTCGATGGGCGCCTCAGCTTAGAATTATGTGCTCACAAAGTCCTTCTGCAGAGAAGCATTACACCATCAGCAGTGATTTTCCCTACAATCTTCTGCTGCTGTGACCTTCCCTCCACATGAGGACAGAAAACAATCCCTATAACAACTATGTTTGACATCCACCTTTAAAATACAACATCTTAACACACGCTGCCCTTGTAATGTCCCTGTGCTATAAAGATTTTTTTTTTTTTTTTTTACAGCTGTCTTTAATTATTTTGTTTCTTCGTGTCAAAGCAAATTCAGCATGAAGTGTGAGCATATAGTGGGCAGACTGAGAGAGAGAGAGCACAAAGTCCTCAGATTCCCTTTCAACTTCAGGCTTTGGCACACAGTGACAGACTCAACAAAGCAAAGGCTTGGAATGTGAAGATAAACCAGAGTCACTCTGCGATGTCCCCAGGAAAAACGAGACGGGAGGGGAGGGAAGAGGTGAGCGAGGGCAGAGCCGAGGAGGAGACCACTCCACTCTGAGCTTAAGAAAGAGGGTGCTACACTTCCAAGAATTCAGCGCTGCTCGCTTAATGCAGCCTTAATGGCTTTTTGGTGTTGAGATATGAAAACAAGCGCTGCGTCTTCCCCCGAAAGTACACGGCAACACTACAATGTCAGACCTGCAATAATTAGCACAACAAAAACACCAGGATGCTACTAATGGAAAGCCCTTTGCATGATCCTTCACGTAGTCAGACAGTAATTAAAACGGCTCAGTGTGTTCATAATTATGTGGAGTCCTGAGATGGTATTGATCTGGGATTAAATATAATGTTTGTCCTAATGAAACACCTACATTACTGTCATCAGCGCTATGATGGCTCATTAATATACTAATATCGGTCCTTCCGAGAGGTGTGAGGTTGTATGTATATGAGAAAGAGAGAGACAGAGAGGGAATCAGATGCTCCTCACAGGCCATTAATGCAGAACAATGGAAAAATACATTTCATATTCAGGGTGAATAATTTCCATATGCTTCCTCATTTTATGTCAAATTCCCAGAGCATGAGGGAATTCTGCTGTACTTATAATGCACATGAAAATCACAGTTCTTTTTTTTTTAATCTGTTTTATTTTTCTTCTCAGACTGTTAAATTATTGATAAGATGTCTGTTATTCCTCCTTCCCTGATTGTTTGTTTAAATTAAGCTATCTTTTATATCTTAAAGAGATTAAAAAAAGAAACTTTTAACCAGGTTAATTCATCTACTGTCAGCAAACCTGGGCACACAAAATAATTCACAAGCACAGAATGTTTCTAATTGGTTAATCCAACCCGATCTCACAGCAATTCGTACATATTTTACAATGTATTTTTTTATTTTTATATCAGCTTTAGTTTTTAGTAAATTAAGTAAGTTAGTTTCCAAGGCAGCCTTTTAATTTTCTATCAAGTTTTTCAAAGAATTATTCACATAATACATTATTTCATCTTTATATCAATTTGTAAAACTGAATAATTTTAGGTTTATTTAAGAATAATAATACTGTTGATTAAAAGGTATACATGACAAAGTCACATTTCATAAATACACTGTAAAAAAAAATCCGTAAAATTTACGGTGAAAAACTGGCAGCTGTGGTTGCCAGAATTCTACCGTAAGAAATATGGTTATAACGTTTTTGGTTTTACAGTCTTAAGTTAAATTTACAGTTAAATACCATAATTTCATTAACTAATATAATGTTAATATACCAACTTAAAAAAGAACTGAAATCTGTATTGTACCTTTGAAATACACTGATAACCACCAAATGCAGGTGGAGATGAGAAAGTCACATGAAGAACCAAAGCCCATCACAAGCAGCTTTTAAATATGAACATATTTAGAAGGTGCTTAGTGTCATTCACACAAACACTAAACACCATCATGGTGAGATTCATTAAACTAAAATATGCAATAAACATTAATTTAACAACATTACATGTAACATACAACCTTAAAACGTAACTGATAAGAAAAACTAAGAAGAAATATAGTTGTTTGAAAGAAAAAACCAAAAAAATTTGAAATCCAATGCAGGGGATTCTGGGAACGTCAATTTTACTGTAGCATTTTAACAGTTTTTTTCTGTTAAAATCACAGTCATTTTTTACATACAATTTAGAAGTCAGAGATGTCATTATATTACGGTAGATTTTTGAAGGATTCTTGAAAGCATGAAATGATATCTATCAGGTATTAGGGATATTATTGAAAACTTACACACACACACACACACAAATGGCTGTAATTATGCACCTATTAGGATTAAGCCTTTTGTTTGCCCATATTTTTCCTTCATTATGATCATAAGGAGTGTTTAATGCGAGTCCTCAAGGAGTCCCATCACATCTCCAACAAGGACTCTTCATGCAGCTTAAGGAATTGGCAGTCGCATCAGCATGCGCACAACATCACCATAACTACGCTATTACAACAAAATGATCAATGCTAATTGGTCTCTTTGGAAGGCGTTACATTCAAAAATGAGATGCGAGTCACCACAGAGCAGTAATGAAGAATTCATGCTGCGTCTTTGTGGCAAAAGGTCAGCTGTTAACGTTTGTGGCCACTCTCGCTCGCCTCCATTACCTCTGCATGGGCTGGAGCTGGTTTTTCCTCCATCTCTCATAAATACTTAACCTGCCCCCTCCCTGGATAGCTCAGCGAAGGACAGAGGCCTCGGATGGATGATACCCATAAAGCCAGAGGACTTGGGGTCTGAATCTAAAATCGCAATAGACGCAGGAGACAGTGTATATTTTAGTGTTAATTCACCTGCTGTGTCATCCAAGGCAGCTGCTCTGCAGCACTAGAGCAAAGATAGCATTGCTAGGTCACTCAGCCTTGATCCGAGCCATCTTAGAGTGAAATGAATGTACTATTTCTGTGTTCAAGTCAACTAGAACAAGGGCACTTATTTTGGATGCATCTTTAAAGGACAGAGAATGCCACAGAAAGCGTTCAGGAGAAGCAATGACTCATGTGCTGCACATTAATACCCCGAATTGTTGGTAGCTAAGTGTTTTGGGGACCAAAAAAAAGCACTTATAAGAGACTAGCACAAAGAGCGTGGTAGAATAACTCATCTCTCACCCCAGAGACAAATGGATTTGCATTAAAGAGCTCCCTTTGGAGATGGGAATGGAAATAGCAGACACTGAGCGTTTTACGACGTTGAACCCAAAATGAAAATGTGAAATAGGGTTGTAAAGTGTTAAAAAGTTGCAATATTTGTCGAGGCTCGCTAGGGGGTTATTTGCAACACCAGTTATTACAGCGTATCCATTTTTAAATTTATCCATTTTGTTTATCAGTGCATTTTAAAAATGAAAAAATCTAAATAAATATTTGGAACAGTTAACAAATAAACGTTTTAATGATTAAAATATAAATTAGGATTACAATTGTTTAATTTATAACATTTTATTCACTTATTTATTTTAAATTATATATTGTTTGATAAAATATTACTATTTTAAACTTTTAATACTATTCTTTTGCCAGACAGCATGTAAAATTTTAGAACTTGCTTTATGTGTAATATATCAATTTTCACCAGACTCCTGAACCCTCTTGCCACCTTCCTTATGCAGAATAAACAAACTAACTAGCTACATAAAGCAACTGAATAATGCAAAGAAAGTTGTGTACACTCTCACTGTGGCATCATTCAAAATTTAGTTATTGTATGCTTAAATAAGACATAAAAAGCTCATAAAACTACATAGAATGTAGCTAAAAAAAAACCATGTTTGTGTAAACATATAAGGGTAACACATCTTAGTCATTTGCATTCATGAGGAATGTTGTACTTCAGGACACAATCAGTCACAGACATTTTGTAGATGATACTTGTGCCAGCTGCCTCACACTTCCAGCTTCCAGCTCAATCATGTTCAAAAAGGTCATGAAAAGTATGAGGTAAAGTGAAATACTTTCATATAGCGGGAAACTGAAGCACACAGTGTTGTACTCAGGGGTCCTAAGTGTACTGTGAGTGCTTTCTGAGGACATCGGTTCATTCCTTCATAATTATTTGTTGAAAAATATCAAATGAAATAACATTCCATCTCTCCAACAAAACTGCATCTGGGAATAACCTAAAAAAACAGCCTTTGGATGCGTGTATTATGACTGTGTGCTCTCTGTGAATTTGTTTATTTGGAATGTGTGCAATTGCGTCAAGAGTTTTTATTCATTAAAATTAATTTGATTCCGTGATACAGTGAAGGGATATTTTTTTCTGATCGAGTGTTCATTGACTAATTTCAGGAAACTGATGAACACTCAAAGACAATGAGAAGGAGAGAGAGAACATTATCTACCAAACCCTCTGAGAATTACTCTGACATACCACTGTTCTCTATAAATCTTTCTCTCTCCCCCTTTTCCAATCCATCATTCTCCTTCTGTGAGCCTCTGTTTCTGCCTCTTCATCTGCGAGTAATGAGTGAACACTCTTCCACACTACACCTCACTCATAATTAGTGCTAATAGGCTCACTCTGGCCAAATGAAAAATCCTCTTTCTCTGATTAAGAGTGGTAAAGTGGAAAAACGAAGACCAGTTGGAGAAAACCAGAGTGTCAGACTAGAGTTTGATTAGATGTACAAAACGTATTGGAAGTATTTTCTCCTGACATTAAATGTTGATACTCCAATTTATTTTGCTGGCCTAACTACAATATTGCTGTCATAAGTACAATATATTATTTAAAGGGTTAGTTCACCCAAAAATGAAAATTTGGTCAATAATTTCTCACCCTCATGTTGTTCCAAACCCATAAGACCTTCATTTATCTTCAGGACACAAATTAAGATATTTTTGATGATATCAGAGAGCCATCAGACCCTCCATAGACAGCAATACAACTTAAATGATCCAGAAACATAGTAAAAACATTGTTAAAACAGTCCATGTGACATCAGTGGATCAACCTCACTTTTGCGATGCTATGAGAAACATCATTTACTCATCTCCTGTGACTTACGTCTTCCGCATATGCGTATTTGATATAATCAGCCTAGTTTACACTTACGTATGCTTACGGAGTAATGTTCTATAAAATGGTGGAAGACATAAGTCATAGGAGAAGAATGGTTGAGTATATGATGTTATTTTTGGGGTTTTTTGCGCAAAAAAAAGTATTCTCCTATCGTTGCAAAATGTAAGTTGATCCACTGATGTCACATGTACTTTCTTACTGTTGTTTTTACTACGTTTGTGGACCTGGGATCATATCAGTTGTATTGCTGTCTATGGAGGGACAGATGGCTCTCTGATGTCATCAAAAATATCTTAATTTGTGTTCCGAAGATGAACGAAGGTCTTATGGGTTTGGAACGACACGAGAGTGAGTAATTAATGACAGAATTTTCATTTTTCGGTGAACTAACCCTTTAAATGCAGCATTGTTGTTCCATGCAGTAAATTACCTTTTTAGAACAGACCAAAAACCAATTTTGGGTAAAACTAAATGAAATATTATAGAATTTAATGTGTAAAAAGTAGCAAATAAATAAACAAATAAATGAAAATATCCCAGTCTGTGAACTATCTTCATGTGGTACATAACATATAGCCTAGGTGTACATATAACAGCATGGTGTACATAAGTTAAAAAACTTTTTAACTTTTTCCCCACTTTTTAAAAAGTTTTTTTCCCCCTAATTTTTACAGTTTTTATATATGTACAGTTTTATTACTACTACTACTACTACTACTACTATTATTTTTATCATTAAGAATATAAATCCTTTCTTTGCTATACACACACACACAATATATATATATATATATATATATATGTATGAAGAGTTTGTTTGCAAAACCTTTTTATTAAATGTAAAAAAATCATGTTTTTATTACATTATCAAGTCTTTATTATTTTTTATTGTGTTAGTTGGCTAATATTTTTTTGTTATTTTTTACCTAATCAAGATAACCCAACTGCAGTTTGACTGAGATTAATTGGAATGCACAATGAAAAAAAACAAGATTTTTGAAAATTGTTACTAACGGAGTTATCTGTTTTTGTAAATGCACTATATGTATGTGTGTGTGTGTGTGTATGTGTGTGTGCGTGCGTGTGTGTTTTAAAGAAAAGCATTATGGATAGATAGATAGATAGATATACTGCATAATTACTACATTAAGCTAAAAAAAAAAATAGATAAAGAGATCTCAAAAAGAGGTTTAGAAGTTGAACTCCCTTTGAAAACAACAATGGAATGAGAAAACAGGAGAGGAAAAACAGTAGGAAAGGAGGTTGAATTTCCAATCCGAATCACCAACTCTCACATGACAAATTTCCTGTCAGCGCAGAACATTGGATTGAAATGGATTACTAGAATACTTGCAAATCCTTTTTGGCTTCGACAAGAACTCTCGTTCCCGACACCATGAGAAGAGGCGGCTGAGGGGTGGTGATGGCGGCAGCGGTGGTGGAGGGGGTCTGTTTGAAGTGTTTAAAGCCTGTTTCTCATCCCTGATCCTTCATTATACCTCTCCCATATATATTACTTCTGACAGAATCTATTTACATTTCAAAATGGTAAGATTGACTTTCGAATGCTTCAACATCACCTCTACAGCATCATGAGCAAGCTCCAGAAGTCCTACGGCACTGAGCAGAATGTGCTGTCAATTATTTGATAGAGGAAATAAATAAGTAAATATCACGGCACAAAGCTGCGTGTTGCAGAACGTGATTGAATAAGGCTGCTTTTGATACAAGCAAACGGATTCGTCTCGTTTGGTTCCTAAAGCTTGCTAACTGTGGGGAGAGTTCTGAGAGGGAAGCTGAAGCACAGAGAAATATCTACATGCTCCAGACGCAACGCACATGCAGGCCTTGTGCAAGCCTTCAGACTGACGTTAAAAGCTTCAGAAACTGTTCCAAACTTTGCCTTCAGCTCCCACTCGCAGACACGCACTTCTGTGAGTCCTCTCTGTCTCATGCTTCTCTCACTCGCTCACTCTCGCTCGGAGAGCAGAAAATAAATAAATTAAACCATTTCAGAGTCAGAGACAGTCGTTTCGCTTCAGTGGATCATCTGTAATTGTCACAAATGACAGAATCATTCAGACATTTTCTTTTTTGCATGCATGAACAACTCAGAAATGAAAAAGAGAAGGGGAAATGGATAGTGGTAATTGGCTGTAATTGTCTTGTTTTTGAGATGGGGAATGGTGCTTTTGCGGGTCAGATGGATTTAAATGCAAATGCACACTGTTTTTCGCTTCACTTTAACTTTAAACCTGTCTTGCGTAGCCACAGCCCAGTGGTCTGGACTGGGAAGATTATTTCTCATTTCCTCTTGAAGAAGAAGAAATTGCCCTCTCTCTGAAGGAGAGAGAGAGTGACATAGGAAGACAACTTGTGCTCAAGGTATCTATAATTCTTATATGTCATGGAGTATTTCACAGGCCATTTTTAATTTCAGCAGCCTGCACACGTATGCATGCATGAATGAATGAACAATCTTTCTTCCTCTCACACACTCGCATACATTTTCAATACATTTTAGTTGTTTAACAGCACTGTCTGGTTTAAGATAGACAAATAGGCCAAACATAATCCTTCAATGTGTCAAACTCCTGAAGGCTTCACAGGGAGCCACTTTATTTGCTATATTTCTGGTTCATTCTTTATCTTTGTCATCTTTTTTTCTTAGTCTCTTGATCCTGAATTTTAATCCTCTTGAATTTCTGAATTCCTTTCAAGTTAACATTATTGTATTCTAAAAGGACTGAGCCTGTATGTTCATATAGCAAACATATTACAAGAAAACCTCTCAAAATCAAAGTTTTCAATCTGATGGCTTTTGTACAGTTTCATAAACCGCTTCTTAAAGGTAGACGTTGAGATGTCTTAAAGGTAAGACGTCATTTTAGTCACACAAAATGAAAAGAAACAGAGTCTTGTGACGTGTTAAAGTTGTTTTTACT
This sequence comes from Enteromius mattozi, assembly GCA_032359235.1. Lineage (NCBI taxonomy): Eukaryota > Metazoa > Chordata > Actinopteri > Cypriniformes > Cyprinidae > Enteromius > Enteromius mattozi. Next base: position 13,124,902 of record JAUMHE010000075.1, read on the forward strand.
GAGCATTTAAAAAATGCAGTGTTTATGCATGCACAGAAGTTTATTTATTTTGTTACTTTTTATCTCAGAATTCTTACCTTATCTCAGAATTTGATTTTTTCTTCTAAAAATTGAGTTTAGAAAATAACTGGTGGGGAAAAAAAAAATCACAATTATCTTTTACATTTTTTTATTCCGTGGCTGAAACAAACTTCCATATGCTTGATATGCACTGCAACGGTAAAAAATAAAGTCTATCTATCACAAGTGTCCATACAAAAACAATTAAAAGATATAGCAGTGGAAAGATGCTTAAATATTTGTTAATTCAAAACTAGCATTGAGGAAAAGTTGAGGAAAGTGCTGAATAGCAACACAGATGTCTCGAGACTAATATTTATGAGATGTGCCATTCTGGAAATAACAGAAATAGCTGAAAAATTATGCACAGTTGCTACTGTAAACACACTAGGGATGCTTGACTTTTTACGGTTTTCCTTGTGGAACTTAAGGGATGTGTCATATAATATCTAATATTAAACTGCCACGGTCAGTTTCTACTCATTCATGTTGGATGTGTAATACACATGAAGAGTAATTCTTTTTTTTTTTTGTGGGCGGAGCTACTTGGTTTGATGCCGCAAAACAAGCAACATAGTATCAGTAGTCAGAATGCTGCAATGGGAGACCAAAATTCATATTGCAAGACTACATTCAGAATGAATGTGATGCTATAAAGAAATTTCAAAACGACGATATTAAACAGGAGGCTGTAACGCATCCTATTATTAGTTGAAAATTGCTATTGACCAAACCACAGAGACTTTATTAGTATAACAATGCTACATTCAGTAAAAAATCATTATGTAGTGATATCAAATTTAGACTACTCAACTTGAATGCATATGTGGAAAGAGTTCAAGAAACTGCGTTTTGTCTTTGGTGAATGTGCTCAGAAGTTAAACTTTTCCAACTGCAACCGTACACTTCTGCCTAAAGGAACGTTTTTCACCTTTTACAACAAAGCGTCTCATTTCACATCTCTTCCACCATAGTTCTACTAATTAAAAGAGCATAAAATGAGAAGAGATGAGAGAGCATGAGATACACTAAGACAGCAAGAGCAAGTTAGAAAACGTTTGACAGTGCTGCTTTGTGATTCAAAGCATGCCGTTATCTCTAGATTACTGACTGCAAATGTCAAAGGGGAAAAGAGGGATTTGTAAGCAGGTAAGACCCAGTGTGCTGTTGTGCAGGAGGGCATGTATGTTGTATGTGTGTCTATGTATAGAAACGTTTAGTGTAGAAAGTTGGCCCAAGGGCATTTTGAAGATATAACACATAGATTACAGAACACATGCTGTGAGGTATGCACACACACTCAGCAGCAGGTCTTCAACAAACACTTTCAAACAGTAATGCCACATCAAGGTCGGAGCACTAAATGCGTCAACATGCCATTTCGGCCAACACTCACTCCCACAAACTGAATTAAGGCCAATCCACTAAATGTCACAATGTGGCCTTAAATCCAAAAGACCATGCTTCTGGTCACCTTTGTTGGTTTGGTCATGAATCTTGCCCCGTTCTAATTCAAATCCTCAAATTAAAGCTAAAGATTGCTCGGAACTTGACTTTCCCATAGACCTCTGTGCGCTCTTGGTGGAGGACTTCTAGGGTGAGTGCTCACTTGTATAAGAGTGTTGCCAGGGGAAATCACTACGATTGTCATGCACTGAGAGCTGCTTTGGCATTTAAAAGGAGCTCCTGAGACCGACGACAGTAACTTGGAATTTTCAATCAGCTTCTGAAATAAACTCTCCTCATCCTGGCAACGGAGTCAAGAACTCAGACTTCACCCTGCGCTGACCTCACACTTACACGCACACACTCTGACTCTCACTCTCCGGTTCTCCAGAGGAAGGTGGGATGATGACAATGGCCTATATTCAAACTCTCTGCTGAGAAATCGGAGACTACAGAATAATAATGATTAATATACTAGAGCTTTGAAGATCATCTTATTAAGTATTTTGGGAATGACTTTTGGATTTTTACTCAGGTAATCTAGTGAGCACTACGGAAACTATGTCAAATGATTTCATCATGTGAAATGCCACGATGACGGTTTGCCAAATTCCCTTTTTGCATTATGATTCAGCATATGAATGTTTGACCCGGTGTCCATAAATGGTTCACTCAACCCATTTTGTAATAGGTCAATCATTTGTTTTACCCGTCTTATGCCCTGGTTTAATAATACGCCAAATGTAAGTTAAAATTGCACCGACATTGCATCAGTGTTGTCAATGCATACTGAAAAGGGCCAGAAATTAACCAGGGGATGAGGCTCTGCACAGCGAGGAACAAAACTGCCCCAAGAAAGCAAGTGATTTTATTTTTTTACTTGGAAAATGTGATTGATGATTAAATAATTGTAGACAGACTGATAGAATTGAACATTTTGTTTTCTTCTTTTTTGTGATCTGTCTAAACACTGGGGATGAATACTTATGTCACGCTATTTGGATAGGAAGATTTTTTTAAATCAAAACAGTTAACCTTGAATTCAGTGCACTGAACCAAACTCCCAGAGAACCAGTTGTCAACAATACTATAGCACTTACAGTTGGTGAGGGTCTGAAAATTTCTACAACCACAGGCCATTTCTTAGTTGGTGCATCTTAAACTTTCAAAAGCTGGAAAGTTTAGAAAATTCCTTTAGTAAGCAGCACAGGAAGCCTCATTCTCTGAGGTCAGACTTTCACAGTGGGTTTGTAGAGCAAAAGATCATCACCATCATAATGTAATATCCACCCTAGTACATCAAAATAGCTAGGGAGTCTCATTCTAGCAAATAAACACGTTACTTTTCAATTTTGCTGTCCTCTGATGATTTCTTTAAATAACAGGGTGGTTTCTCTATGACTCTTGCACCCTGCTGACACCATAAAACTCCACAGTGGTGCTCTGCCCCATCCATGACCTCTCTACATCACCTCAAGGCCCTGACATTACCCTTTTAAAAAGCAATGGGGCAGGAAGAAGGGAATGAAATAATTCATAGACTCTGGTACACAACTATACACTATCCTACACAACTACAGTACACCAGGCAGGAGATGGAGAATTAGATTGCTAAAACATTTGTTAAACTGATAATTCACTCATTAAAATGGTCATTGCTTATATGTTGCTGTATGACTAGTTATCCTTTTCCATTTTTCACGCAGAACGTAAATTCAGAAGACTTAGAATACAGCGTACGAGTCACAAAGATATTTTTTTTTTATGATACTCTTTGGTGCTTTTGTGTCCTTCGTATCATACAGGTTTGGAACAACATCAGCAACCAGTGGATACTCTGCAGTGATTGGGTGCCGTCAGAATGAGAGTCCAAACAGCTGATAAAGTATCACAAGAATCACAACTCCAGTCTATCAATTACTATCTTGTGAAGTGTGTTTTATTGACAAATGGAAGGTTTAGGGGCAGGGATTGGGTTATGTGCTCATAAATGTGTAAATAATATGCTGTCATGCAGTTTTGACTGTTTACATTGAAAAATCACATCCCTACATATGCAATAATGGCAATGTTATTACCCATTATATCATTTAATTATGACAATAAAATTCCCTGTATCGCGTCAGCATACTGACACTAAGGGTTTCCTATTTAAAACAACAGAAGACCCTTCAAGGCGAAAAATTACGCAAAGGGGTACCTTGAGCTTCAAAAAGCGAACCCAAAGGGTCTTGACCACGCGTCAATATGTGACAAGTTGGGGTGAGACTGTGTTGCAACATTTTAAGTGAAGAAACAAGTGCATATTTTAGCATATTTTCATGATTTGGCTGAATTATTCCATTAAAGAATAATTTGAGACATTATTTCAAAAAAGCACCCCAGCTACTCAGACTCGGACATGCTCGGCCAGCTCTCAGCCCACTGTGGCAGAAACTGGAGAAGTTGCTGATTAGATCAGAGAGTTACTCACACCAGAATGAGTCATTCAGACCACAGAATGCCAAAACGTCACATGCCTTTCACTCTCCGCTGCCCCTAATCAAGAGCCTTGTTCAGCAGATGGGTGGAGGCAGGGGGCTTCCCACGAATAGAGAAGGGGAATCGCTTAAATGAGATAAGCAACAGCATGGAGGCCCTTGGCATCACTCTCTAATGAGGGAGAATTGAGTCCTGCAGGCTTTATGCGAAAACAGCTTGAGGAAGGCTGAACAGAGAGGTTTTTCTAAGACCTTTCTAAGTGAACTGAGGGGAGGAAATGCTAAAGGTGAATTAACCTTAAAACCTTATAGTTTCAAAGATAACGGTTATATTTTACTCCAGAAAAACTGTTGATGACAACTAAAAATTATAAAATATTCAAAACTGTGATGAAAGAATAGGAGAATACTTTAACAGAATGCTATTTAAGTAAATATTGTTTACAATATCCAACCAGACAAGATGATCAGGTCCCTGATAATGAACTTGTTACACTCACTATATATATAAGATAACAATAAAATATAATTTTGTATATCAGCCTAAAACTTTCACTGTGGAAAAAATAGTGCATAGTGTCTTGAAACAAGACAAACACAGCAGCAATATTTCTAAAGTAATTCGAGGTCATTTCCTCCAACAGAAACCGTTGCGTTTGTATGAAATGAAAAAAGCATGAGCCTGAGGTGTAATATTAAGACATTAAAAGTAGTGGTGAGTTTATGAGCAGTCTGATATACAGTGTAGCAATAAAAATATCCGACTGTGGGATGATGCAATTGACCAATCAGAATCCAGTATTTGCAAAGAGCCATATTTAAGTGAGCATTATAATTTTATGATTTAACATGTTTAGTTGACAACAGCTATTAAAAGTTTAGAGTATTAATATCTGAACACTGCACAGAACGTTTTTTTGGAGCAGAAATATCAGCTTAATTTAAATCTTCCAACAAATGAGCTGTATCAAGAAAAAAGCAAAACAGGATGATTTTTCTCTGTTTCAGTAATAGCATTATTTGTGCCTTAAACGACATAATTCTTACTCGCTTATATTTGTACAAGTTACTGACCCGTGTCTTTGCAAATGGATTCAAAAATTCATGCATAATTTGCTTATTGGATTTTAGTGTTTACAAGTGTATAAATGGAAGAATATTTTTAAAATAAGTAAAAATAGATGTTTTACTTCATTCTGTGGTTGTATTTGCTCTCGGTTTCACAAAAACATGCTTTCAGCTAGATATACTGGCAAAACTGATATGAGGATTTTTTAAAATAATGTATTCAGTAGCACTGTGCCAACTGCAAAATGAACTTGACATGATTGTCTGATAGCTTTATGTCCTAATTTATCTTCGCCGCAGAGACATGGGCCTGTTTACATAAAATGCAGACACTATTGCAGATTACAAATTTTTGGCATTGAAATGCAACCGCATTAAGAATTAATCAACTAAAGAATGGTTCCTCAAAACACATTTATTGTCATATCTAGACTTTTATTTAGCAGGCAAGACATATCTGAGGGATTCTATAATCATTTATGGCTGGTAGGCTTCAATTCATGGTTAGCTGTTTTGAATATCAGCAGTTTTAGTCTCCAACCCCAATACATGTCTTTACTGTAATCTGAATAAGCTGATTCGGTTTACTTGTAGATTATTTTTGTCATGCTATTCCCAAGAGCACTTTAAGTGTGGTACTTCTAAGAGCAAGCCTGGGGCAAAGAAAGCACATGGAGATTTTTTGGATGGTAAAAATCTGGGGAAAACACTGTTTATTTCCACACTATGACACTATGACAGCAGGCAACCTGATAAAATCACAATACCCCCCGAGTGTGAAATATCAGCAAAGACTGTTGTAGTCTTCACAGTCTCAGCGCAATGCATCTGCATTTATGACAAATGTGCCACAAGTATTTTCCAAAGCAGGTTTAATTAACCACCTGTGCAGGATATTTGTGAAAAAAGAATACATCATAAAGAACTCTTACTTATCTTGCAGAGTTATTAATCATCGGCGTTAAACATATGGTACCTTTCATTGCATTCCGTTGTAATTATGGTGCAGATTATTTTTCATTAGGCATCACTCCCATCACAGATGGAACAAGCACATATTTTGAGCGTCATGAAGCTAACAGTACTTTATATCACCACAAATAACTCAGGAGAAGGATTTACCATCTTTACAAATGGAATTACAAAGAAGTAAAGCTACAAAATGCACATCTTATGGAAGTTTAGTTTTAATCATATTTAATGCATGGAGGTTTTTACCATGTTCAAATCTTTTTTTCTATGCTGTTTAGCCCAGGCTGTCTCAAGCCAAGCTTTTTTTTCTGTGGCTGGCTACAGCAAATGCTGGCTGCAATGAATTCAGAGTCACAGCATGATACCTACTTTCTTGTTTGAGGTTGGAGCCAATGTTCTTAGAGCTCAGTCTTCTGCCTGGATGACTGACCTCCACATGACCCTAGTTCCTTTCTATGCATGTTTTCTCCCATTTTTTTTTTTAGTTTATCAGCTTGGGAAAGATGGCCAGACAGACAGACATACAGAAAATGCTTTTCATACAACATTCTGGTTAACAGAGTAATCGATGAGGTGCGTAAGAGTGCAGGAAAAAGCAATGCTACTGATGCAACAGACCTTGAGAGATACTCAGGGACATACTGTAAATAGAGCATTAACGATGGCATATTTACAGAATCATCAAGCATGATTCACATCTCAAATTTATCGGAACAGTCAAAACATTTTCTATTTGAATGGCATTTTACTGCAATGTCCTGCTGGATTATACATGTTGTTAAGAGATCTCTTAAACCCTCATCAAAGAAATGGCCTACACATAATGAGATCCCACCGCATACACATTTAAAAGGGTCTAGAGGGTGTTGGAAGCAGCAGAAGCTACAACAATGATACATGTCTTACTCTAGGTATATATGACCTAAATTACACATAGACACTGTGGGCCTGCTTCTTAGTGCTTCAAATTGAACATAATCATCTTGTGTTCAGGGCACCATTTTTTTGCAGCAAAGCCATAAACAACCCTGATGTTAGACTGAGTGAAAAAACTCAGGCAGCCTTTTGTTTAACGAGCCACAAGTTAAGCATTAACTTTGTGGAACACGAGAACGTGTTACAAACAAACCCAGAATAACAAAGAACTACGTTCAACAGCATTTAATTGTTAACTTTGCTTGTCTCTGAGCATGTCACGAAGCTGACACTTTAACACACACTAACTGCTTACCCTCCAGAGAGACTAACAGAGACGCTCTCTGATCTGAGAACAGGGGATCAGCGCGTCTGTCAGGAGCTGTGGAGGAATAAACAACAGGAGCAAACTGGTTTCGGATGATGAAGGGGGGCAAAGGCTGTTATGTTGTCAGAGGAAATGGAATGTGCCGATCTCCCCGCATTTCCTCCTGCTTGTTCTGCTGACAACAAAATATAACCTAAGCTTGGGAAAAAGCATGGTGTTCACTTTAAACATGGCCCCTTTTGCCTTTTATGAGACGAGGAACTGTTAAATGAAAATTAAGATGGAGATATTAGGTTGTGCAAAATTCAGAATTTAAGAATCATCTCTCTTTTAATTTGTGAGGTAGAACCGGAATTGGCCGCTCTCTGCAGAGCTTAACTAGAATTTGAATGAGAGAAAAAAAATCAACATTGATAATATATTCTGGGAAATGAATGTGTTTTCCATCTTGGTCCAGAAAAGTTCATTATAAGTTATCTGTCTGTGAGTTCTATAAACTTTCTAAATTCAAGGCTTTTGAAACAATTTTTTTTTTAACTTTCAGACAACACTTTGTCAAGCCACCAGTCCAAATAGCAATTCTGCAGGATGTTTGCTATATTGAATTCTATTAAAATGAAGGAATTCAGTTGAAATTCAAAAGGCTCTGATTGGTGTACAATCCTGCAAGATTTACTGAGGAAGATGCTGCTTCACGATAAAAAGTCAAACAAGTTAAACAGTCAAGACAGGTGTCAGAGAAAAACTCAGTAGAGTGATTGAAGGTAAACAAGTGCATTGACCAACAACTGGCAATATAATTATTGCTGAAAAGCCAAACAGAAAACACCAATTGCCAGTTACTGTCAGCGCTTAGTCAAGTTGTTCACTCTTCAAAATCCAAAAAGCTACAGCTCGGCTGGATCACCTAAAATGCCATCTTGCCATTTTTCCCCTCAGACACTTTCCATTTGGCAGATGACATGAAAATGTATTTAATCACTGGACCGGCCTCACCTCAAAGCTTATAATTTAACAGCCTCTGTTAGTCTGACACACTTTCTCAGAAGAAAACGTCTATCTGCTAAAACTCTGCGCACCACCTCAGCCTCTTGCATTAACCCTTCTGTCTGACAGCTAGTTATTAGCTCATTCTCTCCGATTGACCAGTCATTTTGAACTCTTGTTTTTCATTAGTTCCTCACCAGGCTTTCTAATGGGTCTGGTGGCAGATAAGCATGCAGGGTTAGAAGCACAGCAGGACAGGATATGACAGTGCGGGCTGGGGCCCTATAAAGTTTCAGCGATGGTAAGAAAAATCTCATATGAAACGCCATGGAAGGCAGCTGGTCCATAACAGGAAACCGGTCCTGATAATAGTTATTTGTGCAGTGATAGGGTGTAGGGCTGAGAGCGTACTCCTCTCAGATAAAGGCTCAGGGAGCACGGCCTACTAATTGTATCGAAGTGTGGAAAAAAGAGGGGGTGAGTAAGGATTGCAGCGCTGAAAGCAGAGAAGAGGAGAATGAACTGTCAGTGAGCTGCTCCATCAATAGCACAGTGTTGAGGGAGTTCTACAAAAGGGCCATAAGGGAAATGTGTGAAAGAACTGTCAATACCCTCTCTCCACCCGATGTGGGAACACAATCTATAACGCCATCTCAAAAACACAACTCTTTCTTGCAGGTCTAAAAAAAGTATCTGTGGTGTCCTGCGAGAGTGAGGATTAAATTGTCATTTTGGCATGGAAGCTGAACTCGCTGTACGGTCTAAAGCAGGGTCAGGGCCCTTAAAGCACAGGCACGGTTTGGAACACTCAGAACTCTGACTGAAAGAAACTGACTGGCAGCATTATTGTTGTGAGAATATTTTTAAGTCAAGCCAGATAAATCAGATACATTTCATCCTGGATGTCCAATGTCTTCATTTTCTTGGCGTTAACAGATAGTAATACCTTTTCTAGTGGAATCTTAATCAATATTCCCTTTTGAGAGCTTCTCAGAAACCACCTGAAGTATGAAACAAATCAGTGATAGTCACTGAGCTGAGGTCACAGTGATATATAAAGCATAAGGATATAAGGACTTTTGATAGGAACTGACGTGTTGTTTGGAATTGCCTATCCCCTGCTGTCTTACTGAAGCTACCTTTTTTCTCTTTGAATTGCTAGAGTGGGATCTCAAAGCCTGAGATCACTTGCAAAAGGACTTCGTTTGGAGAACTTTAATATTGCACCCTCAAATTATCTATCATTCATTCAGCTTTCAGATGATGTACGTCAATTAAAATTTCATTAAAATTTGAGTAGCATTAGACAACATATACAGCTCAATGGACAAATGTTTGTGGAGCAAGCGGGAAAGAAACAGTATATGAATTTGGATCATATTACGTGTTTTGGTACAAAAGCAGCAATGTTTTTAATTTACTTCCTGGAACTTTAGGTGTTTTGAGCCATTCACACAGAACACATTTGTTTTTGCATTTAACAATTTCTACAGACGTATTTAAAGTGGCACGTTTTAAGAACATTAACACATCCATCTAGAGTATACACATAAAAAACTGTGTATAAGTATTCCACTTACAAACTCAGCAAGACACATTTCTTGACAATGATTCGCGTTGTTCACGGAAAAGACAGGAAACGTACATTTACAGCCCAGGTGACTTCTTTAGGCCTTGATGATGAATACAGTTCCAGAATCAATGGTAGGCGACGTGTTTTTTTTGTTTGTTTTTTTTTCGAGTGATGACAGCACTCGAATTCCACAAGTTTATGTGAAATCTGGTGATCACGTGATTAAGCATTATGTGTGCAGGGTAACAAATTTGGAAATTTAATGAGCACCCTAAAAATAAAACAGAGTAGGTTTTGTATAACATTAGGTTTTATTTAGTTTTTATTATTATTATTTATTTATTTTTTCAAAATTAAAATAAAAACCAAAATCCCATATTTTCAATATAGTCTTAAGCTTTTGGACTCCACAATATTTATGACAATGCTTGCACTTTTCTATGGAATAATAACAACAAAAGGAGCCCTTTTAGGTAAAAACTCTATACCTGCTATAGCAGAAGATAGATTCATGTGTGTTTATCTGTACGGTTACAAAAGGGGTTCACATACACCAACTCATACAGAGGGAATGATTAGTTATCTTGGCAGCGTTTTATATGAAACCCATAAAATACTGCTTTCTCAAAGCCTAAGCCTTCAGCTGGATATATTGAATGCAAGACTGCCACATGGTCATTGTTACCAAAAGCCATTTTTCTCCTGGTTTCTATTCCTCCGCAGCTCTCATCCCTCTTTCCTCCTCTTCTTTGTTTGAGCTTGACTTGTTTTCCCTGGTGTTCTTATATGATTACAGCATGCTTGTTTACTGCAAATATAGCCCGTCATATATTTTGAAGAAACGTGCAGAAGTCCTGTGGATATTGTGTGTTGTCCCTTTTTTCCCTCCTTTCCATCCTTCTCTTCCATTTCTTTTCTGTCACTCTCTCATGCACGCACCGCAAGTATTCAGATACTTGACACCCAGGTAGGTCTCCTGATGTATGCTGTGTACCTGACAGTGTGTGTGTGTGTGTGTGTGTGTGTGTGTGCCAAAGCATCAGGATTCTTTCAGGGTCCTCTACATCTGCCTTTCAAATAGATTATCTCTCTCTCTCTCTCTCGCCGTCAAACACATAGGCAGAGCATCTATACATATTAAACACGCATACAGACTACATAACCACAGATGGGTGTATTACTGAGACACAAGGGCAATCCATTTCATAGGTGGATAATTGGATCTGTCTTTGCAGAATAATTATAATCTAAATCATTCCAACTTCAAGCCTGCCACTGGAGTGCCTTGTTTGTGTGGGAATATGTGCCTGCGTGTGGCATATTATAGTGGAGTCGATACTTTGTATGTGTGTGTGCATACGTTATTGCATGAGGGTTGGAATTTCATTTCAGCAAACTCTTGATTATGAATGGCTGGACGATGCCGCAAGGAATTACTCAGTCACTTGACTGTCCGAGTCTCATGACAGCTAGTGTGTGTGTGTTATATATGTCCCTGTGTGTGAGGGAGATAAATGGAGAATTCTGAGGACCACACCAGACCTGACGGAAAAACAGCTTCTATCCTATCATATAGATTTGGGTTATGTTAATGGAATATTCCAGGTTTGATGCAAGATTAGCTCAGTCCACAGCATTTATGGCATAATGCTTATTACCATAAAAATACATTTGATCTTGTCGCTCCTTTTATCGAAAAAGAGCAAAATTCTGGGTTATGATGAGGGACTTATAATAGAACCGAATGGGGCGAATTTGTAAATAGGTAATACTTTTTAAAAAAGGTTAAACTTAAATAATACTTAAAGAAAGAGTGTGTGTTTATTAAATTGTAGGTTTATTTAATTTTTTAATTTAACTCAATTTTGCTCTTTGTTTAAAAACATTAAGGACATGGCTAATTTATTTTTGTGGTCGCTAGTCATCAAGATTATGCCCGCATTATGTATTGAATCTGAATATTGCTTTAATAAAGTGTTCTCCTTGCACACAAAAGCCCTAACTTGTTTTGACAGCTAATCAAGCATTCAGAAACCACATGTCCTTATAATGAATCTCTAACTTTTCCTAGCTCTATTTCAAGCCTAGATTTACTATTGTTATATTTGACAAATCTGCCAAACCCTTTGGGTCTTGAAGGCTGCCAACAACACAAACAGCTGTAATATTATAAGCCTCTGAGCAAAGGTCTAAGTTTTTCATGAGGGCTCTGAACCAATCGCCATGAGGAGGGCAGGTTCTGCTGGTCGGGGCGGAGTTTTCTAGACTATTTAAAGTGCGGCGGTGCAAAGTGTTGGAGAATCCAGTGTACCTTGGAGGACACGTAAGGGGGAGGCGAACGCGTTTTGTTTTGGAGACCTTGCGGGATACACACAGCGCAAGCACCGATGGAGAGAAAGGACCATTAGCCATAGTCCTGGGGAAATACGCAGGTACACGTCCGTATGTTGTGTTGTGAACTTATTTACAAGACCTTCGTGAGCAGCTCAACATTGACTCGCCCTTTGATTCATTGTGCCGCGCTCTGCGCGACTGGCTTGTTTACGCGCCCAGGTGCGCGTGGTTTATTGTGTTGTGAGGTGACTTACTACGGCTGTGTACCTAGACAGCATTTTGGGCGCGTCAGAATAATTCCAGTACGCCTCTCTAGCATGACACTCACATAACCCTTTTGTATTTCAGAAGCAGTATTCCATGTCTCTTCTCTGCCCTGTTATTGATGGGAAACCAACTGGACCGGATCACCCACCTGAACTACAGCGAGCTACCCACTGGGGATCCATCAGGCATCGAGAAGGACGAGTTGCGTGTTGGCGTGGCGTATTTCTTTTCCGATGAGGAGGAAGAGCTGGACGATCGATCGCAGTCGGACAGCTTTAAAGACAACAACAGCCCGAGCAAAGACGGTCCGGTTGCGCTCAACGAGATCGAATACTCGGCGTTCTGCTGCCAGGAATGTATATACTCCAAACTGCGAGAGAACGAGGACCTGAATGTTTATTCGGTGAAAACTTTATTGACCATGTGCAAACCCGGGGATCTACTGGAGTTAGTGGCCAACGCACAACCCCCGCACTGGGCGATCTTTGAAGGGGAGGACCAGGTTATTCACCTCTACAAGGGGGAGATCCGCAAGGACAGCTTGTTTGAGATCAGCTGCGGTCGGCAGGGCAGGATAGTGAACAATCGGTACCGTTACCGACCGCTGCCAGCTGATTTGGTGATGCAGAACGCGAGCGGGCACGTGGGGCTCAGCAGCGGCGAGATTTGCTGGACGAACTCGGAAAGTTTCGCAGCCTGGTGCCGTTTCGGCAAGCGGGAGTTTAAAGCAGGCGGGGAGGCGCACTCGGTCGAGCAGCGCTACTTTCTGAAGGTGCACCTGTCCGAGAGCACCGCGCACACGCTCATGTTCCGCAGCCTGGAGGAGATGATACGCGAGAGACGGCGCGTGGACGCCAGTGGCATTCTCAAGGAGCTGTCGCTGGTGACCGGCAAGGAATGAGCGCTTGGGACTCTCTGCATGCCTTGAGCAAGGGCTGCTTACCTTTATTTCAGGACTTTGAGAGGGTTGTGCGTATTTGTGTGAACATGTTTTGGCAAAGACAACGCCCCTTTTGGTTGTGCTGTGAGAACCGATGGCCCCACTAAAGTCACTCTGTACCTTTAAAAAGGAAAAAGATAAAACATAAGGTGAGCCCTCATCACAGATCTCCCATGAACCGATACAGACCCTTCAAATTCGCACCCGAGCCCTGCTGCGGCAGATGGTGACCACGATGCGTTCATATGTCTGTGGCAAGCCGTTTTGACATTTATTCCTTAAGACTGACTGTCATTTGTTT
>JAUMHE010000075.1:13153537-13165190 GCA_032359235.1 Enteromius mattozi
ATGGATGGATGGATGGATGGATAGATAGAGAATGAGAGAGAGAGAGAGAGATTGCATGCTTACATCACACGTGACTCATTTCCTTCCTCACAGACTGCAGTGATACATTTGCAGCTGAAATGGATTACGAAGAATTAAGATACACCAGGAGAAAACCATCTGTGGAAATATGAAAACATTGTAAATCATGTCAGTCTCATTGAATTATATAGTATAAAGCAAATGTCTTATTACCATAGTGGAGTAGAGGCCAGAAAAGAAATATCGAAGTCAAACAAAAAGCAAAAGGAGAGAGAAAGAAAAAAAAAAAAATCTATGATAGAGGTGCCAGGAAGTGTGAGAGAATGAAAGGAGAGACCCCTCATCTGCCCCGACCTTGAGTAATTGTGTGTTTGGGTAAATAAGCCGTCCGGGACTAATCAGTGTGTAATTGTATTTGCGGGCGTATTACACTGCTGTGTATGTGGAAGGTGCCATGTGTGCAGTCCACTGCTCTGACCATGTCACTGTTTCCATTAGCAACCTGTCACAGAGGGTCCCTCATTGTGTGTTGCTCCTTCCGATGGGCAAGATGTAGAGAGTGTCTGGGTCGCTATGGCTACGACCGTCTGGCGCTGAATCATCAACCTCTCCCCTGCTGGAATGAATTTGCATACAGAACTGCCAACCTTCACTTTTTCCACAGCAATCAGAAATATCCACGAGTGCCGTAATCCCATCATTCAGCACGACTTCGACTGCTCCCAGCATCAAACAACATTCTGCACTATTTTGCCCGGGTGAGTCAATTTGGCCAGGGAAATGATGCAAAGACTGCTCAGTAACACATCTAGAGAGGGAGATTTGAGGGAAAGAACATATTTGTAAACATGAAAAGCTGCAATATGACCTCAAACATGTCACCAGTCTGATCTATGTTGAGAAAATGCGTAACATTGACAAATGCAACAGCTGTCTAAGCACTGCAGGAGGGACGCAGGGACCTTACAAGAGCACTTCATTGATGAAAAACTTTAATTAGTCTAATCTTTGCCCTCAGTGAGGACAGGAGAGGAGAAGGTAGTTCATCATCATTAAGATTTTTTAATGCTTTTAAAGAAGTTTATTATGCTCATCAAGGCTGCATTTGTTTGATCAAAAATACAGAAAATTAATTTTGTGATGTATTATTGCAATTTAAAAGAACAGTTTCCTATTTTAATTTATATTAAAGTATAATTTATTACTTTGAAGCAAAGCTGAATTTTCAGCATGATTACTACAGTATCCAGTTTCACACTAATCTTCAGAAATGATTCTAATATGCTAAATTATAATCAGTGTTGGAAACAGTTTGGGACCTGTGATAATTGTTTTGTGATTGTTTGAAAAATAAAATGTATTTATTCAAAATAGAAATTCTGTGTTACAATGTTTATTCAAAAGTTTGGGGTCAGTAGGCTATGATTTTTTGTTTGTTTGTTTATTTAAATAAATAAATAAATACTTTTATTAAATAGTGATAGTAAAGACATACTGCCAGAACAAATATTTAGAAATAAATGCTGTTCCTTATAATCAGTTCCAAAAAAGCAGCACATCAGTTTTAACACTGATAATAAATCAAAGTAATGGGTGACGAAAATTCAGTGCTGTGTCACATGAATAAATTATATTTAAATATAATATATATATTTTTTCTGTATTTTTTATCAAATAAATACAGCCTTGATGAACATAACAAATATAATACTAATTATATATATATATATATATAATATAATAACAATATAATATATAATATAATAACAAAAAGAACAATGCAACATGTTGGAAACTATACAGTTATACAGTAACTTTGGCATCCTAATTCGAGCTTGAGTCAGCTTGAGCTCCTTTTCAGATTTTTTTCCCCCTCTTCCCTCCCACTGCTTCCTATCTCCCCTCTCACTGAATCCTGTCAAAGGCAAAATACAACAAAAAATGCAACTCCATAAATTAATTTAGTTGGAAAATGGCATACAAGGCAAAAACTGATTGGTTTGCAGTTTTCACATTCTTCACTATGTCACTGGCAAATATGAAATCCAGTGAATAAGCCTGTTTCTCATCTGACTCGCCGCATAATGATCTATCATTAAAATGTTACTAGGGCACAGAAGAACTTTACTGGGGCAAAAAGTGTCTAGCCCCATACTGAACTTCAGTTTCTGTCCTGACTAAGTGATATTCATAGATTGCACATACAAGACCTACCTGTTATGAGTCAACACACAAACCATCCGGCTGTCTCTATAATTTAATCAATCACCACTCTTGGTCCTCAGATTCGAGCTTTGCTGTTGGCGATAAAGTCGCACGGGTGATTTTGAAGGTGGAATATCTGTTGAGTATTCTATGTTAAATCCTATTACCAAGGTTAAAACCATTTATCAAGTTCCGTACCACACACAAACACACGCACCTGGAGGGAAGCCAAGTGTGAAGTATGTGAACTAGGCTATATACTGATACTGGGCAAAGGTTCAGTTATCCACTTGAAGCAAGGATTCAATTGGGCTCTTGAAAAGGGAAACAATCCAAGCCTCAAATCTTTGTCTTTCTCCTTCTCCCCCGAGGCCAATCCATTGGCAAGGATTAAAACCCCTGCTTGTCTCCTCCCACTGGTCTGGACATCTGAGCAGTTTCTTGCCAGGATGCAACTGAATGTTAAGCTACTGAGATTAAGTCTATCACAGCACTTGTCGGAGGAGGTTTTGCCATCTTGCCGAAGCAGCTACTATATGCTAAGGGTGGAGCCGGAGTGGAGTCGCTACAATCCAGTTTAACCCCTGGGCTAATTTCACTTCATTAGCTCTGTAAGTGCCTTCAGTGGCAGATCTCGAGCAGTAGTTTGAGAGTCCAAGGTCTAAGCGCGTATGTACTCCAAGGCATACGAGGACAGCTGGATGCTTCTTTTTCGACAATTACTCGACTGGAGTCACTAATTAAAAGTAAACATGCAATTGCATTAGCTAAACATAATCGCCACATCTAATTAGCAACTTGCTCCTGAACGAGGCACCGGGCATGGGGACGCTACTAGGCACGACGCCAAAGCAATATAGCTGGAGAAATGTCATAGCTTTGTGGCCATTCTTTACCCTGGACTTTTCGGAAAATGTAATGGCAGTGTTTTGCTCATCATTGCTCAACAATTACTTAATGTGCAATTAGACAGAAATGTCACAGGTCTCTGGTGGCTTTCTGCCATTATGTGTCTAATGCATGCTTTGATTAGATGCTTCCAGGCATGATTTTCTACAATCCTCAA
This sequence comes from Enteromius mattozi, assembly GCA_032359235.1. Classification (NCBI taxonomy): domain Eukaryota; kingdom Metazoa; phylum Chordata; class Actinopteri; order Cypriniformes; family Cyprinidae; genus Enteromius; species Enteromius mattozi. The sequence continues at coordinate 13,156,830 of JAUMHE010000075.1, forward strand.
CAGGTCTTTACCAGAAGGTCAAGTCACAGCCAGCATCCATGGGCCGAACAATGGCTCTTCGCGAGAGCGAGAGATTGAAGCAGCTTCGATGTTTATGTGCCCTGAGAAAGCACGAGGCAAGATAATTTTCGTACAGCGCTGTAGTGCTCGATTTGCATGTTTCCTGGATTTGAAGAGCATTTGAGGCCTTATTCGACTCAATTTTGGGGCCTCTTTGCTGCTTTACATTTCAGACGTGGATAATTATCTGCTCAGAGATTTTTCCTGCTGCAATTTATTAAAAAGCCAATTTGACCCAGAACACAGGCACTCTGCGTGAAATCTGGATTGGAAGTTAGAAATAGCTTTTATATTAGTCTGTCAGTTTCCATACCGGCGAAATCTCTGCAACCAAGGCCCGCCTAATTCTGAAGTAAATATTGTCTCACATAACATTAATGAAAGCAAACATGCAAAAAAAGGAATGGTTCTCGCAAACAAACATGCATAAAGTGTTTGCCAGTGCGTATCTGTTAGAAGCCGAGTGCTTTTACCTCATCAAGTGAGAAGAAGTGGCTGCTCTCTGCCTGATAAGAATTTAATTAATTCAATTTGTGAGGCCACTCTGAGTCAGCGCAAATCTCCAAATAACTTCTGAATGACAATAAAAACGCACAAATGGTGATTGAACGCCTCTAATTTGTGTTTGTTTATGAAAGCTTTCAATGCAAGAGGGGAATGCAATATCTGGGGTTTGACTCTGAGTTGGAAGCTCACAGTGATAAGAAAACTTTACAGTATAATGGCATGCAATTCTATTTAAACCTCAACTGCACGTGTTATGGAAGCAATGTTTACAAAGTTCAGTTAAATTGTCCTGCATAAAATGAAACTCTAAAAAAGGATTTCTACAAAAAAAAATGTTTAGGTACCATGTGCTACTGTCTCTGGTGGAAAAAAATTAATTTGAATTCTTTGAAATTAAGTAGTCTTTTCTGATGTTAGAATACTAAAAACCGATTGCTACATGACAGATACTAATAGAATTGGCCCCTAGGTTAAGGTTTGCTTAAATTTTAATAATGGATTATACGAATACAGCTGAAGTGGCTCCATTATAATGCTTTTCTGACGGCAGTTTTACAAGACATTAAATTTCATCTGCATGATTAATTTCATTGCCATTCTGTGTTTGAAAAGTAAAGAAAATAGGTTTGTTATCTCAAGGCAACAATGTGCAGTTGAGTTTTTGAAAAAAAATTGCAATTTGTAAAGGCAGTAGAAGTACTTGAGATAATTAAGCCACATCACAGGCGTGTTCTGTAGCACTAAATATCACTGCGACTGTAGACACACGGCTGGAAATGCGTGGTTGTGCATCTAAAACACCTGGCTTGTTTTTGAAGAGGTGTTTTGATATAAATGGACAGGTGCAGAGCCTCAGGATAGTGATGTACAGGAGTCCACACAGTTCGAATCTGAGACTGCACTCTAGTGAGAGAGAGAAAGAGAGAGAGAGAGTTTACTGGAGTGTGAAATCGGTCTCTGACTGTTTTAGCAGTTAATTAGTGTAAGAACACAAACATACTCAGATTCACACCAATCCACACACCTCAAATACTGCAATTATTGCACAAATATTCTACCACATCCCAAAACCGAACAGAAATACACAACAAAACACAAAACTCAGTCTGCCTCATACATACTTAATGCAGTAATTATTTCAGTACTTACTTGATAAGTCTTAAAAAAAAATGCTTCTGTTCTTGTTCTCTCTTTCTTTCTCAACTTGTTTAATAGTGCCAGTATCATATTTACACAAATACAAAAGAAAAATGTTCTCTTCTGAACAGTGATAAACAGTGTTATGCTGCATTTCTTGCCATTCACCAATGCTTTATGTCCTTGGTCACACTGCTTCGCGTTGTATATGCAACCATAGACACTATTACAATACACATATTATACAATACAAGTTTATGCATGATAGAAGAGCGGTATTGCATATGCAGAGGGTCACGTTCAGTAATCTTTGTGGCCTGGTTCATAGTCTTAGATGAGCAGACCTCAGCAAGGGATAGAAGCTTGCAGCCAATTACTTTTTCAGCACACTTGGTAATGTGCTGTAGCTGTTTCATTAGCACAGCCACATCAGACGATGACAGAAGACGTGATTACACTTTCGCTTTTGATTAAACTTTTGATTAATCACCTGTGTTTGTATTATTCTTTGGATAAAAGCATCCGGACAATTCATAAATATAAATGCAACATGTACATGTGTTCAGTTGTGATGCTATGAACAAGTGAATCTCTTTCCTTCCAGTCTACCACCTATTACCATTTTTGATGCTACATTTATCTACCCACAAATCCCTGGGAGTGACGGCAGCCAGTGGTTCAGCAGAAAGTGCTATAACTAAACGAGCTCACCCCAGGGTCACTTACTCACACATTCAGAGATCCCCATCACACTCTTTCATGTCTCTGCCTCTCTCTCACAGCTGCCTTAATTACCCCTCCACTCTCATGTCTCATTTCTAAACTTTGCTTACAGACAGAAATCCAAACTAGTATCAATCACTCTAAATTCATTCGGGTTACAGAATTTGCAAAATTGAGTGTATTATCTATCTGTCCGTCTGTCCATCCGTCTGAATATATATATAGGCAAAATAAGAAACATTTATACATCATTCTGTTTAAAAGTTTTTCCTTCTGGAGCATCAGTGAGCATTCAAACCTTTGGTAATAGCTGCATATGAGTCCCTCAGTTGTCCTCAGTGTGAAAAGATCTCAAAATCATAAAGTCGCTGTTGGAAAGGGTTCAAATATGCAAAAGATGCTGGAAAACCAAAGAATTTGTAGGACCTGAAGGAGTTTTTTGAAGAACAACAGGCAGTTTTACTGTTTAGGACAAACAAGAGACTCATGAACACAAAACAAAACAAAACAGTCATGGATCATGGGTCATTTTTATATACAGCAAATGGTGAAACTTTTTGTGCTACAAACCAGTGTGTTTATGAATACAATAATTTGTAATCAAATTTGTAATACATATATACACTACCGTTCAAAAGTTTTAGAACAGTAAGATATTTAATGGTTTTTAAAGATGTTTCTTATGCTCATCAAGGCTGCATTCATTAGATTAAAAATCCCCCAAAAATTGTAATATTGTGAAATATTATTTCAGTTTAAAATAACTGTTTTCTATGTGAATATATTTTAAAATGTAATTTATTCCTCTGATACAAAGCATCATTACTCCAGTCTTCAATGTCACTTTCAGAAATCATTCTAATATGTTGTCATTAGTTTTACCATCAGTTCAAGACCAAAAGGGGAACAGAGTCGCGTGATAGACACAGTGCTTATATGTATTTGCAGTACACAAGTCGCAGTTGACTTCACATACTTGAAGTCTTATTAATATATTTTTTACTGTTTATGTTGTCAGAAAATGGGATGAATATGAAATAGTGACTGAAACTTCTCTTCTCTTTTAGATAGAATAAATGCTTTTGTGGGAGACTTTGAGCTTTGTAACTCTGCAGATCTTATACATGCACAAACAGCTACACAACACACTGAAGAAAAGGAAAAATAGAAATCATATGACCACTTTAAAAATACAGGGTGAATAAAGGACAAAAGCAATTCAAGATAAAGTGTCTTTGTACTACTATTACTGCTTGTACTACTACTAATAGTAAAAAAAAATGTAGCATTATTTGAATTTGTGACTGGTGCTTGGTGAGTGTTAAATCTGGACTCTTCTCATTTTCTCTTACAAATCATCTCTTTCTTTGTGCTTTCGATCTCTCACTTGGTGTTTCTTGAGTTTATAACTTGAACCATTAAAGCACATATCCTGAAGCTTGTGTGACAGCAGACATTTCTGTACATTCTGACAAGTGGATTTAGATTCCTCAATGTTACTCGCAGTCACTGGGTCATCAGGGAGATATTCGAGTTGCAATAACGAGGTAACAAGATGACACCTGCTCTGGCAGCCATAGACACCTCGTACACACACACACACATGCAAACCTTAATGCATACACACATGCTCACACATACTACAACTCCAACTGGTCACTCTAATGGCAGCACTGGGAATCACTTCACATCTCTCAAACCAGTACTTGCAGTAAAAAAAAAAAAAAGTGTAGCCATGGCAACTGATCAGAGATTCAGCTATGGCTGTAAGTACCTGGACAGCTAGAAGAGTACTATGAGGGAAAAAGTGTCTCTCATGTAGGAATACACATGCAGTGTTAGGGTGAGAACAGGTCATGGCTTACTGACAAAACAGGCACTCTTGGGTCACTGGTGCAAATATATTCTATACATCCCCATATATCTCTGTCTTATATTGTCTTATACTGTCTTCTACAACTAAAAACACATTTCAGCCCAGCTTTACTCTATGTAGTGCTAGAGAAGAACAGACCGACCGAAAGATAGATAGATAGATAGATCTTATATAGACAGGTAAAAGCAAAGTTGAGATGTTTGGGGAAAAAAACACAATGTGTGGAGGAAAACAACAGCACACTAACAGCTAAACCTCTAAAAGTATGTTGGAGGCATCACTAGCCCCGTTTCCATTAACCTTCAAATTGCGCAAATTACAATTATGAATTGAAAATACGCCTAATGGAAGCGCGTTCATTTCGCAAAAACTCGCAGCAGGTGGTTTTTCAGGCCATTCGAAAAAGGTGTATTTCGCAAAAATGTAATGGAAACGTTTTTTCCGCATTTACAGGTCACATGGCATATGTAAAAAGTCATATGATCACTCTTCAATGTATTATAACCTCCAAGAAACACTTAATGTGTGTTCGTTCTCGAGTTTAAGGGTCTTTCCCTGCCATTAATGCTTAGACAGTTTAAACTGCACGCGTCTGCGGTGCCGTTCGGTTCTGATACGGACACTGAAGCTGTCTGCAGCTACTCGGGTGATATAGAAGTGTTTATTCCATGCATACGCATCATTTGTATAAATATATCCAAAATCCGTAAAATCTCGGCAAAAATTGTTGCTATGACTTATCGTGAGAGGCAAAGGTTTAGGGTTTAGTCGCATAAAGGTGGTTAATGGAAATGCCGTCATTTCAAAATTTTATTTTTTTTGCCATTTATCAAATACTACACAACCCAAAACACGTCACATGACCATTCATACAGGTACAACCATAGGTAGATTCCCTATTTAGATGGTTGAAGCATCTGTTATTGCATGATGTTATTGTTTACATGGTCTCAAGGATACACAGAGTGAATGTGGGCAGTCACACCATCGTTTTCTAAAGTCTCAGGGTGCAGCTCAATCAGCTTCCTTGTTCAGTAGTAAAAGCACTGATCAGGGCGTCGGCCATTTTAAGGGCTGTCTCAATCATGAAATCCTTCCAGTGCACTGGAACGTTCGCTCCCTGAAAAATCCAACAGTGCATGTACCCAGAGTAGTACCCATGGTTTTGGTCCTTTACACTAAAACGCAACCCTGGAGTTTTCAAAAGTCTCTTTTTTTAGCCTCAAAAATGCCGGAGTACTGCAAATGATAACCGTAACAGAATTTATGCGTTTTGAAATGAAAATGTAAATTCACTAATGTAAATGGGGCCTGAGATGCGTTAGCATGACTAACATGAGAAAAATGAGGCACTGCACACAACTTAAGAGCGATGCAAGCATTGCGAATCCAATCTGCAATTACAGGAAACGTTTGTGCTGCCAAATGAGTGCCAAACAGTGTATCAAGACATGCACCTAGTCCAGACATTTTTATCAAGTTCATGTATAAAAAAGACATCTCCAACATAGTCAGAATGGACACCTGAGGGTTTCTGCCTCTCTTAACAACAAACATAAGGCAGAACAAGAGGATGCATTAGTTTTGACTCACATAAATTCAGTATTTTTGCCATTATAGTGCAGCTGCTAGTCCATGCTCTTCCTGTGAATCATAGTGATAGATAAATCACATTTGCAATCATTGTAAACAATGAGTATGAGCTGAAAGCTTATAGGGTGTATTTCTGAACCACACTGGGGCTGCGAACCATCACTACAGCTACATAATGCATTAGAATCTCTGCTAAAAGAGAATAATCTTCTTTGCAAGAATAATCTCTGTAAAAAACTATACTGAATGGTACAATCGGAGGTGTCTCACCGAGTAGTGCTTGTGTAAAGTTGTGTGAAATGTGTGTATGTGTGTATTAGCTTCAGAAGACCTGCTGTGCTCTCTCTCAGCCTCTCTAATCTCCACTGTTTCATGTCTTGTCAAGTGGTTTCCCTCTCATCCCATGAGCCTTTCTCGCTCTCTCTCACCCTTATCTTGGTCTCTCTCATCTCTCTACCCCTGTACTCTGGTGCAACGACGTCTCTCGTCCTTTCATTCTCGGTCTTTGTCTCTGGAGGGGGTCAACAGTCTGACAGCAAATGTGTGTAGAAAAGGATGTAAACACACACCCTCGCAGAAAAAGATGTATCCCCTCAGAGACTCATGAGGGCTTGGGGGTAAACTAACAAGGTTTTCCAGTATTTGCCAGCTTTTCGAGGAATTTAGTTGCTGCAGTCACAGTGTTAATGAAATTACTGACATAAAACATAAATAAACCAAAAAGGTTGGTTTGTTTCAGGTTAACAAGCTAAAATCATGTTTTTGTCAACATTTTTATACAGCTGTTAGTTCATATTTATTCATTTTCAGTGATTCTTTCTACTTGGTAATTTTATGTCATTAGGTGGAGTCAAATTACAATTTTTTATGAAATTATCGCTGCATCCGAAATCCACAACACAGATGCTGGTAGGTCATGTGATAGTAACAACACGGTGGATATTGCATATCTGAATTTTTTTAAAATACACATTCATATAATGCAGAAAATACTTTTTTGATTGACTCGCCTACTTTTAAAAATTCAGTAATTTAGATGATTGCTCCTGAAGATACACTGAGGTGTTAAGACACGAAAACTAAACAGTACTTTTATAATTTTTTACCTATAATACACCAAAATCTCTGACTGTCCTGAACTCATTCACAACATCCGGTGCGTGACACGTCAACATGCCCTGGCACATAGACAGAAATACAGTAAACGTAGATCCTTACGTATCGAGGCCCATAGAAACAGTCACTAATGAGGAATCTATGTATAGATATCTATGTACCAGAGCATGTTGACGCGTCATGCGCCGAATGTTGTGAATGAGTTCAGGACAGTCAGAGATTGTGGTGTTTAAGAGGTAAAAAATTATATAAATACTGTTCAGTTTTTTGCACAGACTGATCGTTATGTGTCTTAACACCTCTATATATTGTCACGAGCCGTAGGGTTTAATTGGTTTCGTCTGTGTATGTTTTTTTTTGACTCTGAGCTTTGGAATGTTTGGTGCCCATTGACTTCCATTACATGACTGACAGACTGCAAAGGTTTGAGTTAAACATCTTAATTTGTGTTCATCTACATCTTGGATTACCTGGGGGTAAGCAGATAAACATGAAATTTTAATTTTTTTTCCATTTTCATTTTTGGGAACTGTCCCTTTAAGTAACAAAACAGTACTATAGCGTTCGCTTTGAAACACACAACAGACTGACTGTGTTTGGAACTATTTTTGTTGGTGGAGCAATAACTGGTTATATTTGGTCTAAAATACACATGATTTATTATTAACTTATTATTTTAAACTCTAGAAAATATTCTATGAGTATTATATATTAATATTCACAATTTTAGTTGTAAGCGCTAACACAGCTATGTATACTTGGCACCCAGCACTTAATTTAATGTGAATGGACTAAAAATGAATGTGACATGATGAAATATTGATTACATTTAATAAAATTTCCATCAAAGGATGAAAACTATCACTAAAACAAAACCAAATTACCACCATTCAGTCACCACTGTTTTTCCTGTCCATGTTGTCCCTTACTGTTTATTTCCTCTCGTGCTTGTTTCCCTTGTTAAGTGCACAGCAGAGAGGAGTTAAATGGCTTGTTTGAGAGAAAACGATAACCTTTCTACAGACCCACTACATTAGTAACAATCTCAGCTTTCTCTGTTTCTCCTTATCCCAGCACAACGCTCACTGACTCCAGCTGAAAACCTTTATTTATTCTCCTTGCTCACCTCTGATGTGACAATGAAAACCTTTTGTTTCTTTTTGAATCCTAATGCTGGCTTATGAGTGAATAATTTGACAAAGAAAGCAATTGTATAATAATCAGGGGCGTAGCACCAAATTCTGGGGCCTATGCACAAGCAGTGGCCATGGGCCCCGTAAGCTCGAGGTTCACAACTACCTACGACACCATTTAATACATCAATCAACTGATGCATTTACCCAAAATAT
>JAUMHE010000075.1:13192352-13211151 GCA_032359235.1 Enteromius mattozi
AACATATGTTTCTTAAATATATACATGCATGTGTTATGTATGTATGTATGTATGTGTTATGTATGTATGTATGTATGTATGTGTGTATATATATATATATATATAGTAAATTATATAAATATAAATGCATACACATAAATACATTTAAAACATACTGTATGTGTATGTATTTATATATACATCATAAATATACACTGAACACACTCATATTATGCAAACAAGCATATTTGACAGCACTAATATATATTTATTTTGTTATTTTGGTTTTTATTCAGTAGATCACACTGAATTCATTAGTCACATCATTAAACCATTAAAAGGACCATTAAAATTAGAAAAGTAACCCAAAATGTTAACATTGAAAAGCAAAATATTTTATGCACACACTGGCTTTTAAGAAAAAAAGTAACAAAACGGTCAAAAAAAAAAAAAAAACCTCTTCAAAGTGTCACAATAAATAAAGACCTACGATGTGATGTATGCAGAAGCACTGTTCTTTACCTCAGACATTTCGCTGCCCGTTCTCCGGGCTTGAGATGGATCAATCTTGTAATTTACTGCCTGGTACAGAACCTAAGACAAGAGAGGAGAGCGAAGCATTGACTTTCTAATTCCTGCCCTTCAGCACAATACCTTTTTTCACTTCAATTTTCTTTGCTCTTAAATGTTTAATCGTTCTGGCAGTATTTATACTTGGCACGGCAGTAAAACTTATTTAAATTACTATTCCATTCCTCAATACATTTCCTTTTGAGTATTTCAATGTGCCGACTATCTCTGTATACGTAAATCTACTTAAGGCCTTTCCTAAAAGGAGCCTGACACCAAAGCAGTCAACACAGAGGAAGATAGAGGCGACTTGAGCTGGAAAGAGTGCTTAGGGGGTAATAGTGTGTGTGTGTGTGTGTGTGTGTGTGTGTCGGAGGCGATTGCTAAAACTTAAAAGCTCTGTTTTAAGTCTGTCTATGCATACTGCGTCCAACACAGCATATGCCTATACACAGAAACTAGAGAAGAAAGGAGCAGGAAACTTGGCAAATGTTTCTATAGAATAACTATTCAAAACATCCCAGCTATAAATATACTTTATGAGGTCTCCTGAGGTTTAAATTATGACTGCAATGGAGATCATGAGAAGAATCAATTACTAGTTATTACTTACAGGAAATCTTACATGTAGACCTACATACAAAAATGTAGACACTAGAAATCACCTCTCTCTCTCTCTACATGTATAAAATAGTTAGAGGGACAATATATCTACAGTACTTGAACAAAAAAACACCTGTGTCTGAAGGGAACTGGAAGCTGTTAACAAATTCTGGATGCTGCTGGGAGGAGAGTGTGTGAGCGCGAACGCCATCAGCTCCTGACGAGCAGAAAACTGCGAGTACGTCTCACACTGACCCAGCTGAGCGCACACATCCCAACCATCACTATAGCCTAAAATGAGAAGGAAAAAAAAGGGAAATTTATCGAAAACACAGTCATATACAGAAGACAGGAGATTTCAAACTGACTTTGAAGGAGGAGGCCAGGCATTTCTTCTGTTTCAACTTGCAAAAAAGGTCATAGAGAGCACTTAGCAACCAATGTTTTCCAAGTGCTGCTCAGATCTGTCTTTTAAATTTCAATAAAATTTATGAATATTTCATTGCAATTTGAATTTTTAATAAAAAGAAAGAGAATCAAAATGAAATAATGTAGCTGCAGTGCAGGTGTTTTTCAACTAGAAAATGAAAGTATGTCAATCAATGCCGGTTTGATAAACCTAAATCAACAGTTTCAAAAGTCTTTAATTGGACAGATGAAATGATGGAAGTATAGATAAAATAGAAAGGACAAGAAGTGATAGAAAGACTGACAGATGGATAGAACAACAGACATATAGAACAATGGAACTATCAATATAAAAATACAGAATGACAGACAGACAGACAGATAGATAAAATAACAGAAAAAATAATGACAGAGATGGAGAGACTGATGGATAGAATGACAAATAGACTGATAGATTGATAGTATAATAGATACAACAAACGATGGATAAATAGATTGATATAATGATAAATAGAACTATAAACTGATAGAACTATAGATAGATAAAACAATAGAATGATAGAGAACGACAGACAGATAAAACGAAAGATAAAAAAAATGATAGATAGATCGATAGATAAAATGCTAGAACACTAGATAGAGTGATAGAACAACTGATAGAATGATAGAACAGACATTAGAATGATAAAATGATAGAACGATAGAACGATAGAATGATAGATAGAATGATAGAATGATAGATAGAACGATAGAACGATAGAATGATAGATAGAACAATAGAACGATAGATACTGTAGAACGATAGATAGAACGATAGATAGATAGAACAATAGATAGATAGATAGAACGATAGAATGATAGATAGAACGATAGATAGAAAGATAGAATGATAGAACGATCGATCGATAGATAGATAGATAGATAGATAGATAGATAGAACATCTGCCCAGCAACAAGAAAAACAGCAAATCCCACAATCCTCTGCTTCAGAACCAGCCACTGAAGCACTGCACTTTTAGCTATAGCATACTTTTAAGATTCTGTTGCAGTTCTATTCTTGTTTTTCCATCCGTGGCTCTTATTGCCTCATGTATTCAGTAAATCTTTCTAATCTCTAGCACTCTCCCTCTCTTCCTCATTCTACACGAGTGACTGAATAATTACACAGTGAAGCAGGAGAGAGGCTAAACCATTTTCCACACTGATGTTAGCGAGGCTGTGAGACTGCTGCCGATAGCAATCAGAGATTAGAACATCTTCTGTTCTCAAGCCTGCATTAATCTACCCCAGCCCGAAGCATATACACACACACATGCACACAACACCAGTCTCTTTCCAATATCTGATGGTGCATTGACTGAACAGCACCAGACAAGCACACACACATAAAACACCTTTGAGCTCTGACTACAGATGCATCTGACTGGAATGATAAAGATGGTCCTGCTAATCACATTCACAACAGTTTGTTATTCAAACTTCACTTAGGTAAACACCAAAAGTCTGTGAGCGGATTCTGATGCTTTAGGGATGATATCTCTCTCAATTATTAATTCCCATGTTTTTGTAATGATTAGTGGATAATGGTTTAAATCAGACTGCACTCACACAGAGCAACTTCTAACCAAACTAGCATATAAAAGTCTGCAGAACATAATGCGGGAACCCTGTAGACACTTTTGAAGATGGTTTTATTACAACAGAAACACTTGTTAAAATTATTTTACATTATGAATAAGCTATTCTGGTGAATCTTCTTCATTTTCATTTGTTATTATTTTGTTTGCACACACTACAGTTCAAAAGTTTAGGGTGCTAAGATTTTTTTAAGTTTTTGAGTTTATGCTCATCAAGGCTGCATTTATGTAATCAAAAATACAGTAAAAATAGCATTGTAAAATATTATAGCATTTTATAATTACTGTATTTTATTATTAGCAATTATTGTACTGTATTTAATATTATCATATTATTTTCAAATATAATGTATTCCTTTGATATAATTTTTAATTTTGAGCATTCTTTACTCTAGTCTATAGTGTCACATAATCCTTCAGAAATTATTCTAATATGCTAACTTGCTGCTCAAGAAAACAAAAATCTCATTATCAATGCTGAAAACAGTTGTGCTGCTCAATATTTTATTTTACTATTTTTTGGGGAGTGGAAAACCTTTTTATTAAGAAATCTTCTATAAATGGAAGGTATAAAAATTTATTATAATGAGCATGTATTTCAAATCTTCAAATCAAACATTGTAAATGTCTTTACCATTACTTTTGATCAATGCACTTGATAATAATTTCTATAAAAAAACATACTGAATCTAACCTTCTGAACGGTAGCATATATTTATTTATAATTACACTTTAAAAACATACTTTTTTGTCTGCTGACAAATGTTAGAATTCTAGCTTCTAAATTTGTTTATGCTATATTTTATTTTATAATAAATATCAATTTACACAGAAACCATAGTAATACTGATGGTTTTATGTGCGGTTACTTGTAGTCCTTTCCTGATCTCACTGCTCTCTCTCCTCTCCAATCACTTCCTGTCATTGCTTCAACTGTCCTATTAATAATAAATGCAACAAGGGCAGAAATATATTACTGTTACTATGCAAGAACCATGGCAAAAGGGGTGAAATAGATTGAATAGACTTATGTAAAAAAAAATTAAAAATAAATAAATAATAATACTGTAATGTTTCATCCTTATATAATTTTAGAGGACCTTTCTTTTAAAACTGTTAAAGAATACAAAAGTCTGATCCCTTACAATCCACAGTGCATTTCTTGGATTAAAACAAAGTAGAAAGTGAAGAGAGATTTAGAATCAAGCTGTGCCGGCTTACCTGCAGCCATCAGATCCTGGCAGTGGATGTAGGAGGCCTTGAAGTCCTGACAGCGCAGAGCCTGTTCTGCCAGCAGTGTGAGCACCTGGCCCTTCCTCTTCACCTCATCATCACCTAAACCCCCACCAAAACCGTCAAACAACCATAAGATATGACAGTTTTGTGAGCAAGCAGTGCACCCATAAATAAAAACTTCACTGAAAACTGGCTCTCATTGAAGATGTGAATGAGTTTGTTTATTCATCAAAACTGATTTGGAGACATTTAGCATTACATAACTTGCTGAAAAACACATCCATAACAAAGCTGTTTTAAAAATTTTTACTGGTAAAGCAATATTATGGATATTATATGCGCACGTATTGTAAGCAATGTTTTGAAGTTAAAAACATCTTACAGAAATTACAAATTTGTTTATTACAAACAGGTTTTCCCTTCACAAGACATTAATCATGAACTGGAGTTGTGTTAATTGCTTATATTATAGTGATGTTTTAATCAGCTTTTTGAACTCTCATTCTGATGGCACCCATTCACTCATTTCAAAGTTTACTCTAACACCCTTCAACCTTCTGATCACTATATTAACAAATACGCCATAAAACATCTCTTTACTACTCAAATATTCAGTCTGATGGAAGTGCAAAGGTCCAGAAAATGAAACTGCTCAACAGTAAATTAATTTCCTTTCAGATGTTTTTTTCTGATAAATTCCTGGATGGCTGCTTAGATGTTGTACAAATATCACAATCACATCTCAGAGAATGCCCTCTTACACAGCTCTGATCTCAGCCCAAAATAAGACAATAAAAAAAGACCACGAAGCCTGATGAAAACAGTGATAGGGGTTGTCTTTTTCATTAAAGTGTGTGTCTAGCATCAAAGGCCAGACAGGCAATAATAAGAGCGCAGGCAGGAGAGTGAGCGTGCGTGAACACATGCGATTCCATGGATATGGTTATTCGCAAGTAAAATCAAAAGGGTTGATACTACGGGAAGTGGCCTATCTACTTATTCCAAACTGATTTATGTGAGACATGGAAGTCTTGATATATCAGGAGTATTTATCGCCGTCCGTTTCTCCTCTCTCTTATGCCAGTGCAGATACAGGCGCGGAAGCGCTGACACACACGCACAAACAAAACAGCCCTACGGCCATTAGTCGAGGGTAAGCCAAGGTGAATACATCAAACACTAGCACGGCAAACACCCAGTCACTTCATAGAGAGCTAATCAATTCCACTATATACGACAAGAAGAGCTTCTGACGTCCTGCATACTGATCCACCTGACATCCACAGAGGAGAAGAGATTCACCTCAATTACCCCTGCAACCAACACAAGAACTGATCACCTCACCTATGAGAAGAAGACGACTGACATTCATGCTGGCTCACAAAATAAGTAGCCAAAAGAGATTCGAAGGAATGTTTAACTAATGACACTTTCCAAAAACGGGGAGAACTTGACACGTGACTTTTTTTAGAGGCACCAGCAATATGCTTTCTGATGTGAGAAATAACTAGAGTTAAATAAAGTAAAGATTGAGAAAGAGAGAGAGGAGGGGAGATCTACATAAATATTATATGAGCTAAGGTTGATGATCAATATTTCTGAAGGTTAACCACCTCCTTTCACTGAACATTTGGTTAATATACATAAATATATGTTTTTATGCACATTCCAAGTAATATCAATAAAACTGAGGTTGGGTTGTTTTGATTAAATAACTTAAACAAATATAGGCAATTTACAAAATGAAAGCATGTTTTTACTACATATTAAAAGTTTGTTTTATAGCAATACTCCAACAGTCGTTTTTTTGGCAAAAGCATAACTCCACATTTCATGTTTTAGAGATATAAAACGCTTTAATCTTTGTAATCTCCTCAGATGACAATGTGTAAAAAAAAAGTGTAATCTTTTTTTTTTTTTATGCCCTGATATCACAGGTTCATCAAGTTTGTCAAAATTATCCATCCTTTATCACTTTTTGTCAGCTTTTACAAACTTGTCAAACCTGAAGATTTGTCACCTGACCTGAATACAGCGTGCTGATTCGTTAAAATGGACTTATCGGTTTCTGTTCAAAAACAGCAAGGGCACTTGTTGGCTCCTGCAGTAAAACTGAACTTGCGATGCACTGAAAGTGGACAATACTGTCTATTTCGACAAAACGTGTTTAGTTTTCAGATCACGCTATATGTGGAGAATAATGCCCGGCAATCAGCTCATTTTTTAAAGTGCCGTTTATTGTTTTTTTCCAATAAATTATTTGCAAATATACGTTTTGAAGAATTCTTTAAAAGCTCTAGGACCTATATTGTACCCTATTTGTGAAAAGTGTCTAATTTACACCAGGGTTGCATTTTGTGCCCATTTATCCTGTAAGTGGGACTCAATTTTGTTGGAGGTCATATTGGTACAACCATAAAATTGCCCCACTGCCTTTGATTACTCACTGCCATTTCCTGCATTGGAGAAAGAACAGAAAGCCAAACATTTCAAATGTGGGACAAAACAGTGCAGGCCAATTATCTGCAGCCGACAACACAGCATGTGTTGTCATGTGGCCATGTACAAACATAAATTGGATATTTTCGATCCGCACATGCACCCATACAAAACTGCACAATGGATGTACTTCAGAAAAAAAGAGAGAGAGAGCAAAAGCTAGAGACCGAATTGTTATACTATCCCTTCGCTTCACTGAGATCATGCTGATTCATGGAACTAACTGATTGTAGATTCATGAGGTCACATCTCTGATGCGCATCTTTCTGGGCTGTCCGATGTAATATTAATCTCTAACCCCTGAGCAAAGCATACTTCAAAGAAATGTCTACTTACTCATTCAATCGCTCACTCATGCGTATTCATCTATTTATTCACCTGTAGACTCCACGCTGCTGACTCGGCAAATACAGATTAAGCACACACTGGAAAGTTTACAGATTAGCGCTGAAATAGACGATGTAATGCGCCGCCTTCTGTTGCGACTGTCTTGTCATTTTGGAATGGCATGAAAATTATTTCAAACTTTCGAGGACTGCACTGACTAATGACTAAAACAAAGCCCTGGCTGAAGCGATGCCAAGAACTGATGTGGGTATTTTTCATCGTAACTGCTGTGGCAGGCTGTCTGTGACAGTGCTGATGAATCTTCTTAGCTGGAAATACTTCCGTTCAAGCGTTCTGCAATGGACATACATAAATGGACTGTTAGCCTGATGCTGAGGGAAAGTTTTCATTCGGTTTTTACCTGCAACACGCAGCAGTCTGGCCAGGCTGAGGAGGAGAGTGGACTGTTTGTAGGCAGTAGGGCACTGAGAGATGCACTCCTTTATCAATGATAGACGATCCGTCCGCAGACGCACTGCAGAGACACAGAGGAAATGAGAGAAAAGAACAAAACAAAGATCTAGCAGAAATGGAGGATGTGCAGACTAGAATAGCTAAAATGTGAAGCATACAATCTGGTAAATTGTGCTTAATTTCTCACATTAATTTACAATTAACCACACTGAAAAAAGATTTAACATTAAGATTTATTTTACGAGACTTTTTTAATAGAGGTCACCTCTGTTAGAATATCTGGCAAACTCTATATTATTTTTCACATGGCTAGAGCCCAACATACACAACAGCCTGTGACAGATATACTTTTTTATGTGAATATAAAGCATGTATCTTATTTTATTGTATTTAATTGCATTAAATAATCTATTAAAACAGATACAGTACTTATGAAAAAGAGATATGCTGTTTTCTGTTATTTTTTATAATAGAAAGGCATGTTGACTGGCCGATCAAGCACAGTAATATTAAGGTCAGCAAAGCACTTGGAAGTGGTAATGGCACTGTGGGCAGGTGCTAAAGTTCTGTTAGAAAAGAAAATCAGCATCTCCATAAAGCTTGTCAGGAGATGGACCAACACAAGCAGACATCACGGCACCCCAAATCATCACTGACTTCAGAAACCTCACACTGGATTTTGAATGCAAAATGTACTTTTATCTGAAAAGCCACCACTTTCAGTACTGATGTTCTTTGACGTACCCTCTTTATGGAGGGTGTCAATGATTGTCTCCTGGACCACTGCTAAGTCTTCCTCACTATTGTGGTTTCAAAAAACAAGAGATACCCAGAATGTATACTGTAGGGTTGATCATTTAATGAAACTCAAAATGTAAATATTCTAATATTTTGAGATAAATTTCATGCAATGAATCTAGAATATATAAAAAATTCACATTTAATTTTTTTTTCACAATATTACATGTCCAGCATGCATTAGCTAGCATTCTGTTTAAAACACAGAAAAGATCTAAAATAAAAAAAATTATGAAAAACACCAAATTCACTGCATGCATTCTCCCCACTTCCTGTCATAACAGGCAAATACTTGTGATGTGTGGTAATTGGATGGACACAAAGCATGTCTCAGCTGTCTGACTGAGCACAGTTTAAAATATTGAGCTGGAAGTGGTCTGTGCTGGAGGTCACGCTGGTCTGAAGCAGGCAGGGGGCCGAGCGGGCTGCGAGTTACAGGCCTGCGGGGGGGCAGACAGCTCCATCTTCTGAGGAGACACCGCGGGGGCAGCACCTGAACCGCACACGGACCAGCCAGCCATCAGCAGCACCTGCCAAAGCCATTAACCTGCTTCCAAAAACAGCCGCACATCTGTGTGTGTGTGGCACTAAGATCTTTGTGTTTACTTGAACGTGAGCGTAATTGATTACAGTTTAGCTTTATCACTCACTCTTTTACTTGTAAAGTTGAAAAGTGCAGATTTAAATGAACTGGGAGAGAAGATGGGAAATAAGCAGATAAATTAAGCAGTAAGACGAGCTTTGAGGCATACTACAGCTCCCCATCGACTCGAGCCTATAACTTTGCCTGCTAGGAGAAAGACAGCCGCGGGGTCACTCGGTGTCATGCAGGGCAAATGAGCTCAAGGAGAGTTTCCACTTGATGTATTCAGACTTCCTTCATAAGTTTAGGAAACAGTGTCGAGTTGCTCCTGGTCTTGCCTGGACTAGATAAAACAGTTTCTTCACTTCTTCAAAAGAATGCTGGGAGAAGCACACATGGGGCTAAATAGGCCTTCTTGTTTTTAGAAATATGTACTTTTACTTCACTTTTCTCCTGATTTTGTCTCCTGACAAATGTGCTTCACAGACAACAACAGATTAACAATAGATGTCTGTCCCCTGTTTAATCTCCAGATTGAATATTAACATTGGTTTTAGTGGATATCCCTTTTGTAACCTCAATAGAGTATCTAGCAGAAAACT
Source organism: Enteromius mattozi (assembly GCA_032359235.1). Taxonomy (NCBI): domain Eukaryota; kingdom Metazoa; phylum Chordata; class Actinopteri; order Cypriniformes; family Cyprinidae; genus Enteromius; species Enteromius mattozi. The sequence goes on from JAUMHE010000075.1 coordinate 13,202,069, forward strand.
GAAAATGGAAATGTGAGAAAAGCTCTTGAGGACAGTGTCAGTGATACAATAAAAATGCAAGTTTTAATTAAGGGGCATCCACACAGGACACATTCTTGTGTTGAAACAGCTAGGCTGAGCACAACAGAACTGCTTTTTACTTGAAATGTGAGGGGGAAACAGCAAGTCATGGTGCAACGGCTAGATATGTTAATGTGTATCCAAAACAACAATGCATTGTACGACTGTAACAGATCTATATCTTCAAAATCTTTATTTTACACAGCATAAAAAGTCACTTTTTGACTATTGCTGGATGATGTATCAAATCTGTACGCAATAATGCTCAAAAAGGATGATCCAAAAGGTATTCTTCATGCATGAAGCTGTAAAAAACATTTATATTGCTGTTATTTGCTTTTTTTTGCTGTGTTGAAGCATAAACAATTATTCTCTTTAATGTTCACCTAAATAAAAGCTGTGGAAAAAAGTGAGTTGAATAGATTTTTAATTATTTGTAATTTGACTTTACTGTATTTTTTATAATTGCAACAACAACTGCTGTTCGTTGAAATAAAGGAGAAATTTACGAGCCATTACAGAGGAAATAGAATACATAAAAACTAAATTAGTTTTGGGGAATGTCCTTTAAAGTCTTCTGCTCACCAAGGCTGAATGTATTTGATCAAACATGCAGTATAAACAAGTAGCAGTCAAATTTTATACAGAATTTTAAATATTAAAATAATTTAATCCACTTCTGTGAAGACAAAATTTTATCTTCAGCAACCAATACCCCGGTCTTTAGTGTCACAGGTTTCTTCAGAAACCATTCTAATTTACTGATTTGGTGATCAGCAAACATTACTATTTACAGTGTTAAAATAGTGCTTAAAATTTTTGTGGAAACACAGATCATTGTTTTTAAGTGGAAAGATAGCTGAATTAAAATATAAACTTCTGTAAAATTACAATGGTCTTCTTAATTTCACTTTAATTCAATTGAATGCATCTTTGCTGAAAAAAAAATGAAATGTACCAAGACTCCAACCTTTGACCATTGTGAATATCACCACTAGTCCACAAAACAGATATTTTTTGATATATCATCCAGCCCTGGTTTTGACATTTTACATTTTCTGTTTTTCTGAGATTTTTTCCTCAAACCAAACAGGAAAAGCAAACACGGACAGAGCCATGAACACAAACAGGTGCATCAGGGGCCTTTTTTCCAATGGTCGATTTGATCTAGCCGATTTAGTCAGCTTGAGCACCAATCTCCTGAAGGAAATGGACAAAGAACATATTTTCGATTGGTAGTAATACTGTAGCTTAGAGCTGCATTACCTTGTAAGGGAAGAACCTTCACGCCAAACTGCTCCAATCGAGAGAGGGCGCTGATGAGATCCAACTCCTCTTGGACAAGAGAAGGACAATCTGTGATCAACAGCAGACACGACCTAACGGACACACCAAGAAGATTCAAAATACAATAATTAACAGACAGTTCACCTAAAACTGCTTCACTTTTTTGAAAATAAAAAACTCCTTTTGTGTTCCACAGAAGAAAGAATCTCATATTGGTCTGGAGTGAAGAGGATGGGTACATGATGGCAGAATTTTCCTCTTTTTTTGATTAAACTGTTCCTTTAAAACGAAAACAGAAAAAAAGCAGTATCCCTTCCTTCAAATGAGTTTTGATTCTTCTTATTTCTTAATTCCAGACTGAGACTCTGATGTTATGTCGCTTTCAAACTGTTATCAGAGGCTTGCAGAGGTCTGTGTCTGCTCCACATCTGTGCTGCTATAAATGTGCTTCATAAGACAACGGGGACAGACCAAAAAACAAATAAAAGCACAGATCCTGGGCCAGCTCTGCTGTCACTTTCCAATATAGTTTGGCCAAGACAGCTGGACCTGGGGAAGCTAGCGGTGCACTTCTGAGCCCAGCCAGTAGCAACAGAGAAAGCAGAGCAAAAATAATAATTCAATTTAAGAGCTTGAGGAAAAAACAACAACAACAAACCGCAGCAGTATTTTTCAAGTAGTTTCTACAATCTGTGAATTTTACATGGTAGTTTTTTTCAGTGACACTGCAATCGGACCCAGAAGATTTCCAGCCCCGCTTTGCATAAGATTTACTGTGGGTCGTACAACTACTGGCCAATATAAAAAAAATATATACTACCCTTCAAACAGTTTAAGGAGCTTACGCAGCAGTTTGCTATGAATACTGTACACAGTATGTATTAATCATAGTGGTGTGGCTTTGTGATCTGGGGTAAGAAACCACAAGGTTGTAGCTTGAAACTATCACCAGTGACCTTGAGTAAGGCACCTACAGTACGTGTACTGTGCATGTAATCAGTGTAACATAAAAAGCTTTATTTGAAAGTGTCTGCTAAATGACTGCATACTTAATAATGAAACTGCATTTCCCCTGGGCTAAATTAGCATGCAACACACGCAGGCAAAGGCTGATAGGAAAACTTTTGGACGCAAAAAATATTTGGGGACCAAAGCCAAACATATGAAATATCAACAGTGGCATCAAAAAATATTTTTAGTTATTTATTGTAACGAATTGAACTATGTTAGACTCTGTTAGACTAGGTAGGTAATATAAGTGGATGTCTGAAATCTGTAGGTGAGGTTTATCACATTCCATAAATTGTGGTGAGCAGTTCTTAGACACCCGCTGCAACAAAAGAGAAACTTTTAAGGTCTGCCTGAAGTTTTCTGACAAAACAAACTTTGGTGGTTTAACACTTGAAAATTAAGAAATTAAAAAAACTAAAAATATTGGAATTGTACAGTTGGACTGTAAACAATATTAAATGCTTAAATAATTTATTAATAATTTAAATAATTTAAAATATAAATTTTACATTTAATAACTAAATACATATTACATATTTAATATGTTTATTTAATAACTACATTCATTCATTCTTTTTGGTATATTTAATGATTTGTTTTAGACTTTTACCCCAAACATTTATTGTAGTTAAATCGATTAATCATGATTAATCGCATCCAAAATAATGTTCACATAATATATATATATATATATATATATATATATATATATATATGTGTGTGTGTGCTATGTATAATTATATGAAATTATTTATTTATATATAACAAATTATATAAAATTATGATTATACACACAAACACAAATATTTCTTAAATATATACATGTATATATTAAGTGTGAGTGTGTTTATATAGACATATTAATATAGAAATACTGTACAGACATATTATGTAAACAAAAACCCTTATTTATTTTGGATGTGACTAATCACAATTAACTTATATGACAGTACTTTTATTTAGTCAATTAAAGCTTAAAACATTCTCCAATTTGTGACAATTTGCTGAAAAAAAAAAATTCTTAAATGAATGCCATTTACTTGATACTTTGTTACATAATGAAATGTCAATCATACGTATTACATGAAATTTAAATAGTGTAATTAGGTTTTGCGGCCACTTGAAAAAAATTATATGAAAAAAGGGCAATAAAAAAAGCGCTATAAAGCAAGTTCCTTGTGTCAAGCTAGAAATCTAAAGCAGTCATTAGATCGAATGTAGTGGTTGACTAGGCTGTGTGAAGGTCCTAAACATCATTAGAATTATAGGAGCAGGAATCAACCAAAGACTTGAGGAACGAGAAAACCACCATCATCATCATCAATTCATCACATCACAATCCCAACAGATTTCTGAAGCACAGACAGATGAAAAACCTCATGTTCTTTTACCACATCTCTCCACTTTCTTTCCACTAAACACTTTAAAAACACTCTGCCCGTCATGTCAGAGCAGCCCAAATGGTTTCAAGCAGTTTCCAAGACAACTGCGCTACTATTAAAATGCACGCGAAAGCACCAGCTATCTTCAAAATCCCCGTAAAACCCATTCAACATGAAACAACCGCTCTAAACACCCATCGCACAGTCCTCTGCTTCCTGGGGCTAAAGCAGTCTTTGTAATGAAGGCCTCTGATTAGCCTCAGTATACTAATAATTACAAGTGTTTTTTTCAGTTGTGTTTGGCAGGAAGTGACCGTATGTGATGACGACTTAAGCACTCGCTCTCTCAGGATTACTCACAGCATGTCTGTCTTTGTCAAGGCCAAGGCACAGCGCTTCATCTTTGAAATTCAACATGGACATTTAGCATTGCTCATAACCCAGAAATATTTTATATTTTCCTGTTTTAGGTTGTCACTTTTTATTTTAATAATATTTCACACCTATTTAAAAAGCAGTATTTGTGGCAAATGCAGAAAATGTAAAAATCTTGTTTTAAAAGGCATCTATTATGCCCCTTTTTACAAGATGTAATACAAGTCTCAGGTGTCTCCAGAATGTGCCTGTGAAGTTTCTTCTCAAAATACCCATAATATATCATTTGAAATATATGACTATTTTGAGTGAAAGCATAAACAGGCTGTTTTTGTGTATGTATCTTTAAATGCAAATGAGCTCCTATTCCCTGCACTTGTTTTCAGAACAGGGCTGTGCCTCAGATACTCTGATAAAAACATCTGTTTGGATTTTATTATGCCTATCACACTGAAATCAAGCATTTGAAAGCCATATTAGTTTAAACGTCTTATGCTAAACCACTACTACTACTTAACCAAGCTCTCTTTTATGTCTTATCGGGCTTAAACCGTCAAACACACACAGGTTTATGTTAAAAACTCAAGTTAAACACCTAGAAAATACTTTGCATGTTTATATTAGATCAGTATACACACACTGCCAAAAGACATTTATCCTCAAACAACATGTAAAAGTGAATTTTGCATAATAGGTGCCCTTTAAAATAACCCAACTTGTTAAAACCTCATATATCATTTAGACACATACATATGATTTATTTTAGTGTTCGAAAGAAGAGAGAGAAAGGGACAGATAGACAGGAACAGAAAAGAGATCTAGGGCATCTTTAGCATTCTGTCATTTTTTTTGGAACTTATTTTGCATTTTAACCTAGTTTGAAAATCCACAACAGATTTTTCTGTTCTTAACCTCTTTACAAAGTTGAATGTATTTAAAAGTACATGGCCTAACTCAACACATCCAATATATCATAATGAAAATCAGATTTTTAAGAAAGTGCCATGCAAAAACCAACACCATTATACTAAAATGGATGTTAGGACGTTGCAAGGTGATTACAAGGTGGAATGGGTGGTTGCTAGGTAGTGGCTAGAATGGGTTGTCTTGTAGGGCTACATAATCCTTTACGTTTTCTAAAAACAAAAACATTCAGTAATGGTCTGTGGAGAAAACATGGATTTATGTGGCGATCCAATAGTTTAAATTAGACCACTTTTAATCGCCCTTGATCACATCTGAACGTAATATCAGACAAAAGCAGTGCCCCAAATATGGTAAAAAGAAGCTCAAACATACTTGTTTGAGGCAGATACTCAATGGGCTTTGTTCTAGCCCAGCAAGCAAGTACTGTTGAACTTCCATTCACCATATTTAATTTGATCAATGTTTACATACAAAAATCTACACATCATATAAAGTGATCATGTCACTTCAGATGACTTTGATTAAACCACTTTATTCATTTGGATTTTTTCTGAACTCTTTCTGCACTCTTTCTGAACTTTCTGAAGTGTCAAAGTTTGGGTGGAATTGACTTTTAATAGAGGGACAGAAATCTCTTAGGTTTCATTAAAAATATCTTTGTTTGAGCTTCAAAAGACATATGAACATCTTATGGGTTTGGAACGACTAGTAAATGATGATTAAATGATGAACTTTCATTTTTGGGTGATCTATCCCTTTAAATAGAACCACTAAAATTCTTTCAGAACTACTGACTCCAAAAAAGGACTACTGATTCTTTCAATGAAAAGGAAATCAGTCATTGTCTTTTCAGTCCACTGACACATTCACATTCTCCCACCATTTTGTTTTCAATCTTTCACAGTCTCTTTCACTCTCAGTAGAGGCAAAAGTGCTATAATTTAAACATTAAGCTCATAATTACTGTCCATCTAAGTTCCCTGTCTGTCAGTGGCGTGAGCGAGTGAGAGAATGACAGTGATGTGAGATGCGTGTGAATGCATATGGAGTGGCGGCCCGTCCAGTTTCAGCCCATGAACAGACGACGGCCTAATTACTGGCCCACTTTGCAACACGGCCCATCGCTCAGGGGCCGCAGTCTGTCACCCTTAGTGCTCCAGCCCAACAAAACAAAAATAGACAGACAGACAGAGAGACTGGAAACACATTAACCTAGAGCTGCGGGGCGGAAGTGAGCGACCGACTGACTGTCTCTGATGGAGTCAATCTCTCATTATGGCAGCTAATTACACCAATAATAGCCATTGTGAAGGGCTGGACTCATAACAGGCAGGAGACCAGAATGACGTTGGACGGTTTGATTCCTGCAGGATTTCTTCCCCTTTCATCATAAACTCCTCAAACAACTGCAGAGTTAGTTTCAGAGGTAGTTTCAGGCTATTTTCACTCATTGTTTGATTTCTTGGTCTGAACTACAGTAGAGTTTGATTCAACACCACCTGCCCCTGTCAGCTCATATTTATCAACATGAGTACACATGATCACTTACATTATTCCAGTGGTTATGTCAATATTTTGGTGTTTTAAAATTTGCATAGTAATGCATTTTATATTTTTTATATTAAAGGTATTTAAGTTTAGTAATAAGTATATAATTTATAAGTATATAATAAGTGATAAGTATATAATTTAGCTGACACTTGCTAATAAGATAAAAACAGCAACCTACAATATTAGTAGTTTTTCAATTTCTATGTTTTACTGTAAATAGGCCTATATTACTCTGCCATTTCTGTGTGCTTCCTGTCAAAAGAGAACAAAAAATTAAAAAAACAATAGCAACAATAATAATAAATGTCACTTTTTATTAATATTCATTAATAATATTACTAATAATAAAATAAATTAACTGTTGTAATAATACTAAGACTAATACTTAATTTAAAACTCAATTTAATGAAAAAAATAAAAATAAATAAATAAAATAAACCTTACAATATCCCAGAATTAATAAATTAGCTTTACAGGAAAACTAAATAACTAAGAATAAAAGTTGAAGTTATTGTTTACAGTAAATAAATAAATAAAGTCACAAACAATTTAAATTTAAACATGTGAAAGAGAATAAGGTTTGAGAATTAAGGCTGTCTCCCCAGGCCCCCAAACCTCATAATGACTGGAATATTAAAATCTTAATTATTAAAAGGCTGAACACTACCTTGTGCTGTTATTGCTGGCTCACATGGGATCAAATTCCAAATTTGAAAAGTAATAAGCGTGAATCAAAACACATAAAAAAAAAATAAGCATGAGTCAAAACTTTAAATACATTTAAAATCACATTGTACAAAACTGAAATATTAATGCAAAATTATCCAACTTGCACACAAAATCATGTTCTCCTTGGTTATATTTCTCAGTTTTTTGTGCTCTGAGGTACACTGTGCTTGCTTTTCCAAATGTTGCAGTTATAATTTCAAGTAAATCAGGTGGGCTTAAATGTCATTGTTGGTCCACTAGTTCTAGATTACAGCTCTTCCTCTAGTCAATCAGTCAAAGAGGGGAGTTGACGTCACTCCATGCGTCTCATGAGCTGCCGATGCTCAGAGTCCTGTTCACTTGTACAGGTGGTAACTGTCAGCTTTGGTAACTTCTCTCCATACAGGACGTGTCTGTCTGTAACTGCTGTAATAGATTACACTAGCATTGGCCTGCTTTTAGCTATACCCTGGACTTGGTTCACTCTCTATAAAACTAAGTAAGGAAATAATTAAAGCAATTAGCACAATGATATTGTTTATAAGCGATCTTACAGGCTGATGATATGACTATGAAGCATATTACCCAACATTAGAACACACCATCTAGACAAATAAGGGGAAACCATACCGTGCCAGGTTCATGCAGGGGTCACTGAGAGTGGCTGAAGAGTTGAAGTATTCCCGGGCGGCAGCCAGAACCAGCTCCACGCTTCGACTATAAGACACACGGCTGTGAGCTTTCCCACGGAACGAAACACTGACCGGAGTGTCCTCTGACACGGCGCTGCAGTGCATCAGCTGACCTGCCAGACGGACATTTTCCTCCCGTCCCGAACATAACAAACTCTCCACAAACACCTGTGGGGACGAGAGACAGAGATTGACAGAAAAAGAGAGAGAAAAAGATCAGTGCCTTGTAGCGGAGACCCACGGGAAGGACACGTTCAGGTGTGGCAATTAATCACTTGTCTTTAGTCAATTGCCGGCGAGACAGAATCACTACAGGAGAAATATCAAAAACTGCTTCTTCAATGACAACACAATCTCATGAGCATCTCTGTGCAACAGCTGTGGTGTTTTGGGTAATTTCAATGTTGCCTTCAGCTGCATTTAGGCAGAATAAGACATCAGCGTTTTGTGTGGTTAGGCCTATTTGTGTGTTAAACCAAAGGTTCCCTCATTAAAACATCATAAAATCCAAGGAACAAGCATTAATAAATTATAGACTGAACTAATTCTCTCTTGATTCCTGCTGTTTTTCCACACAAAATACACTATCCATTATTTGTTGTATGGTGATGTTAAGGGCTTATCTTTGCACTTAAATGATGTTTGTTATTTGTCACTGTTATAGGGAACAACTGGTACTTGTACTAATTTTACTTCCTGAAGTGGGGAATTTAACTTTTCTAAACTGGGGAATTGTTTCTTTAATGATTTATAAGTTATTGATGAGCATCAAATCCTCAGTGGAGAAAATTAAAAGAAGTTTTAACTTAGCTCAATAACAGTGACTATAACAATATAACATCACATAAATCAACAAACAGTATAACCCTGAACTCTTAAGCTGTAAAGGATATACTTATAGCATATCACAGTGCTGTAAATATACATATATATATATATATATATATATATATATATACACACACTTACATACAAATACACATATACAGTACAGGCCAAAAGTTTGGACACATCTTCTCATTCAATGTGTTTTCTTTATTTTCATGACCATTTACATTGGTAGATTCTCACTGAAGGCATCAAAACTATG
>JAUMHE010000075.1:13219931-13234832 GCA_032359235.1 Enteromius mattozi
TTAATTAACATGTTTTCTTAATGCCTGTTGAACATAACAGAGACATTTTATGATTATTACAATAAATTTCTTACATATGGCTCCTTTAATAATATATAATAAAATATACATTATAATAAACAAAAAATTATAACATTTTGTTATTGTATATATATATATATATAAGCCAGGCTTACATCTGGCTTTGAGTTCTGGAAGATTTTGAGTGGTTGTGCAAGATCATCTTTGGCGAGGGTGACCAGATATTCTCTGAGCAAAGTGGAGGCAGATCCCACATCCTGTCCTTCACATCGGTGCAGAAACGGGACCATCCACTGGAATGAATTCCTTACATATCGATCCTCACTGGACTAAAACAGAGAGAAATAACATAACAACAGGGTCAGTAAATGACAGCATGTTCTGTTGAGAAATATAATACAGCAGTTTTAAAGGAACAGTTTATGTTGATCCAAACCCGTAACGTTATGACTTTCTATCATTAAACACAAAACGAGTCATTCTGAAGCATGTACAGGTTTCTGTTTTTCCAATTTCAAGAAATAAAATAGGAGTCTCAAAAAGCTTCAAAAAGAGTGTCCTTTTAAATGAAGAAATCATTCAGATCCTTTCAGAAGTGGTTTTTGTCTCCTTTTAAGTTCCACAGAAGAAAGAAAGCCTGGAACGACACGAGGGTGTGTAAAAGCTGACAGAATGTTCATTTCTGATTGAGTTGAGTGTTCCCTCAGAAAACATTAAAAGTATCACTAGTAAACAGACGCTAAGATGGCGATTCACCCACTCACAGCGTTTCCCCTTAAACTAGCAAATGAGCATTAAATCATTTTTAATGAAAGCATTAAATCCAAACAAGTCCGCTGGATGTGCTTACTGCAGTCGTAATGAGACCACCCCTGTAAACACAAATCTACACACACTCTCACAGATCTATCACTTTCACCAGTGCTCCTCTACATAAAGAGCTGCCTAAATATACACTATGTATGAGTGTTTAGTGAAGCAGAGATGTTTAAATCAATACAAGGTGCTTACGGTATGGCTATTGACACTTCAGACAAGAATAAAACATTACACTACGTCTGTATTATACATAGACGGCGGTGAAAAATGTGAACATAATAAAACAAGTGTTGAAGGAGGCTGCAGACAGCAAAACAAAGAGAGAACAGTCTCATAACATACATTTTTCATGAGGAGGCGGAGCTTGTCAATGTCCCTGAGCTGCTGCAGCTCCTTTAGTGTGAGACTCAGGTCACATGACGTCTCGTACACCAGTGTCTCCATGGTAACCAGGTCGTCGCACAGCACCTCCAGCCCAGGAATGTTCTGCTCTTTTCCCAGACGCACCAGAGACAGAGCACAATCAACCTGTGTGGACCAATCAAAAAGCTTAAACGATCTAATAGAGACGCACAATATAAATAAGAGTAAAGCACTGTCTAACACAGTGGTTTTCAATCCTGGTCCTTGGGACTCACTGCTCTGCACATTTTGCATGTCTCCCTTATCTGACACACTCAAGTGAGTTCATGGAGCTCTTTCCTAATGAGCTGATGATCTAAATCAGGTGTGTAAATTAGGGAGACATGCAAAATGTGCAGAGCTGTGGGTCCCCAGGAACAAGTTTGAAAACCACTGGTCTAACACATTCAAATAAGAAAACCTGGCATTTCATCCTGGAAACCGTGCATTAAAATATAGTTCACACATATAGTATTTTAATGTATATATAAATAGCTAAAGTTATGTATATGATGAACTGTTTATTATTTACTACTAATCTTGAATTTTAGTGAAATATGCCTCTAAGGAGCCACTTAAAAAAAAAAAAAATTAAATATAAAATCATAATAATAAAGTAAAAAAAATAACATTTGTATGTATGTATGTATGTATGCATGCATGTATATATATATATATATATATATATATATATATACACAGACACACAATAAATCAATAATAAGTATACAATAAGTATACAATAAATCTCATATATCGTGATTAATCGCATTCCAAAATAAGTTTTTGGTTATATAATATGTGTGTGTACGGAGCATATTTACTATGTACACAAATACACACACATACAGAGTAAATATTGAAAATTCATGTTTATACATTTATATATTCATATTCTCATATTTTATATTATATAAAAATATTTTTCCTATATAAACATAACATATTTGTCTTAAATATATACATTCATGTGTACACACAGCACACACACACACATATATATTTATGTAAACAAAAACTTATTTTGGATTAATCGTGATTAATCGTTTGATATCACTTTATATATATTATACACATATATCTTTATATGTGTATGTGTGTGTGTATATGTACATACATACATACATGTATGCAAGTATATACATACATACACAAATTACTATTTATTCACTTTTTAACACTATGACAAACACTCAACACTACACTATTTTAGGGGTCTTTATGATTTTAATTTCACTATTTAAAATTTCCACACACTACCATTTACACCCTTTGTATAAATTAGCTCATGTGGGACTATTTATTAGGTATAATTAGGCCATTAAAAATGTCTTTTACAATTTTACAATCTACAAAACATTGCATTTTCTGTGTGTTGGTGTCTGAGAAATCACACAAAATGCTGCTGATTTAAAAAAAAAAAAAAAAAAGCAGAAATTCTTTAAAAGAGTGTATACAATTTAGTGAAAATCTGAATCTATGAAAACGGTCAAACCACATCAAAAGAATCACAATAAAAATGAAAAAATTGCTACAAGTAACAATCCCCTAACAGATGTGTAAAAAGTAGACCCAGTCGATGAAATCCCACCCGCCTCAGCGGCCCATCAATACTGTTCACATCATGAGATGACGATTGGTATTCCTCTGCCAGTTGACAGGCAAAGCATGGAGCCAATCAATAGTGGATGCCTGCATAGAGGAAATGATTGCTGCTGTTTTCTCACCTGGTAGGTAACGAAACCCTTGACACTGGAGTTAACAAGAGCCAAACACCTCCGGAGCAAAGCTGCCTTCACAACACCATGATACAACAGTCCTATTACAGTGCTGCTTAACACAACACTAAATCAAGATCAAAAGCAGTACGTGTATTTGCCTTACAAACAAATGATTGCAAACAGCACACGTTTGTTTACGCACACCTGGCTTTGGATGAACAGAAGTACATTTTGCCATCGTTCTTCCCTTCTCTAAGGACCAAACAGATAGGCAGAGCTCAGATGATCAGATTTCACACCCTTTTATTATACTAGATTTCTTTTTCTTTTTTTTGTACTTTCAATCTGCTCCCAGGCGCTGCCAGTCCTCCTTCCCTCACTTCAAATGTCAGACTCTCTCAGAGTAGCCCTTTCTCCTTGCTTTAACCTCTGTCCTGTCAGAGTGATGTCTCTCCTGCTCTGCAGCACTTCCTGAAACAGGCTGTGCCTACAGTTGACTGATAGCAGTTGTCATAATGGTCATATTCTGAGAGGACAAAAAGTTTGAGGCTAATCATACAGAAATACTGAAATTTCTGGACATTTTGGCTGAAAACCAAGACCAAAAATTAGACTGTATTTGGAATAACTACAGTTTCCCAGTTCTGATTACTACTAAAACATCTATAAATAAATATTTAAGTAAATGGAGTGTAAAATATTTGGTAAAATATATGACTTTTGTACAATGTAAGAACATATTGTACAAAACAGCTTAAAGCGCTTATGAATACACAAAAAGCTGTCATTAAGCGAAAGAGGACAAAACAAAAGCCAAGATATTTTGAAATGCATGTTCATTTTTCAATTTAACTGCACTCAAAATCTTGCGCTTAAAATTCCATTTATAATGACAAAAAAGTACTAAATCAGAAGAATGAAAATTAAAAGAATATTAAACCAGGGTCTTAGACTTTTGGAGAACACTGTAATTGCAGCTTTTAGTAAAATAAAAAGCTTTTGACATTTTAAGATGGATAGAAAGAAAAAGAAAGAAAAAAGATAAACTGACAGAAAGAAACAAAGAAACAAAGAAAGGATGATGGAAGGAGGAGAAGAAAAAAGGAAGGAAAAAGTAAAATAGATAAATAGCAAGAAAGAAAGAAAGAAAGAAAGAAAAATAGAAAGACAGATAGAATGCAAGAAAGGATGAATGGATTGAAAATCTCTGAACAGAAAAGAAAGAAAGAAAGAAAGAAAGAAAGAAAGATAGATAAGTTGACAGACACACTGAAAGAAAGATAAAATGACAAACAGAAAGAAAGGATGGAAGAATGGAAGGAGAGAACGAAAGAAAGAAAAAAGAAAGAAAATAAGATGAAGAAATAAGAAATCAGTGCTTTTTTAGAGGTTTTTTTGAAGCTGTTAGAAATGTGTATATCTGAACAGCATTTAAAGAAAGAAAGATAAATTGACAGACATACAGATCGACAGAAAGAAAGAATGGACAAAATGAGATAAAGAAAGAAAGGAAGAAAAGTAAGATGGATAGAAAGAAAAAAGATAAACTGACAGAAAGAAAGAAAGAAACAAAGAAAGGATGATGGAAGGAGGAAAAGAAAAAAGGAAGGAAAAAGTAAAATAGATAAATAGCAAGAAAGAAAGAAAGAAACAAAGAAAAATAGAAAGACAGATAGAATGCAAGAAAGGATGAATGGATTGAAAATCTCTGAACAGAAAAGAAAAAAAGAAAGAAAGATAAGTTGACAGACACACTGAAAGAAAGATAAAATGACAAACAGAAAGAAAGGATGGAAGAATGGAAGGAGAGAACGAAAGAAAGCAAAAAGAAAAAAAGAAAGAAAATAAGATGCAAAGAAATCAGTGCTTTTTTAAAGGTTTTTTTGAAGCTGTTCTTTTAGAAATGTGTATATCTGAACAGCATTTAAAGAAAGAAAGATAAATTGACAGACATACAGATCGACAGTAAGAAAGAATGGAAGAAAGGAGATAAAGAAAGAAAGGAAGAAAAGTAAGATGGATAAAAACAAACAAACAAACAAAGGATGGAAGGAGGAAAAGAAAAAAAGGAAGGAAGAAAAGTAAGATCAAGCAAAAAAGAAAGACAGAAAGAAAGAAAGCAAGAAAAATAGAAAGACAGATACAAAGCAAGAAAGGATGGATGGATGGAAAATCTCTGAACAGCATTAAAAGAAAGAAAGATGAGTTGACAAACAGAAAGAAAGGATGGACGGAAGAACAGAAGGAGAGAACAAAAAAAGAAAGGAAAGAAGGAAGAAAATAAGATGAATAGAAACCAAGACAGACAAAAATAAAGGATGAATGGATGGATGGAAAAGAAAGAAAGAAAGAAAGATGCATGGTAGAAGGAAAACAAAAGACAAAAAGTCAGAGAGACAGAAGTAAAGACAGAAACAAAAGAAAAAAGGAAGGAAAGAAAGAAAGAAAGGCAGAGAGAATGCTCGGTCTGGTCTGGTAATGATTCAGATATCTTTCCATTAAGAGGGCCACAGCAGACAGATACAGTGTTATCTAGCACCACATTTGATCTCTTAACACTAACAGCCCTCTGGGACAGCAGTAACTGTCACTCTGGAAGGAAGCAAATCTTCTGTGAGTCAGATGTGCATCTGTATGTGTATCTGAGGAAGTTGTTTGTTTTTCAGCCGGGTAAGGTGTCAGTCAAACGAAAGTGCAAAAGAAAGCGGTGTGCTTTGATACATGTTTGAGTGTCAGCTTCTGTCAGGGTGTGCACTTGTGTACCTGGCGGGAATTGCTCTCTATGTCCTGTGCCCTGGTCAGGTACCACTCAGTCAGCAGTGTGATGGAGGGCTTAGCGCTACGAAACCTCTCTAGTTCTGCTTGTTCCTCATATAAGAAGTGACAGTCATCCACTGGGTTGGGCTCCACCACTCCTCTGAAGAAAAGAACACACACGGTCATCAGTGATAAACAGACATTTCAACCACCACAAGAAACCAATGTGATCTCACCTGCACTCAGGAACTTCACACCAGTCCAGATCTCTGTGTCGACTCTCCTCCCAAGGAATGAATGACAAATTACCCTTCTTATTCAAACTAGAGAGAGAGAGAGAGAGAGAGATGATTAATATCACTTAAAGGAATAATTCACCCAAAAAGTCATCATTTACTCACCATTATCACCACTGACTTCCATGGTATTTTTCCTCCTACTATGGAAGTCAATGGTGACCAAAACAGCCTGGTTACAAACTTTCTTCAAAATATCTTCAAACTAATCAACAAACAACCTAACAAACAATTTCACCTAACTTAAGTAGATCAAAACAAACCACTAGCAAAAATTCTGCATGTACTTTTAAAGACAATTAAAAGAGCACGCCTTTAACTAGTCAACCACCCAACAAACAACCTATAGGCAACAAACTAACCACACGTGTTGTGTCTTTTCTAAGACAACTAAAGCTTCAAGAGATCAAAACAAGCCACTAACTAAAATTATCGGTGTCCTTTCAAAGACAAACAACCTAACATGTTACAGTAACACTTTATTTTACAGTTATACCTATTAGTTGCTTTTTAGCATGGATATTACTAGAATATTAGCCATTTATTATTGCTAATTAAGCACATATTAATGCCTTATTCTGCATGACCTTATTCTACATAACTAAACCTATACTGTAAAAAATTCCTGTAGAAATTACAGTATTACTGGCAGCTGGATGCCAGTAATTTACTGTAGACTTAAATTTATGTTATTAACAGGCAACAGTTT
This sequence comes from Enteromius mattozi, assembly GCA_032359235.1. NCBI lineage: Eukaryota > Metazoa > Chordata > Actinopteri > Cypriniformes > Cyprinidae > Enteromius > Enteromius mattozi. Next base: position 13,226,657 of record JAUMHE010000075.1, read on the forward strand.
GTTCAAAGATAAATAAACATTAAACATTAAAAAGTCTTTATCTTTACAGGACAAAATAAATAAAATAACAGCCTCATGCAAAGCATTTCTGGGAACCAATATCAGAAAAAAACAGAAAAAGCTTTGCATGAGGCTAGTTTTATTCTGTAAAGATATGTTTAATGTTCATTGATCTTTGAAACTGTTGCCAATAAATTTGATAAATATAAATTTACAGTAAATTACTGGCATCCAGCTGCATATAACTTTTTACAGTGTACCCAATACCTAAACTTAACTTCCTTATCAAATTTTAAGAAGAAAATAATGAATTTATTGAGGGAACAAATGTTACTTATTCTAAAGTGTTACCCTTACTACTTACAATTTTGGTGTCATTTTTTTAGGTGTCAAAGACAACTCTGAAACATCAACTTACCTCAGCTAACCAACTAAATAACTAACCAACCCATTACAATTCTTGGTGTCCTTTTAAAGCTAATTAAAATTTTAAACGCCACCACTACTAAAAGAAGCAACTATTCTGAAGTACTAAAATAAATTTCACAACGACACTCTAAAACTAAACTGTCAGAAATAACTAGCTGATTAAGAAGTTACACTGAAGAACCATTTTAGAGATGACAAAAAGCACTAGTCATCAGAGCTGATGTGTCTTTTTCAGCTGAGCGAACCCGTTGGAAGACTGAAAACATACTGGAAATGGACAAGAAAGAAAATACTGTGATTTGGAGGCAAAAATGGAACAAATAACAACCTTAAAATGCTAACAACTGGATATAATTTGTCTTGTTGGCCATTTTGAAGGCTTGGAACAGAACCAAAGAGACGAAAAAAGTAGGCCGTTATATTTTCTAAAGAAAATGATGACTGGTGTTTGGCAATGTAAAAAATGTGGTGGAACATTTACAGTATTTTCCTTCATATCATGACTCATAGATACAAAATCACTTCAAAATGAGACTGTTATAGAAAAAAGTGAGTCGTGCCTGTGATCACAGTTCAACAGATACTGGCCTAAAACCATACAAAAAAATAAAATAAAGTAAAGAAAATTAAATATAAAATGAAAATAAAATGAAATGAAAACTAAAATGAATAAGAAACTACAAAAAAAAATTAAAATGAAATGAAAAAAAAAAACCAATGAAATAAAAAGTAAAACACAATAAACAGAAAAAAAGACCATTTCAACAGAGGCAAATTCTGAGGCCTAAAACCATACAGAACACAACAAACTAAAATAAAATGCTTGGAGAGAGAGAAAAAAAACTGGAAAAATTGGGGAGCAGTGGTCCAAAAACTATAAATTAAAAAATAACATGATAGAACCTTCACCTTTAAAAAGGATTATATTAAATTAACTAGAATGTTGAATTTTTTAGAGTTTATATACACACATAAATATATACACAACCCTAAACCTGCTACAACAAAAAAAAAGTCTAAAAGAAAACTTAATTTGGCTGTGTTTCTTTCCAGGAGAGACGGCAGATGGCGAGAGACCACTGGTACGGTGAGAGTCCTGCAGCAGCGCTGTTAGCGCTCATGGGCCGGGGAGAGAAGGAAACCAGCCTCCAGCTGCTGAGCTGTGATGGATGTTCACTGCAGAGGCGACTGACCTCCATAAGAGAGAATGGGCGGAAGGAGGGCGACCGAATCCAATCCACTAAATCTATTCTGTCACCCCCATTACTGGAACATTAGGGGGGGGGAAGTTGCAAATGCCCTTACTCTGTGTGTCTTTCTCTCTTAACACACACAAACCTGTCCACTAAATCAGTGCATTCCCTTACACACACACACCCGAAGCGTGTATAACCACCTACCCAACAAAAACATTGCTAGATTACAATATGTACAAAACAAGCTCTCACAGAGTCCTCATCTCAGTGGAAGCGTAGGTGTACAAGCTATTGCCCGTTTCCTCTGTTTTGATACTTTTCGTGTATATGTTTAGAGTGAGCAATTACATCAGTCTTTCATGTCTGAGTTCTGAGGGCGTCAAAAGAGACAGCACATTTTTGGAGTGTGTCATCGGCGAACAAGATCTGTGCAAAATCCCTAAGGAAGTCCTACCCGACGCCACAAAAGCGTTCACCGTATTAGCGCCTTCACATCTGCGAAATCTCATTTCTTCTTGCTCAGCTATGAGGTGAAATGAAAATTAAAGCTAAACTAAAGTCTATTTTTAAGACGGCTGTCAAAAGACGCTGTTAAAAGTAATTATGACAAATCAGTCATGCTATACTACGGATGTTATGTACATCTGTCTGCCACTCGTGATTAATTGCTCCTTAAATACACATCAAGCTAAACTGAGTTTCTAAATGAAACCACTTTTTCCTCATTTCGGGGAAAGAACAAATGGCAATGAAAGCAGTGGCGTAGCACAAAAGTAAAAGCGTCGGAATGAACTTGCCGGGCACTTAGGTTGTTGCTGGTAACAGAGAGGTCAGTGATTCAATCTCGCAGACAGACTTGGGATATCTGCTGTTTGACATTTAAGACGTCTGAGCTCAAGACGTGTCTGCTATTAAATATAATGGCTCTGTTACACATTGTTCTGGTCTCAAATATCCGAGGTCTTTCGGAGTGAGCTCAGATATGTCTGTCCCGAATATGTAGTCCCTGACTTTTATCACCTACTAGCTTCAGGATATGGCTAGAAATCTTTCTTTCTGGAGGAACTTGCTTGTCAGGAAAAATTCTGGCTGCCAATATATGAAACTTACTGGATACGCAAATGAAAAACTAGAGTTAAATGAACAATAATACACAATAAATCAATTTTACCTGGACTTTTTGGACATAAAGGAATAGTTCACTCAAAAATAATAAACCCATTTACTCACCCTCATGTCATTCCAAACCTCTTTCTTTCTAATATTGAACACAACAAAAGATATTTTGAAAACCAAACAAAGTAGGGAAAGACATACTATAAAAGTCAAAAAGGGGCCATCCACTGTTTGACTACCATCATTCAACTTATGTTCAACATAAGAAACAAACTCATACAGGTTTGGAATGAAATGAGGGTGAGTAAATGATGACAATTAAAACTAAGTTAGTTTTGGGTGAACCCTTTAAAATGTTTTTGTTGCTGACATGCAATATTATACTAATATTGCTACTGTATGACTCACAGTATGTCACTTGTTTGAGCTTTAATAATAATCAAATGAAATAAAAAATGCACATAACTTATTAAACACCCCATAGGTTTGATTTATTATTAACTTAGCCATAAAGAGGGTCTTTCATCATCATTAACTGATAAATGGGGGACTTTTTTGTATGTGTCAGTTCAATCAATTATTTTATTTTAGAACACATACAACATAATACAGAAGATTAAAACATCCAGCTGACTAAATGTGTTAATGATGTTAAACTTGGAATGAGAAGTCAGCTAAAATAAACATTTAATCACACATGTGATGTATTAATTTTGACAGTCATACACACTACCGTTCAAAGGTTGTATTCAGCAAGGATGTATTAAATTTATTAAAGCTTTAAACAAAAAGTCAGCATATTAGAATAATTTCTGAAGGTCATGTAACTGAAGACAGTAAAAATGTAACAATTGGTGTGTAACAAATTATTTTATAATGTTATTGTGCTTTTATATTTTTAATAAATTCTGAAATGCATGCTGCCTTTTGAGCATAAGAGACATAAAAATCTTACAGACTCTAAACATTTGAACGGCTGTGTATATATCCCTTCAGCATTCATTTTTTAGTATTTTTGGCCCAGAGCCTGCAGGCAACCTCACAGCCTGCAGTTATTTCATAATCTTAAGGTCTCAAAGACTAAAGCGCATATGGAAAAGGTGCACTGCAAAATGTCTCATTTACATAACCAACCCGTTTTAAACGAGCACCTCATTCGGTCATACAGCAGACGCTACCTAATAACCTCTTTCAGTGGACCCGTCATCTAAAAATGACCTTTTCCCGTTAGGCTCTTTCAAAAAGATTTATGTGGCTTTTGTTTATCCTGTTCACGGTAGATCGGCATCCTCTAATAAGTAATTCTTACCCTGCCTTAGGCAGAAGGTCGGAGTACTCGTGAGGAGAGGTGGTTTCTGGGAAATTGCACAGAACGGCGAGCCGATGCTGGAGCAGCTCAGATCCATGGTAAGTGAAGAGAATATCCAACGCCTGCACGTTACTCTCCTAAGAGAGAGAAAGAGACGAGAGGAACAAGATTGATAGAGATAAATAATTAATAGATGATTTATGAAACAGAACTAACTACGGACAGCTTTATACTCTGCAGCAATATTTCCCACATTACAAACCCCCAGAAGCCTTTGCATCGGGCAGGTGACCATATATCAGGCATCTACACTTTAAAATACTCACAGAATATGAAGGTAATCCATATTTTACGCCACACAGTAGCGAGGGCGCACACACTTATCCACAAAACTGTGAAATGGTGACTATAACTCACACCGCGGGACCCTGTTACAGACGCTCACATCATGGACGGAGAACAAAGGAAGAGAGATTTACCCTTGCGTACGTTCTTGCTGACAGAACAATATTCTGATTGCGGAACTTCTTGAAAAACTCAGCATCAAATCGCTGCTCTGCCGCATGAGGTCCACCCAGAATCTCCTGAAGAAAAGGGATGAAAAATGGAGGATTAGAAACCCAGAGAAAGAAATCAAAACAAACATGAGAGTTCAGGAGAGGGTCTCGCGCGTATATGCCTGAGGTAAATCCTCCCAGTCCACACCGCTGACATTCATCGCTTTGACATTTACAATTACAGCCTTTAAGTCGACAGGGCGCCATGTGTATGTGTGTGCACGTATGTGTTTAATGTCTCAGAGGTCTGGTTACATTCAGAACTATTCCCATAGAAATCAATTACAGATGAAGACACTGACAAAGGCCATCCATCACAATACGAGCAGGACATTAACTATGCAATAGGATGAAACGACGACACTCTCCTGCTGATGACTTTTAAATTGAAACAAATCATTACGATATAAAGTCGCTCACACATTGATCATTTTATTCAGAAAATGGCGAGATGAAATCATTAAGATTATGGAAATGACTATCTAAAATCCTAGTCACGCCATTCGCAGTGAGTTTATGGTTTCAGGATGATCAAAGTTACTTCAGAAGGTGGTCTGTATTATTTTATTATCAATTTATAAGTGATCAAACAAGCAATATGTGTTCTAAAATTGTTGTAATGTAGAAATAAGCAGGCTGTTTTTGCTACTGTGCCTTTAAGGCTTCTTTATGGAAATTACCTTGGTTATAATTGTCTAACCTTCACATACAAGCATAAATCACATCAAGGGATTGAAATGACAGCAGCTGAATACTAACTAGGTGTTGATGGGGTCTAAAATTAACTATCTGCCAAAAGTGGGTGAATTGAGAAAATTTACTGAACATAAATATTTTTCCAGACATGAAACTTATACAGTAGAATATGTATTTATTTATTTTTCAAACACACACAAACACAGTATATTAGAAACACTCAGACTGGTGGGTTAATTTCTTAATTTCCAGTTAAAACATCCTTGAAGCATTATGCAGTTGGAATTCAGTTATGAAGCAACAGTGAATACAATATTGAAACTTACAAAACTTACAAAAAATACATCTGTAAAGTCTTTGTGCACAGGCAGTTTTTTTATAAACAAGTAAAACAGGTGAAAGTCACCAGTACATTATAACAAAATGCAATTACATTCAAAACATATCTTATGCAGTGGTTCTCAAGTCAATTTATCTTGTTCTACAGATTTTTTAAATTTTTATATTTTCTCCTGAAAAAGTCCAAAAAACTAATTAAAAAGTCATTAAGAAGTCCTTTTTTATAGCGTGTGTTGCCACAGAGTTTTGAAAAGCTGAAAAAGCATACTAGAGAGATCAGAGCGATAAATGCTAATTTTGGAGTATAGGGTAGCTTAGCTTCCCAAAACGGTCTATTTGGACTGGGGAAGAAGAACAAAGAAAATCCTTTTTTTAAACACAAATTGGTTTCCATTAAAGCCAAAATACTGGAATTTCAACGCTTTATTGAACACGAAAGTACAGTTTTTTGGAAAGTGTTACCTCATAAGTGGCCAAACGGTCCAGATAGCAGAGAAGCTTCAATCTACTTCTGCAGAGCTCCTTCTGCTCTAGAGTCAGTCTGGAAGAACACAAGATCAACAGGATTAAACATGCAAGTACAGTCTTATCTGGAGCTTATCAGCGTCCATCCACTTCAGAGAGCCACCGCTAATATCCATGAAAACGGTGTAATGAAATAATGCTTCACACACTCTGGGGGAGGGGTGGAGGATTTGACAGGTATGTGTGTAGAGGCTTACGGATATAATGAATATAGGCATTACAAGGAAATACGGATGAATGGGACGATTTTAGATTGAAGAAAAAAAGTGGAACAAACAGAGGGAGAACAGTGCTGAAAGGGTAGTGAGCCATTATAAACCCAGATTAGGTCATCAAAGACAGGCTAATGTGAGGCGACCGCTGCCTGATTGCCTGGATGCCCATGCGAGCGTGTGTGTTTATCAGTCAGCGCAAGAATCCACAAAAGGCAATTACAATTTCATCTCATTCTCCCTGCATTACTGCGGAAACCTGAGCATCCTGTTGTATGTGAATGAGACCCGCACACACACACAGATCATTGGACTGGGGGGGAATATTGAACCGCAGGATGTTATCGCAATGCAAACATGATAAAAGAAGATTGAAAGAATAGACTATGCATAAACACACTCGCTCGTGGATGCTTAGCGCACATCTATCGCCGGCCTCCACGCGCTAGAGCGATTCTATTCCACTCTCACCGATTGTAATGAAACTAAAGCAGAATTCGATTGGTGTGTCAAAGGTTTATGGATGGCCTTAGTGTAGAAGCGGCATTTTAAAAGCACACTGAATCGGCAAGCAGTTGTCAGTTCACTAAACAACTTCTGTGATGAAGGTCACTCGGCTTTAAAAGTGTCAAAACGTAACATACACCTAACACTGACTGCTGAAATTGTCAAACTTGGAAAAAAAAAGAAAGAAAAATATATGTAATAAGAACTTGTATGAGTAAAAGTCGATATAATGATTGCAAAGCAGGCTGGGCTAGAGAGGAAAGACGAAATGGGCTATTGATTTGTCATAGTTTTGTAAAAAGAAAAAAAAAGGTGCACTGGTTAGTAATAGCTAACTAAATAAATTTTATTCTAAAGTCAAATTTAGACCAATTTTCTAACAAAACAAGGATTAACAATTAATTAAATACAAGGTTTTAAATCACAAAAGCAGTTTTAAACACCACATCGATACTGCAATTAACAAGATGCATGTAAATTTACATTAAAATCTAAGGTGCCACTGATGCAATGCGTCTTTTCATTTCAGGCAACACAGAATTTTTGCCTCTGAGCCCTTTTAACTTAGCAGTTTGAGGTCCTTCTGTCTTTTTGTAAGACAATATCCATGATTTAAAATGCAATATACAATATTTAAGGCTTTTTAATTTGTAATAAAAATTAAAATGGACTTCAAATGTTTAATACTTATTTTAACAAGAGCTAGAGAAGGTGTAAGCCCAAATAAAGTGGGAGAAATGGTGTAGCAATAAACAATAAAGATGGATATATCAAAACACAAATCAACATGCAAATTGTTGTAAAAATGAAACAGCCAGTTGCAGCCAAGTAGGTACGTTTATGATGAATACTGAACGGTCAGTCTGATGAAGTGTATTTTCTGCGCTACTGGCACCATCAAACATTTACAAAAAGGTCCTGCTGCTGGCAAAAGCATTTTCATAATAAACCTGAATAACTACAAATTAGATAAAACTGAAGAAAATTGTTAGTTTATATAACTTATGTTTACTGTACGTAGTGTTTAACAAAAAAGTAAACCCTGAAACTTTACACTTAAAGCTGATAAGCTGATCTGTACATCGCACCATTAAAATGACTGAAATAAAATAGAACTCACAAATCATTTTATAGTGCAATACTCAAAGTATTCAGATTAGAGCTACATATTAATATATCTAATTATACACTACTCAAAAAAATAAAGGGAACTCTTAAACAACACAATGTAACTCAAAGTCAATCACACTTCTGTGAAATCAAACTGCCCACTTAGGAAGCAACACTGAT
>JAUMHE010000075.1:13234932-13258173 GCA_032359235.1 Enteromius mattozi
GCCTTCCACTCCTTGAGTTCTCTCCAGCGCTGGAAAGCTGATACGATATTTACACGGGTCATACTTCTTGCCTTATCATTCCGCAGACATTTTACTCTTTAGCTTTTTATCTTTCTGTCACTCTGCTCGGCTGTTCACTGAACACTGTCTTCTCCACATCACAAATAGACACGCCCATTACTGCTGATTGGCTACAAGTTTTTTTTGCTAAAGGGCCCGAATCTTTTTCTAAGGCATTTTTGAAAAATCGTATACCCTGCCTTTAACTTGATTGTATTTTTTGTCCTTTGCAGTTTTCAATAAATGGCAGATGAACCCCTATGACAGAAGTTCTGCATTTGGTAAGTGTTTAACCCTTACCACTTATTTCCACTTCCTAGTTGCAACAAAATTATTATATTGCAATGTTTTTCTCCTTCAGCTATTGGTCCAGATGGTCTGTGCTGTCAGAGCAGAGAGTTCAAAGAGTGGCATGGCTGTCGTTCCACCAAAGCAGTCACAAAAGGTAAGAAAACCTCTTTTTTTTGTATTTTACTTCTTTCCAAAACCAAACAATTCCTGGTAAGATTTATTGTACTTATTTTTCTCTAGGGAAGTATTATTATGAAGTAGCCTGTCATGATCAAGGGCTGTGCAGGATAGGCTGGTCCACTGCCCAGGCATCACTGGACTTGGGTATGTTTTTGTATGACCTCATTATACTGATATGTTTCTGATATCATTTCTTCAGTTATAATAATGTTTGGTATTCTATTTTTACCCTCTTTTAGGAACGGACAAATACGGATTTGGCTTCGGAGGAACTGGAAAGAAATCTCACAATAAGCAGTTTGATAGTTATGGAGAGGTAAGGCATATTGAAGACAATTGATTTGATTCACGTTTTGGTAGATTAACATGATTTATGTCTTTTCCAGGAGTTCACTATGCATGACACCATCGGATGCTACATAGATCTGGATAAAGGCCAAGTGTCATTTTCTAAAAATGGTAAGATTTTTTTTAATTTAGTGTTTTAATGAATAATTTGATTTAATTGAGCATGTTGTTATGCTATGCAGAGCTATCCTGAATTGTCATCCAGATTATGTCAAATAATTCATAATATAAAGTTATACACTACCTTACCAGGTCAGTAATGCAAGGATAAAATAAATTAAATTAAAAATGACAGTAAAGCTATTTCTGGCGTCGCAGAACATTTATATTTTAATTGCTTTATGCAGAGAATCCTAAACAATTGTCACTGGTTGCATAAAAATAATAAAATGAAAAACCGTTTCAAATAAATATGATCAAATAAAAGGTAAGCATTGAAGAAACTTTTTTTTTTTTACCAACCCCAAATTTCTGAATTGTTGTGTACCACATAAATGTTATATATATTAATATCAGTATAATGCGCAACCCTAATGCAAATAGAAGCCACTCTAACTGATTCCTGTTTGTCTTACACAGGTAATGATCTGGGTCTGGCATTTGAAATAACTTCACCAATGAAAAACCAGCCATTCTTTGCTTCCTGTGTGCTGAAGGTATCGGACATATACACAGCTTGTTGTTGCGACATAACATTTCTTGTTCAAAACGACTTTTTTTAAAATGCACATTTATGTCAATCTAACCCAGAATGCTGAACTGAAATTCAACTTCGGTGATGAACCTTTTAAAAACCAGCCTAAAGATGGATATGTGGCCCTGAACCAGGCTTTAGACGGCCATGTGGTTAAATCCAGCCAGACAGGTGAGCTTTAAACTTCATTCATTCTTTACTGCCTGCAGGGCTTATATTAATGTTTCCTTGCATTCTGTCTGTCATGTGTTTTTGTCCTCAGGCAGTGCTAAAGTGAGTCAGGTCAAATCCACTTCTAACGCCCCCAGAGCTCTCATCATTGAGCCGTCTAAAGAGCTGGCTGAACAAACCCTCAATAATGTCAACCAGTTCAAGAAATATGTTGATAACCCTAAACTGAGGTGAGCGGAGAATAACAGGAGAGCTGCCGTGAGTTTCAGTAGTGCTTGCTGAGAGGTTTGGAGTTAACTGACCATCATAATGTTTTTGCAGGGATCTTCTGATCATTGGAGGAGTGGCTGCTAAAGAACAGCTCTCCGTTCTAGAAAGCGGAGTAAGTGTACAAAACTGGGGTTCTTTTTTTTGTTTTTTTCAAAACATTATTTTGGAAAATATTAAGTTAGGGGTACCTAAAGTTAGGGCTGAAATATTTTTACGAAATACTTTTATTCAGCAAAAATTTGAATTGATCAAAAGTGACTGTTAAGACAGTTATAATGTTCCTAAATATTTACATTTCAAATAAATACTGTTCTTCTGCACTTTCTATTTTGAAATTTTCTAGTAACATTTTTTAACATGTAAAACATTTTCTACTAAAATAATAAGCAGCACAACTGTTTCCAACATTGATGATGATAAATGTTTCTTGATCACCAAATAAACATATTATAATTATTTTGTTTTTACCCTGAGGACTGGAGTAACGGCTAAAGAAAATTTTAAAATTATAAATTAAAATGTATATCATAGCATAAGAGACTTTAAAAACTAAGTAATTGAATTATATTATTTATAATCATATGTAGATATCATTTCAGTGTTCAAAAATGTACAATAATAATTATTTTGATAGCTTTTCAAAGCATTGTAACAGAGATTTCAAATATATGAATATGCTACTAAGTTATAACAGTTTAATAAAGCAACACTCAATATTATAAAAAATGTGTCCCTTGTCCATGCTTTTGCTCTCTTTATCTATCTAAAAAGAATATAGAATTTAGTAAGCTTTATGTATTTATTCACTTCGTTGTCCTTTTTAGGTTGATATTGTGGTTGGGACCCCAGGCAGACTGGATGATCTCATATCCACAGGAAAGTTGGATCTTTCCCAAGTCCGTTTCCTGGTGCTGGATGAGTGTGTATGTTGAAGACTTCAATTTATACAGCTTTGTACAGTAGCTTTAAAGAAACACTTTAGCTTAAAAGATCTGATGACAGCATTAATTGTGACATGCTGTTGATTTTACTGTAATCTTAACTATTGCCTCATTTTTTAAAAGTTTGTTTAGATTTGAGGTTACATTAATCTGAACCTATGGGAAAGTGCATTAAAAGATTGTGATTTCTGACTGACTAAATGTGTTCAGGATGGACTCCTCTCAGCTGGCTACACTGACTTCATCATGAGGGTCTACAACCAGATCCCACAGGTCACTTCAGATGGAAAAAGACTCCAGGTGATAAATGCTCAAGCTTTCTACTTTCCATAGAGATTTCGGCTGCACTTCTTCATGAACCCAATATTTGTTGTAGGTGATAGTTTGCTCTGCTACGCTGCACTCATTTGATGTGAAGAAGCTCTCGGAGAAGATCATGCATTTCCCCACATGGGTGGATCTGAAGGGTGAAGATTCTGTTCCAGAAACGGTCCATCACGTGGTGGTACCAGTCAACCCAAAAACTGACAAGCTCTGGGAGAGACTGGGGAAGAACCACATTAGGGTATATATATTTAACACAAGCAAAGATTTCACTTCATCCTGCCTTTTTGAACTTCAGAATGTTGTAGAAGTGTTAATCACTGATTTTGTGTCTTCACAGACTGATGAAGTTCATGCTAAGGATGACACACGACCTGGAGCCAACACGCAGGGTAAGAACTGCCTGCCATTAAGAACATTATGGTAAAATATCTGAATATTTCCTGGTTCGTATTAACAATTGTGAATATTTCAAAAGGACTTTGGTCTGATATGACGGTCTTGCAGTGAATCGTGTTATATGCCTTTATCAGAGATGTGGTCAGAGGCCATTAAGATTCTGAAGGGAGAGTATGCGGTCAGAGCCATTAAGGAGCATAAGATGGATCAGGCCATCATCTTCTGCAGGACAAAGATCGACTGTGACAATATGGAGCAGCACTTCATCAAACAGGGAGGAGGTGATGCGAGCACACGACTTGGGCTTTTAGCTTCATTATCTAACAGCCATTATATGCCATGAAGTCTGGATGCAAACATATGGCTTTTCCTACAGGTCCAGACAAGAAAGGACACCAGTTTTCTTGTGTTTGTCTTCATGGCGACAGGAAACCAAATGAGCGCAAATACAACTTGGAGCGATTCAAGGTAAAACATTTTATTTATGTTTTTACATTTTTTTTTACTTTTCTGATAATAGTCAATCTATTGAAGTATCCTTTCATCATCCTACTTTAGAAACAGGAAGTGAAGTTTCTCATTTGCACAGATGTGGCTGCAAGAGGAATCGATATTCACGGTGTTCCTTATGGTAAGAATTTCTCTGCTTTCTGTGATTATTTGTGTTTTTTATTTATTTTCTTTGCCAAATATGAACTAAATCATTAGATTTTAACTATAGAAACATACATTATTTAATAATAGTAATAATAACATAATTATATTATAATATTTTAATCAAAAGTAGACTGTTAAAAAAATGCTAATAATTTAATAAAACAAATAAATAAAATGGGTTTTATTTTTTGTTCTATTTTCTGTTTGTTTTGCATAATGATTGTGATGAGAAAAAAACTTGTGCCAATTATTAATAGATTCTTTGGTAAATATATATATATATATATATATTAGCCTTACCTAAAATGACTTCAAAAACACAAAAAAGTGCAGTATTTTTTTTCTGTTTTGCAGTGATAAATGTGACTCTACCAGATGAGAAGCAGAACTATGTTCATCGCATTGGAAGAGTCGGCAGAGCAGACAGGTAACGGCCAGCATTTATACTGTATCATTGGTCTGCATTTACATTTTAATCATTCACTGATAATTGTGTTGTCATCACAGGATGGGCTTGGCTATATCACTGGTCGCTATGGAGAAAGAGAAGGTAAGCTGGAAGTAAAGCAGAACTGTTGATGTAGAAATGTAATATATTAGTGTGTTAATTGTGTGTCTTTGTGGGATTCGCACAGGTGTGGTACCACGTTTGTCCCAACAGAGGAAAAGGCTGCTATAACACCAGACTCAAAGAGAACGGAGGATGTACTATTTGGTACAATGAGAAAGAGGTGAGAACACACTTAATACATTTACATCACATGAAGAAGATTTGAACTCTACTTATTTTAATTGTTTTCCATTTTAGTTGTTGTCAGAAATTGAGGAACATCTGAAATGCACCATTACTCAGTGTGAACCTGACATTAAAGTGCCTGTGGATGAATTTGATGGCAAAGTGACTTATGGGCAGCGCAGGGCTGCAGGGGGTGAGTGTATCTCTCAGGTGTCCTGTTTGTATGCTTCCATTTATTGTATCTGTTACTTATTTTTATATCCATTTCCTCTCACACACTCCAGGTGGTCTCTATAAGGGCCATGTGGATATACTGGCCCCAACCGTACAGGAACTGGCCAATCTAGAGAGAGAGGCACAAACTTCCTTCCTTCATCTTGGCTATCTACCCAACCAGCTCTTTAAAGCCTTCTAGAGCACAATTGCATGCACCAAACTGAAATAATCTCAAAGGGAGATGCTATGGGACAAGAACTAGTCGCTACCTTTACATAATAAGTGTTTAATTTTTACATTTGAGGTTTGACATGCAAAGGAAATTTGAAAATTTAGTTTTCTTCCTTAAATTGAAGAAATGTAAAAAAAAAAAAAAAAAGTTTTGTTTTTCCAAAGCACTTAAGTTGCAGTCATGCAAATTAATCTGAAATAAATTCAAACAGCAAAATGCTTGTTTTCTTAAGTTATTGTGTTGACACCATGTAAGCAGTGGCACTGCTAATTATTTCAGTTTTTGAGGAAACAGGTGAGATTTAAGATCAGTTTTATCTGCAATATATACATATGGATATATAATGTATATATACATGCATGCAAAGAGTAAATCAGTGGAAAATAGTCTAAAATTGTTCACATTTTTATTTAGGTAAAAATACAAATATTATCTAACAATATATTAAGTATCATTTTAATAAATTTAGAGGTTAAATGAATTTAACTAATTTTTTTTCATGCAATTATACAATTGCATAACCTATTCCAAAGTCACACACTTATTAGATTTCATTAGCAATTAATGACAAGCCCAATTTTAGGTAAATTTAGTGCAGAAAAGTAATAGTATTTAAACAAAAATGAAATAATTTGTTTTATTATTATTATCATTTATATTACATTTATATAATTAAATAAAACGTACCGTTTCATGCCTAACAGCAAATATATTCCTTTAAATCAAATTGCGCATGCTCACTATGCTCCACTTACTCTGCAGTTCCTAATACTTACGCTAGGTGGCGGGCTTGCCCTAATGTTGAGGCGTTCAAGCTCTCATCGCCCCTGAGACGTCCATTGAACGATTCATGCCATAAGCGCTGCACTTAGTTATAGTAGAGCAAAGTCCAAAAGAGGTCAATGAGGTTAAATCTTATTAATAATCCAAACCTGCACTGCTGTACTCTTAACCCAGCACGCATGTGTTATTACAGACTCCTGTTTAAACTCAAATCACACACACAGGAGGACATCTCTGTAATTATACCCAAACTAACAGCAGTGCTCCCAAACAGTCCTGCATTTTAAACTAATCCACACAGGACCACACACTTCAACTTACATACCTCCCCTAAATTTGATTATATAATACAGTTACTTATGGATTCATACAACAGATGGGACATCACGGAGCCTGCTAGTACTGAAACACTTAAGTTCCTGTTTGACAGGAACCCATAACATTCAACCTCTTTTTTGAACCGGTAACAACTTATCAGAAGTTCAATGTTTAAAGTTTCAAATTATCTTTTTTGTCTGTTATTCACTTCTCCTTTCATGTTATGTAACTGCAGTAGCTGTGTGTATAAGTGTGTGTGTGTGTGTGTGTGTGTGTGTGTTTCCACTCCTAAGCATCTTTGGAAGTAAATGGTTTCCAGCTGCCGGAGCGTGCGTCTTATTTCCAGTGGTGAAATGGTGACACTACATACGTTTGTCTGCCTTTTCTTCACTTCCTAAACCCCGCAGACTCACACTTAACCCATTCAACATGTATCCCGACAGACTAATGACACATTTCAGACAGATAATATTGCTTTTTTACTAAGTCTGAAGGCCATTTTCTTCACATAAATGGTAAAAAGGTGCAGAAAGATCAAAGATTAGATGATGTGAAAAATATAACCGGGGACCACAGCAAGATTAAAAGCAGGTCCAGATGGAATCTTTGAATCTTTTCTGCACTAAACATCTACAAAAAATAGTTTAAAATGTTTTTTTGTTTTTTTTTAAATAGACCTACTACATAATAATGTTCTTATTAGCCAAAAGATTATATAAATGAACACACATAGGGGACAGGGCTTGTGGAATTTTGTGATTGACAGTCTCAGGCCCAGTTAACATTGTTGAGTCAAAGAGCTAAGTTCAGTCACCTTCCAGGAAGCTGTTACCTGTAAAGCCTCCACCTTCCTTTACCCAGTTTTGACTGTTGTGAGGGATTTATGTTAAAGCGACGGATTACAGTAAAAAAAAAAAAAAAAAAGGTAGGCTACAGGAAGTCCCGCCCACCTAGCCCATAGGGCATTTCCTTTGCACCTGGTAGTGAGATATGTCCTTGTGGCAGGTAACAGAGATCAAATAAGTTCAGAGTAAGAGTGAATGCCATGAGTGAGCTCATTTTGCAGTACACTTGGTCTAAAGATGCTTCAACAGAAAGAAAACTGTAGCCCAGATGAAGTCCAAAGAACATTCTCCCACAGTCCTCCTCCTCCCTCATATTTGCCGTATCAAACACAGTGTGGTACATGTATGAGTGATGTTTTGGTTATGCTGAACCTGAGGAAATTAGCTGCTTGAGTTACAACATGCCTTAGACGATGCAAATGTTTCTGAACCAGTAAGAGCAGATTTTCACACAGTATAGAGAGACGGGAGCAGATAAAGGACACAGGAAGTGCTATAATCTAATGGGAATTATGATTTAGCTACTGTAATCATGAGTGACTATGACCCTCAACAGTTTTTATAGTGTTTTACTCCTGTGTGTGTGTGTGTGTGTGTACTCTGACTCACCCCTGAGGCTAAAGGAAAGGTGCACTGAATCAGTCTGACATCATGAGTCACTGCTAAAGACTCATACAGAGAGCACATAAACTGTTATCAAGAGTAAAATCTTACTAACTAAATGTTTTATTGTTATTGTTAAATGTGATATCTGTCCATCAGTAATGTTTATCTGGGATGTAGTTTAATACATAAATATAGCAAACAAAAAGTCTATAAAGTTGAAGATGGCTGTAGTAGTGTGTGAACTCTCATGCTTTACACTTGCATTATTTAAAACAGTGCTTATTCAACAGTCAGTGTAAAATATGATGTATAAGTCATAGATTCGGCAGATATTGTATGTTGCTATGTAATATACACAGAATAAAAAAATATTCTGATGTATGTTTACTAAATACAACAATAAGACTCCAAAGAAAAACCTTTTCATTTATCATCACTTGATGACAGCGAGAGGAGGAAGGAGGTGGAGAGGGGAGGAGAAAGGGGTGGGAATACTCATAAATGCCGAAGTCTTGAACTATGCCCACATTAAACGGAACGGTCGGAGTTTAGTTTGTCACTAATGAATGGTTTATCTCATTTCTCTCAATCTCTCCCTCTCTCTTTTCCCTTTTCCATACCCATGGGTGACATTCACAAATTTGCTTTGATCTGCTGCCAGACAGCACAAAGCGTACACCAGGGAGAAGAGAGAAAGAAGGGAAGGAGGAGAGAGGGAAAGAGGAGGAGTAGATGGATTTCAGTTACTGTAAGTCTTTAAAAACTCAGTTCCCTCAGGGATCTCTGGAAAAACTGCAGTCCAGAGCCTGAAACTACCTGACTGAGACTTTCTTTATATGCGCCTGGTGGATCGGTCACTCGATATAATCATAGTAAGAGAGATAGAATGCTAAAATGATACACAGACAGAGAGACAGACAGAGATGAATAGACAGAGACAGAACAAATGAGAGAATGATAAATAGACAGACCTACAAACAGAACAGACAGAGAATGACAGAATGACAGAACAATGAATGATAGATAAAAACGATAAGATAGATAGATAGATAGATAGATAGCGACAACAATAAACAGACCGATAGACAGAATGACTGGATAGAATGATATAGAACGATAGATAAATAGATAGATGGCAGGATAGAAGGAGCGACAGAACAATAAATAGAAAGGACAATAGACAGAATGACAGAACAATGGATAGAACAATAGATAGATAGATAGATAGATAGATTATAGAGAGCTTGTGAAATAGTTGATTTAGAACATTCCTCTGGCTCATCAGTCTGTGTCTGTGAGGGTGACCCTAAACCCAGCGTGAACTCTGACCCCTCAGCCAAACCCGCTCTGAGCACTGTGACCGTCCGTCCACTCATCCGTCTAACCATCTGTCTGTTTCTGCGCTCCTGTGTCTGCTGCTCTGTCTCTTCTCAAAGACCCACTCTCATCCATCAGCCTGAGGATTCCCTCTCGTTCTGACCCTCTGTCAATACTCTGCTCACTCTTTCACTGACCTCTCATTCATTCTCCATCGCTGCAATGCCACTGCCCCTTGTTTCACTCCACTTCAAATATAAATAGATAGAAAAAGGGATAAGATATGCTTTACATATATAGTAAAGTATAGTAAAAGTAAAAATTCTATTTTTCAAATAATTTTACAAGAAACATAAAATAATATAAATATTAAAAAAAGACGCACGTTAAATGTATTTTTTCTTTTCTTTATTTTTCTTTATTTAATTTAAAAATAATTAACTTAAAAAATAATTGTAATTATATCTTAATTAAAAATATAATTATTTTGATTTTAAATATATTTTAAATATAATATAGGTTAATTAAATTAAGTTACATATTTACACATTTCTGTGCCGGAGTGTAAAAAAAAAAATTAACAAGTAGAAATCTAAAACTACTTTTAACCTGACCAGACAATCAGAACAAATGTTCTAGAAAAAAAAAAAAGAAAGAAATTAATAAATCAATCAATCAATATGTACAGAAATTTACTCTTGAGTGCTAGAAAGAATAAATAATTGCAAAACAAAAAAGAAAAAAATACTGCAATGAATTAATTAATCAATCAATTACATCAGTCTTTATTAAATTTTTTTTCTTGATTTGTTCCATTATTATTTTAGTATCACTAACATATTATTATGTTTTTTGTTAATATTTAAAATGTAGCTTTTTTCCACATCATTTTATTATTTTTTTATTTAAATTGTTTAAAGTTACTTTGGTACAATTTTTAAATGTTTTAGTTAATAATAAACCTGTTTTTATACCTGGCATTGTAAAGAAAATATAGCATTTGATAGTAATTTTGATAGTAAAATGCTTAGAAATCATACTTTAAATAACATTTTAATAATATAGTATAAATAATATTTTGAACTATTCCACAGTAAATTCAAATTACATCTAAAAAAATACACTTAAATAAAACTACACAAAATCAATAAAAAAAGAATTTAAAACATTTATACAAAATAATATTTATTCACTTTTTTGAATGGAAAATGACAGCATGGACATACAATTACAAAAAATGACAATCAAGAGTCTGAATGAGACGAGAGTAATAACAACAAAACTGTCATTTATGGGTGAAATGTCTCTTTCAGTGCTCCTATAGGTTCATTTTATTCACTCTATAATGCGATACACAGCAAGTGAAACGAAAAGTGTAAAGGCAGATTGCACAACCCACTCCCCCACCCACCCACACACACATGCACACCTAGACAACTCAATACGCTGTCTCTGATTTCACCCAGAACATATTGCTCCAGCGCCTCATCTGTCAGTAGTGGGATGGAGAGATGACTGGCGCCTAAATCATAGCAGCTGTGTCTGCAGGTAACGGCCCCCGTGCTCATTAACCGCAGGAGCTGGACCCGTGCGACAGCAGCCCCTATATCTTACTCACTGCCGCTAGCCGTTAGCCTTAACGATAAGATCCCCCAACGCCCACTGCTGTTACACGATACTTTCACGCACTACGCTTCTGATGGAAACTGGACGAGGAGACAGAATGGATTTAAGAGAAAGATGTCTAGACTGAAAACGAGCACAAATTGAGTATGCTAACATTATTGTAATCGGCTGAAAAAATTGTGCACGTTTCTCTGACAGCCCAAGACACTTAAACAACAAAGAAGAGTCTAGGAAGCGGCTAATCAGAAACACTCTTTGCTTGTCAATCATATGGATGTTCATCAATCCTGACACTGAGATGGCTGACATGTCTTTGGAGAATCAGTGACGGAAGTGAGAGAAATAGCTGAAATTGCTTACAGCACCTTTAGCCTTCAGAAAATGTTTAGAGGTCAAAGTAATTTGGTAACACTTTGGATCAGGGAACACTATTCACTAACTTGCTTATTACTAGCATATTGGCTGTTTATTAGTAGTTATATAAAGCATATGGCTTATTCTGCATGAATTTACTACTCCATGAAATAACTAAGCAGCAAATTACAAGAACTCTTATCTAATATTAAATAGGTTTGCTAATTTAAAGTGATACCGGTAACACTATATATTATGGTTACAGCTTATTTGTATGCATATTACTAGAATTCTAGCCATTTATTAGAGCTAATTAAGCACATATTAATGATTTATGACCTTATTCTATACCCAAAACCTAAACTAAACAGCTACCTTACTTACTAACAAGTGTTACCTATTCTAAAGTGTTACCAGTTATTTCGTTTACTATTAGTTTAGTTTTCATGTTTTGCATGTTACTTAAACTTGTCTAAATATACATTTAAAATGTAGATTTGTGTTTTTGTAATACCACAATAAAATAAAATTAAAAAATAAAATTAAAATAAACATTTAAAAAAATAAATACATGTTTTTTAAACTGTGATAGACATGTACAAAATATGCATAAAAAATATTAGTATAAATTAATTAATTAAAATAAATAGTTATTCTAAGCTTTTGCTTAATATTATTGATAAAGATATATTCCACATACATTTCATTCAGAAGATATATTTCTTCCATTAAAAGTTAAAATATTATACAATGAAATAAAATGCATTAAATAAATATAAATATTAAAATGTAATAGTGCAAATAGCAAAGTACAAAATGTACAAAAATACAATACGAAATGTAGCCTATATTTAAAAATCATGAACTGAATAGATGAAAACAAAAAGAATGAAATAAATGAATACATTGGCCTACAGCTAGATTAAGACCCAAGTGTTGCATTGTAGTTATTGACACATTTATATTTTAAATTTAAATTAGAATAAAAAAAAAAAATAGAGATTAAATATGAAAATATAATTTATAAAATGAACATAAATACATAAAACGTTATTTATTTAAATAATAAAAAAAAAATTATAAATATATATATATATATATATATATTAGCCTAAGGGTAGTAAGGGACCCAAGTGTTTATAAAGTGTTAAAGTGTTAAGCTTTATAATTACTAATACATTTATATTTCTCATTAGTTTGACTTATTTTTCAAATGATTGCAACAGTTGAACGTAAAATATATATATATATATATAGACAAAAATTTACAGAAAAATAAAACCTCTCTTTGTATTTATTAGCTCTGTAGAATGTTTCAGCCACTCATCACACACACAAACACACATACATAATGAAACACTTCCACATGCTTCAATCTACAGTGAATGTCCGCCCATTGATTTATGTGTGCGGTAGATGAAGAATAGCCTAAATTGACGGAAGTCGCCCCCTGCAGTGATGTGTCGTTTATATGATCCTTGAGGGAAGCCATCTGACATTAGGCTCGTGTGTGTGTGTGTGTGTGTGTGAGTGCAGGACTTGAATGGTGTCAAACTACCTTCCCAAGTATGACACTGGTGAAATCTCTCTGCATTTATTTATTTATTTTTTTCTGTCCTTGACTTTTTGTCTGACCCTGGTTTAGGATGACATCAGTCTGGACAGTACTTAGCTTTTTCCCTGAGCTTTCAGACAGACAGACAGACAGACAAAAAAAATGCCCTCCAGCTAGTCAGTTACAGTAATTTACCCACATTGCCTGGTTTGTCCTGATTTGCAGATGAAACAAAGCCCAACAGCATCAGAAGACAAGCACAGACATGCAGGTTTACAAGAGCTAAAACTTTACGCAATGTGCCAACCGTCAGAGCGAACAGGTCCTGATAAAACATGTCTCACATCCATGCAGTTTGCAAGAGAAAAAAGAATGAAACAAACCACCTAGGTGTGAGGTAAAGCTGCTGGACACTGCACACAACATAAGCTGTCCAGCTGACTGTGTGAAGACATGCCTGTAAAACATCCACTGGTCCTAATAACTTTGCACCTAAGATGTACGGTTTATCTGTGTTTTTATCAGGGTGAAAAATATTTTACATTCATACTGCCAAAGCATTTGCATACAGATATATAACTAAAACAAGCCAAAACAACACTCAAAATTTCCACACTGAAAAGAGTAATATATTTTTAATCCATTATTTCATACTAAATATAGTTAAAATCTATTAATATGTTCACTGACAATTGCTCAAGACGTAAGACTATAAAAATTATAATTAAACTTTTTTTGGAGTACTTGTGTGCAGTTCTTAATATTAAGCCTAAAATGTGTAAAATGTCACTATTGATGAGGATTATATGATCTATATTAAAAACTGAACAATATTGATCTTTATCTGTTGTTACAGGGATATTTCTCAGTGAAAACAAAAATTAAACACATCATGATTAAACAAACAGTTTTAGAAAAAATATAATTTCTTGAAAAAAAAAACATGAAAAACATGACATGAAAAAAACCTAAAGATTCTGTGTGTTGCATTTATTTGATCTAAAATACAGCAATAAAAGCAATATATATATATATATATATATATATATATATATGCCCTACATTAATTCCGGCCCTAAACCTACCTGATAGTGTTAACAAATGCAAAACTGATGTAAAAACTCTTCAAGTAACTGTGCAAAAATTTTGCTTTACTCTGTAAATTTGTTTGAGAAGGAATAAAGGGTGTCAGAGTTTTACTGCTTCTATAGTGTTCATTTCTTTAGAAAACTGCAGTGATATGTACTTATAGGTACATTATTTGTTGTCTCGCTAAAAAGTGCACCAAGGTTCGTTTATGCCATGAGACCAGGCAAGGTTAATCGAGATTAATCACATCCAAAAAAAAAAAGTTGTTGTTTACATAATATATGCATGTATACTGTGTATATTTCTTATGTATATATAAATACACACACATACAGTATATATTTTGAAAACATTTCCATGTATTTCCATGTGTATATTTATATTCATAAAATCGATATATAAATATTTAAATGTATAAACTTAACCCATTTTGCTTAAGTATGCATAGATGTGTATATAAACAATAAATATACACAGTACACGCACATGTATTCTGTAAACAATCGTGATTAATCATGTGAGAGCACTATATATTAAAATTATTCTTGAGTGTGTATACAAGTTTAGTAAAACCAGTAAATTTGGTCCTTGAGGGGACATTATTTGAACATGATGAAAGCAGGTTATAAATCATACAGAATGAAGTTTTTTTGAAAATGTAAAAATGCAGAAAGTTCTGGGTGATGAGTTGGTTTGGGGTTAGAACATAAAGTTAGTGTAAAAAACATAATGTAGCCTACACCTATGGAATGTTCCCGTAAGATATGCAAACCATTGGTCTCAAACTCAGTTCCTGGAGGGCCACAGGTCTGCAACATTTAGGTCCAGCCAGCTACAGATCACACCTGCTTGGAAGTTTCTAGAATTAGCTGATCAGGTGTGTTTGATTAGGGTTGGAGCGAAACTGTGCAGAGCTGTGACCCTCCAGGAATTGAGCTTGAGACCAATTATGTAAACCATTGTATTTGTGTGATTACTGTATTAATTTTTCAGTCAAAGTAAAATCACAAGTGAATGATTAAGAAGAAAACTGTAAAAATAAATAAATAAATAAATAAATGAACTCGGCTGATCCAATTTTCTACATGCATGGTGGTCATGTGTGGCTGTGGGAGGAAGGAGCATTAGATAATTCCTGACATGCTACCCACATAATCCCTCTTTCTCAATCTCTCTCTCTCAATCCCTGACTCATCTTTCACATTCCTCCAGCATTCCAGCAGGATTAGCCGATGCCGCCAGTATAGACCCCATTCATGCAGAGAGAAACAAAGAGAAAGTGTGTACATGTGTGGGAGAAAGAGCAAGACTGCATTTTTTTGTGACGGAAAGGGGTTTTCTGCCCCAAACCATTCCTCCCCTCAGACCAAACAGAACATTGTGCTGTCTGGCATACAGAGCTTCTCAAGAGAGCAACCTGTCACATGGCCGAGGAAATCTAACACTTGAAGAATGATGTTTGACTCCTGGCATCTTTGTTTCATGTGTTCTAGATGGTGAGAGTGTTTCATAGCAAAATAACTCAATATCTCAGCATACACCTTCCCAGAAGACCCCACCACCACCACAAACACACTCACACACACAAAACAAACCTGTGCCTCAGTCTTCAAAGGAATTCTATGTATTGATCAGCACTGAATAATGGAGCAGGAGAAAGAGATAAAACCGTTTATCTTAGTCAATGGTGCTGTGTGTTGACGAACAATTCACACAGTCTTCTGATTAAACACAAGAGTGCTTTCAGATGCAGACCTCAGAAATCACACTTTTGAGAACTACATGCTAGCTGAGCATTGGTGAAAGAAAACCTGTGGTCTTTCTAGTATGAGAGTGAGAAAGAGAAAGAGAAGGCATTTGAGTGCATGGGAAAAGAAAAGAAAAGAAAAAAAAAAAAAACAGGAAAGATGGACCGGATGACAGAAAGGGGATCATTGTCTTGAGGGTCAATCTTGGGGCAGAGTTCTCTTTGCTGATTGGTTCAGACCATTTTCAGCTGTAATGACAGAGAGAGAAATGACTTAATTGCTCTAAAATACGTTTAGGTTCAGTAAACATCATACAATAAGAATGCACTCCAAAGTCATAAAGGCATATTGCTGCTGTCTGAAATGATTTTACATCTTTATAATAAAATCAAAACATAACTGTGTGTGATTGAACTTGGGTTTAAACATTTCAAATTGGTAAAATCTTTGAAAGACGTCTCATGCTCACCAAGGCTGCATTTATTTGACTGAAAAATTGTAAAACATCATTCAAATTTAAAATAACTGATTTCGATGTTAATATATTTTAAAATGTAATTTATTTTTGTGATCGCAAAACTAAATTTTCAGAAGTCATTACCCCAGATTTAAGTGTCATATGATCCTTCAGAAATCATTCTAATATACTGATGATTTTTTGTTCCAACAATATTTCAATATAATTATTCATTATCAGAGTTGAAAATAGTTGTGCTGCTTAAAACTTTTGTGAAAAAAAATCTCAATTTAGAGTATCCTATACTTGCACAAATGTAAAATATAGTTTTTTTTATCCAGAAAAAACACTGTATTGTGGTACAATTATTTAAATGTGTGTGTGTGTGTGTGTGTGTATATATAATATATATATATATATATATATATACATACAAAAAAACAACCTCATTGGAGGTTGCCTCCACATACATTTCTGCAAAACTGAAAAAACGCACTGTACCTTTATATACAGTACAAGCCGCTGCAGTTTCCAGATGAAATGAACACTAGAGGCAGTAAAACTCCCACAACTTTTATTCCTTTTCACACAAAAGTATGATTTACGGGAACATTTTTGATGAATAAAGGCTAATTTTCACACAATTACTTGATGAATGTTATGACTTCAAAACATTTTTAACATCCTGCACGATTTGAAAACTGATACTTTTGAACGTTGTCGTCACATATACAGCTTCATATGTATAAGTTTTCCAGTTCAGTCGCTTTACTCAGTAGCTCACATGGTACGCCGTTGCACTCAGGTGATAAAAACACTGGTTCAAATCCTGTTTAAAGCGGTTTGACGAAAATCTAATCAGCATAAGGAAGTACCCTGAGCAGCATAATAAAAACACAGCAATACATAGCTGTACCACCTAATACAAATGTGCCACGGTTGCATATTAAACATGTGTTTTAGCGCCACTCTCTAGACATTTCACTTTAAAAAACTGCAGCAAAACATGCAGTAAGGTACGTAATAATGGGGTTGCAGAAATGTATGTAGAGGCACGTATTTCCAGTGAGCCTGGGTTGCAAAAAAACATTGACACACAAGAAGTCATGGTATGTCCCTATTTAAATAACTAAGTAAACATGTTTAGGTGTCTGTTCCTGAGTTTTCCTAAAGATAATCTTTCCAAATCCATCAGATCAAAATGATTAATTGCCTTGCCTTTACAGACACTCTGTCTTCTCACACAATGAACATTTTTAAACACACTTTGAGACCAGTTTTAGACTGTGCTGACAGATTTGAAGGTTTCCTGATACTGTTTCCTGGCTTTGTCAGTGTATCAGCCCTGATCCAAATGATTTTAAAGAATAAATTAAGTCGTTTTGATTCTGTGCCGTTAATAATCCAGCAATAGCTAAATCCGTTACAATCCGTTACATCAAACAGAAAATGTCTTTTAAGATTCCATAGAGTTTTTTATCAGAATGTGTTGTAGAAACAAGGAAACAAGACTTGTTTTGCGCACGGGAGAGAGCAGGTCAAACCGGTAGCACATGTGGAAATGTTTTCATCATCACATTTAACAAGGCTGTTGGTGGAAAGGAAAGAGAGAAAGAAAGGAAGAGAGGGGGGGAGAGAAAGAGAGAGAGAGAGAGTGCACAAAACTAAGTGGACAAGCTGTGCCAAAAAAACACTTGCATCTAAAAAACCTCTCAGCTGTTTCCCTCCCTCTTTTCTGCAAATATAGGCATGTGTTACTGTCACAACCCTCTCACTCTCTTTTTCTCTCTCTTTCATCTGCCCCCTTCCATTCTTACAGACTGCTGTGTGTGTGAGTGTGTGTGATATCCTCACATCTGTGCCTTAGATCATATGGTGGTTCATGTCTCATGCTGCTAGCTGTAGGTCTTTACGACCCATGGAAATTACTGGAATGTCATTTTAACATCCGTGAAAATGTCGCTGTTCCTCAAAGCCACCCCAGATTATGTATCACCAGGGGTGCAAGGCAGACAGCTGTTTGTGTGTGTGTGTGTCTTTGTGAGCACCTCAGAGCGTGTTCTCGGAAAACTACATGACTAAGGCTCGTCTCATGCATCCTATATCTGTGAGCAGCACTCATTTATTTTGAAACCCATATTAACAGATTACAACATTTTAAGTAGAAAAATAACTAAAAATTTCCCCTAAAAACACTTATTTAGCAATAGAGGCTACTATCCCATAATTAATCTTCAACATACTATGCACATGCAAAATCAAAATGTAATCAGATTTATTGCTTGGTTGGACTAAAAAGTCTTCATGTAAACACTTCAATCGATCCAAATGAGCTCAATTTAAATGAAATTTCAGTTTAATTATTGGTATAGACCTGCTGTATTGCTTTTAATGCGTGTAAAAATTATACTATGAGAGATGGACTCACAACTTTAAAAACTGTTTTAATTGTGGTTTTGCCTACTGATTTTTTATTTATTCATTTTTTTTTGCTGAACAATTGGTATGATGTTAAACAACAGTTAAATCCATTGCACATACTATACTTTTGTCTCTCAGTGTTTTTAGTTTTTATTTCCGTTAATCAAAAATCTCATATGAAGTTAAGGTTTACAGACCTAAAATGTTGTGATCAAAAGATAATTGAATCTGAAAGCTCACTTTTAAAAAAATTGTCAAGGCAAATAAATAAGTAAACGATCATGCACATAAACACACACAAAAGCTCTTTATTTTGAATAAATTAGACTGAATTCTGAATATTTAGGCCATTTATAGCTACACTTCGAGATTTGGTTCTGTAGATTAATTTGCATTAAATATAATTGTTTTCCATGTCCTAATGCAAATGATATTTCACGCTAATCAAATATGTAGTAATTCTCAATGGCATCCCAATAGCCATTTTATAGTTGACAATTAAGGAACGTAACAAAGAAATTACTTTTTTTTTCTGCACAGAGCTGCAGATTTATCATAAATTAACCAACACAGTGAGGTCATACGAATTTGTATGATTTGTCTAAACCCAAGTGATGGGTAGGTTTAGGGGCGGGGTTAGGTGTAGGTCATTCGTACAAATTCATACGAACTGGCAACTCTGTACTCTGTAAATATGTACGAATTCCCATGAGGCTGGGTTGAAATTAACATATTGTTGACTGAAATGACTTTAAAACATTTGTGTAATGTTACATACATTGCTGTTGTAGTCGCACTGAAGTCGTAAGGTGTGTGAAACAGGTCTAAGAGGTTCAGGCCCGTAAGTGCTGTGAGAACCTGTTGATTTAGACATGAGTGCAAGCATAGACAACACTCTCCGAACCATGAAGACAATCAGCTGAACATCTCCACTCTGCTCTCATAGACACTGATAAATAGATTTGAGGTTATCTTTGTAGACAACATCATCACAAACACACACACTGGTGTGATGAATGAAAAACCTGACCTTTCATGTAGCACAGCAAGCAAACACATACAGACACACCCAGAGGAAAGAGAGATCTCCTTAACATCTCATTTGTCTTTAGACAACAATGAGATATAAAGGACAGTAAATAGTCTAAAATACAAATTGAGATACAAAATCTGCACTCAAAAGTCAGAATGATCTCAGACATTTAAGCACCTATAGCTCAAATAATGTAACTTTTTTTGAGGCGTGAGGTAAAGGGATAGAAAATACAGTTTGTACAGCATAAAAACCATTACGTCTATGGAATGGCCCAATAAAAAACAGGAACCCAACATACTGTATGAGTGTGTGTTTATGTGTATATCTATGTTCTGTGCTAGAAAAACTGGTGGACAACAAAACGAAATATCAACATCAAAATCTTACCTGTTTGACTAGCTTTTACGTTATTCTTAACATTTCAGTTGCAGTTTGAAGCCATATGTGCAATATGAGCATATTTTTCTTCACATTTTTACACTTCATCATACCTCAGGTAACCTCTGAGCAATACAATATAGACAATGGCTTGACCATCTACCTTTAAAGCTACGACATATTGATGAATCAGAGGTCGTGTGTTTAGGGGTAATGATGTTTGCATTGGGGCGACAGAGACAGCATTCCTGCACACACATACACTCACATGTAAGAAGTGTTTCCCTTGGGACTATCATATCAATTCATCTCTTAAATTCAACAGTGTTTGTACGGATGGCATTTTTTCCCCACATGTGTGCTAATATAATTCTAGACGGATGACGGTGTACTCTACTCATGTGTCGAGTGGAGCCAGACCTTTAGTTCCGCCTGAACATGTATGTATGATTGCAAGAGCAGGCCGAGACGGAAAAAAAGCACACACACACAGACAAAAGACTCAGTCTTAAAGGGGTTTTCCATACAGTTACAGGTAACATTCACACAGACTCACAGTGGAAAAGCGAGTGAGGCTGTCTTAATCTACTAATGTCCGAACATTTTGACAGAGATCCGGCGTAAGTTTATAGACTGTCAGTCCTCCAACCCAGGAAAGGCTGGAGTCAGTCCTGATCATTTCATTTTATTCCTTACTTTGAATCATTGTAAGTTACATAACACTGGCTAAAAGTGCTTCACAATGTTTAGAGTCCAAGAAAAAAACTTCGGGAGTTACATGTTTGAAACGTTTGAATGGATTCAGAAGCAAAGAGATAAAGTCAAATCAAAACATTATGACAAGAGAAAATGTTTATGGTTACACTATATTTTAAAGTGTCCCTGTTACAGTGTAATTATTACAGTAAAATTAATTAACTATGTGCTTACTATATAGGTAAGGTTAGGATTAAGGTTTGGCTTACTTGCGTGTAATTTTGCATAATTGGCATTATAATAGTAAGTACACATAACCTATATCTTAAATTGTCCCTATTATGGGTAATGAAAGGTTCATATTTTGGTTTTGGGAGTCCCCGACAACAGGCTGAAGTGTATGCAAGGTAAAAGAACATAATATGCATTTGTCTTTACCTTATTTGCTCAACGAACCCCTCTTTTGCGTGACGCAAATCTGCTGTGATTGGTCTGATTGGTCTCATTTTCATCTCATTATGCCTGTAATGTTTGATAATGCAGCATTTGTGAGTGCAATGCTGCTTTGTTTACAGCATTACCGGGGAAACTGCTATTGTTACTGCTTCAAGAATGGCACCTAGTGGCAAAGAATAAAACTGCATCTTCATTCAGAACAATGTGAAAAGACCAACAAGTGGGTGGGCGATATTCTAATGTTTCATGTTAAGGTCAGCATGAAACAGCTTGAGATTAGTTTTGAAAACAATTTGTTTCAATGATTCAGAGTCGACTCTTTCTACAATAACTTGCACAGTGCGTGAATTATGTAACAAAAAAATGAAAGAAATTAAGTGAAATTATGCAACTTCTTTTTTTTTTTGGAGGCCTGTAAAGACACATTGTTACAAAAACCTATTTAAAAAAGGTTAAACTTTCAAAGAATTCTTAAAATAATATTTTTGTTTTTTAATACTAATACTAATACTTTAAATATTAAGCAGCACAAATGTTTTTAAAATTGAAAATGGTTCTTGAGCATAAATAAGCATATAAAGTCAAAGTAAAAATTATTCAGGTGAAGGACACCATAGTTCTTTTATATAAGAAAGGATAGCAAAATAAAGTGAACTGTGACATATAAGAGTTCTTCATACAGTGGACTACCAGAAATTATTCCGATACTTTGACCTGACCATATTTTGTTTACCATGACCATGCAACCTTTTTAAATCTAATTCATCACATACCTTTCTATCAAAGTTATCTGACATCATCAAGATGAATTTCTTCAGACACAGTTTAAATCTACTTTCTTATCATATTTTATTCCCGTTTTCTATAACAAACAAACTGTGAGAAATGTTGAAATTGTCTGAATAAATTTTGGTTTGACTGTATTACAATTTCCAAAGTAGCATGTTATACTGTAAACTGGAGGAATGGATGCTGAAATTTAGTTTGGCAACACAAATACATTTCCGTGGAAATACATTAAAATAGTAAATTATTATTTTAAATTATAATACAATTTCACAATATACAGTTTTTAATATCTTTTTTATCAAATTAGACTTAGAGTGTATAAGACTCCTTTGAAAACATAAAACCTTTGAACAGTATGTAAAGTATTTTAAGATACCGCATATAGAAATATTGATAGACTGTATGTACTTGTGTTGCATAACTGGACTGCAACTTTTAGAGAAATTGTCATATTCATGAATATGTGTGTGTAACGGCATGTGGCCAAAATTAGCTTTAAGGGAGTATCCGCTCTTTTTTTCTATGGAGACGTGGATGTTGTCTTTCAGCGCGTGGCTCTCTGTTCTAGTTTGTTCCTGTCGCACTGTGTGCGTGTGTATGTGTGTATGTTTTCATGCCCAATAAAAGCTCAAAGGAAGGGACCAGAAACTCCTCTCATTGTTATTAAGGTAAAGGAATCTCAGTGGGAATATCAGCTTTAAACCAACATCCTCTCAAACACACACACACACAAATACACACAGAGACATGTAGGGACATACGAACGCAGCCACAGTTTTACTTTATCACCTCATTTTCATGTCCTGTGCGTCTTCAGTTAACTCACTTCTCCTGATGATGTGAAAAGGAAAAAACAAGTAGCAAAGCTGTAAAATTATATAATAAAAGCCAAACACACCCACACACACATACGTGGAGATAGAGGATGCTGGTTTTCCTGCTTTCACACCTCATGGGAGTCTGGCCACTTTACTGATTTTAATGAGTCTGAGGAAGTGGAAAATTGTCAGTGACCCTTTTGTCTCTTACAAACACACATGCATTTTTGTTCAGTTTACAAAGAAACATACAGGTCCTTTTCAAAAAATTAGCATATTGTGATAATGTTCATTATTTTCTGTAATGTAGCTACTGATAAACATTAGACTTTCATATATTTTATTAATTTATTATTCATTACAAGTAGTCTGAAGTAGTTCAAGCCTTTTATTGTTTTAATATTGATGATTTTTGCATACAGCTCATGAA
>JAUMHE010000075.1:13258557-13298316 GCA_032359235.1 Enteromius mattozi
CGTTGCACCACAGACTGTCCAGGAGTTGGCGGATGCTTTAGTCCAGGTCTGGGAGGAGATCCCTCAGGAGACCATCTACCACCTCATCAGGAGCATGCCCAGGTGTTGTAGGGAGGTCATACAGGCACGTGGAGGACCCACACACTACTGAGCTTTATTGTTTTAAGGACATTACATCAAAGTTGGATCAGCCTGTAGTGTGTTTTTCCACTTCAATGTTGAATGTGACAATCCAGACCTCCATGGGTTAATAAATTTGATTTCCATTGATAATTTTGTTCTCGGCACATTCAACTATGTAAAGAACAAAGTTTTTAATAAGAATTTTTCATTCATTCAGATCTAGAATGTATTATTTTAATGTTCCCTTTGAGCAGTGTATAAAAAATAAATAAATCAAGCAAAGCCTAATTGTGAGATTATTTTAATTTTTATTTATTTATTACTATTTTTAAAGTATTTGGAAATACATTGACTAACTAAATTTAGATTACCACATCTGGTTTTTTTTTTTTTTTTCTTGTTTTGTTTTGTTTTTAGTGCAGAAGAAAAACATGACATTTGAAATAAACCAAAAAAAAAAAAAAAAGAAAGACATTTGAGTCTGGACTTTTTAGTCTGGACAAGTCTAACAACTTCAAACTAAACAGATATACAAACCTGCAGTTAAAAGTGCCTATAAATTCTCAGTGTTTAGAACACACTGTCTACATAAATAAACAGCACAGAGGACTGTGAGCGATGTGAAAATGACTCCCCTCCAGGTATCAGCTCCTGCTGTTCAAACACCGCACACTCACGTCTTTAACATGCATCACAAACATAAACACACACCAAATTCACAACTTCTTGATGCTATATGATCAAATCTTTTGATCTTTTGATAAACTGCCAGCGAACAGCCTGATGAAGTTCACCTCTCATTATTTGGGCAAGGTCACTTCCCACACTGACCCTTTTCACCACAGATCTCCCCGTTCTAGCAGTCAGGACATGTCGAGGTAGATGTTGCCCTCCGGCGTAAGTCTTTGTGTCAGAGCGCTCAAGTGTGTTTACACTCTAAAACATTCCATCTGCTTTATTCCCTCCAGCTGGAGCTGAACCAGGATCAGTTATAAAATAAATAAATGCCCACAGTATCCAAACAGCTCACCACATCAAAACCCTGGAGGTGAGAGGTGGCGCTCCGCCTCATTTCCTCTGTGTATTCGGAGGCTTTTCTGAGAGGCAGGGGAAAATGGGGTCGGTGGTCGCTCATCTCTTGTCTCCCTGATCCCATTCCTGTCCTCAATCCCACATCCCGAAGGAATTCTACTAATCAAAATTCCAAAAGAGGGGGCTCGTTCTATGGAAGTGTGTGTGCTTGGGAAGCAGTAGCGTATTCAGTCGGATGCTTATGTTACACTGTGTGAAGTGATCGGAGTTGTCTGCTGGTCTGCAGCAGCAGAACTGGACATACAAAGTATTTCCCATCATCCATTGTGTTGTGACAATCACATTCTGCAAGCTTAAAGATGCCTGATTCAACATTGAGTGGTTCTTTTGAGACAGATCTTTTCAATTCTTGCTGACTCCCTGAACAGAAAACAATTCTTTTCAGACATTTTCAACTCAAAATGTATTAAATTGGAAACATATTTTTTTGGAACTTTATAGCAAAATAGCAGAACAGGTAAAAATAAAAAATGGTTTGGAAATGTAAACTGATAATTGCAACTGACACGCCACCGCAAAAGATAGAAATAACCGACTTAAAACAATTTTTTGTTGGTCAAAATACTAGTGGCCTAAGACTTTTGAAAAGTACTGTGTATATATACACATCTTCTGCAAGGGGTTCACAAACTTTAGATAGATATATAGATATATAGCTGTGTTGTCAATCACACACACAAACGCACATTTACATTTCACTTTTTAATGAGTAGACTCATAGGTGCAACAAACTGAACTGAAATGCATAAAATTACAATAAACACCCTTAATAATAACATTAATAGAAAACCCATAATAACATTTAATATGTGCCAATATATAGCTTAAATAAAACATTTGAAATCATATAACGTGCCACATCAGCAAGTCAGTCCACATGATGATGTAAAGAACCATTGAATCGGCTTTTTAGAATTGATTCATTAAAACAAACTTATTCGGGCAAATGAGTCAAACTAGAAGGAATCATAAGCGCCCCCGAATGGGCTGTATGCAAGCACACACTCACACACATCAGATTGTGTTGTATGCCATTTAATTTCCCTTCAGTGTTTCTATTCCCAGATGGACCTGTACTTGTATGTAAATCACATTACATAATGATACGCTGTGAAAAGCTCATTACCAAAGAAGTTTGTCTCATTTGTTCAATAGGATGGCCCTATTACTGCACTCTATTAGCTAAAAACAGGTTAGGTTAGACCAGGGAGGAGTGCTAATAATTTGGAGTCTGTGCTCATGCTTTTGCCAACACTAATGAGGTCTTTCATCTGAAATGAGAGAGTTTAATCATTTTAGCTCTGGGTGCACTGAAACACTGAGGTAAAATGAAGGCCTGTGTGCGTCCAGCAGAGAATTAATCAACTCCAGAGGGAAAACTTATCTAGGAGACCGAATAGATCCCTAAATACACAATTGTTTTTCCAGTTGCAGAATAATTGACTTGATTTCTTGAAGTCTATTTGTGATGAATTGGTAAATGGTAAATTTCTAACAAAGTCCAGATTGTCAGCGGAGGAAATGCTCAACATCAAACAATGAATAAGTGCACATTTCCTCTTCGCTAAATTGTTCTTCCATTTATACTAAAGCAAATGCACTTTTTTTCCTAAAATGTTGAAAGTGTGTGTGTGTCCTGGGCTAATTTGTTGGCTTTTTTGTTTGTGGTTCACATTAATTGCAGCGAGCCCCCTCTAGGGAGAATTGTATTCAGTGCGACTAAAACACAGAGGAAACACTGGTAGCACTCAAAAAAGTTAAATAAACAAGTTGGAGTAAAATTATTTGCAGGTGTAAGCTGGCAGACGGTATTTGTGGTAGGGCCGAGAGTCATTTTCTAAGTAACGCTCTGCTTTACAACAGATCGGTGTGGTGTGCTATGAATGGACAGTTATGTAATTGCTTCAGCTGTTGCTGAAACTCACTTCAAGACAGCCAGTAAGTGAGTTTAGGGAGTACGGATCTCACTGCAGGAAAACTGGGACCTTTGGTCAGGGCGCTGTCGTCTAATTCCTTCCTTCTGTTCACCTGGTTCACAAGTCATCTTTGAGACTTTTTAAAGAATAATTCAGGCAAACATGGAAATTTTGTCATCATTTATTCACACTCATGCTTCAAAACTGTATGACTTTCTTCTGTTTCTGACCTCTCTTTTTTATATAATGGAACTGAATGAGGAGATTTTAAACCAAAAAAAAAACACCATTAAAATTATAATAGTGGTCCATACAATATATGCACTATATTCCAAGTCCTTTTAAGTAATAATATCTAAACTTGTAATATCTATTCCTATACATTTATTATGTGCAAATGCACATTATGTTTTCATTATAGATAGATAGATAGTATTGCAATATAAACTTGCAATTGCGAGAAAACAACACGCAATTGTGAGAATTTTAGTTTATATCTCACAATTGTGATTTATGTTATGCAATTCTGAGAAAAAGTCAGAATAGTAAGAAAAAAGTCAGAATAAGACATAAAGACATAAAATACATAAATTCTGAGAATGTATCAGTCTTTTTCCTCTCAGAACTGGACTTTATAACTCACAATTGCGAGTTTATATTATAAATTTCTGAGAAAAAAGTCAGAATTCAGAGATATTAACTCCCATTTGCGAGATTTTATTTCTGATTTCTCATTCTGATTTTATTTATTACTCACCATTGCAAGTTTTTATCCCACTACTCTGACTGTAAACAAAAAAAAGAATTGGGAACTGGAATCGGTTTCCCTTTTTTTTCAGTGGTGAAAACACTTTCCATAAAAATGAGACAATTAATAAAAATTATTTTATATTATTTAAATTGCCGAACAGGTTTCATATTTGAGATCTAACCGATGATGCTGAGCCAAAGTGCAGGAACAGCGCATCTGTTTATGGTTGTGTTAGGTTTGTTACTCTACCATGCTAAATACACAAGATAAGTTAACCCCATCTACCCAGAGCAAGGCGCCATGGAGACAAGCCAGATTTAGTCATCATTAGAGCGTCTAATAACCTGCCATCAACCTTCTATCAGCACCGCCTGACCCTACCTGACCTCCTGTGACCTTCTAGGCCATTTCCTGCGCCTGTGGGGACTTCTTCCTTTTGGAGGATGTGATGAGTCACAGGTTACTGGGTGGAAAAAGGAAAACAGACGACGAACTCCAATTGGAAACGGTAATTTAGAGAAGTAGCGGTTATGGTTTGTTTGTTTACGTGAGCATCTGCATTTGACGCAGCAAACTCTCACATTCATCAGATGCAGAGGCAGCTGTAGGGTACAGCGGTATATGAGACGCATTAGCAACGCAGATTGTGAGTGATAGCGCATGTGAATGCTGAAAGCTTGTGTGTTCTGAAGTGAATCATAGTATTGTACTGCATCACTGCACTCCCTCAGAGCTTCACTCTGTGTGGGAGACCCAAACACAAGTTTGTGTGTGTTTCAGAGAAAGAGTTCAAGATCGGAATGGCCAGCAAATGGCTTTCATGTCACTGCAGTGAAGGTCGTGGTTTGGGAAGTGACCGTGTTGAGATGCGGCCGTGATTAGTGGAAATTGTTGGATATTTATTATACAAGTCCAAACATCCGAGACCGCAAATCTGGGACTCAAAATTAAACCTGGAAACAAACAATGTTTTAGGATTCTAAAAGATTCTTGAGGTCACTTATATAGTGTTTATAAGTCTTAATAAGTATTTATTTATTTATTTTTACTGAGAAAGTTGCAATATGGTTTAACAAGTTAAAAAGTTATTTAAAGAAATTCCTAGTTTTATTCTGCAAGAACTCTAAATTGATTAAAAGTAAAGTGAGTCCTAAAGCAAGTTTTTACAAAAATAAAGTTTTAATGTAAATAAGTTGATTACATTGTTATAATATTGTAATAATATTTCACTGCTGTTCTACCATATTTTGGTGAGCATAAGGCTTTTTTGTTTCATAATTTTGTAAAAGTCAGCATTTTTTTCAGTATTGTATAAAAAACACTTTCTGTCCATATGTGTGTGAGAGAGACAAAGTGTGTGTGTTTGAATAATGAGTCAGCTTTGACATGGTGTTTGTTTGATTTTAAATGCAACAGCAGCTGAGATCAATAAACGGGCAGACATGCTTACTAACATTCGATAAGTGAATTGATCAGAAGTTAAGTGTGTGACAAAGATCTGTTAGTAATCAATCAGTACTTTAACATGGCATCCTATCATCAATATCGTTACCGAAGCTCTTCGATATGTGCAGCAGACCAGAACACGTTATTTGTATGTTGTCAAAATATTTACATAAGAAATCTCTCACCATTACAGTCTGGTGTGGACATACTTTATCAGACTAATCTACCTAATAATTGATTTCATCTAACAGCCACAGTTTTGTATTTTGCAAGACAATTTCAGAATGAAACATCATTCTATCGAATATTATACTGTATCATCAAGTAGTTCCTTGTATTAATTCACTATATTTCACGGCATCAGAAATCCTTAGCTTTTTTCATGTAGACCTAAGGTTTTTAAACTTTTCATATTAACGACCACCAAATATTATAATCTACTTGTGAATGCTCCTCTTCCTAATATATAAATTCAGTTCTAAACATAAAACCCATTTAGACTGTGTGAGGAAAAAAATTATTACATTAAAAAAAATCACATTCTGCATTAACTACCTTAATAACTATTAATAAGTAGCATTATTGAAATTGACGTTTACTGAGATTATTGAGGGAAAAGTCATAGTTAAAAGTGAATAAGTGTTCTTCTAAACTAGTGTTACCAAAAGTTTTTTAGATTATTTTTCTCCATAGAAAACACCTGATTTAGATACTTTTATGGATTTTTATTGAGCAAAAATATCTGTATAGGACACAAATAGGCCAACATCCTTATTTTCCATACTTCAAACACATGATAAAATGTGATAAAAGTAAGTTTGTAGAGACTAGATCCTCCTAAATGAGGCAATAATGTCATAATAGTCATATTTTTCTGGTGCAGGAGGAAAGTTGCAGTGACGTTTCCCTTATGAAAATCATCATAGTTTACATCAAACAAACAAATGAAAAAAAGAACAAGAACACATGTTACTCAACAGGAGTGAGTCATTGCACCGCTGGCCCTGCTTGAAAAGACCTTCTCAAACTCGACTCTCGCCTCTGTACGGTTTGGTGCGACGGGATAATTAGAAGCTTGAGCAAATGAGCTCTTCTTTAATTCGGCTCTTACAGACAGACAGGACTGTTATCAGCCTTGTACTTATTTACCATTACATGATCCAGGCTGCTGACAGAATGGAACAGAAGTCAGTGGGATGAAGCAAACAGAGAGGCTGGTGAAAGACTAAGTGTTTAAAGAGTAAGTACAGCCATGGGATTCGTATTGTACTATCTAATGTCAACCGAATGTATTGGCAATGAAAACACACTCTGTATATCTACACAATGAGAATTACCACAAATAAAATGTGCTTTTAGTGTACTGCTATCTGATGCGATCACCACCACAAGTTCAAGTAAAAAGGATCTGATTAAACAGTAAAGCTTGGCTCACGTAATGAAAGCTTTCATCAGTCCTTAACTACAAGGAACACCATCAACTCTCCATAAACCACAAACTCTTTTGACTGTGGTTCTTTCTAATAGAATCAATGCAGTGTCCCACTTTACACGGTGTCTGGAAACCTGACGAGAGAATTCGGCTGGTTGTCAGATTCGGAAAATGTAAAATATCACGTAAAGTGCATTGTAAACAAGAGCCAGCAACCACACGGCATGTATAGAGGATGACTTCAGCTGGAAATTTCACAGGGGTAAACATCTCAAAAACACTATACCTCATTTATGCGACATGAAAGATTGTTTTTAGACTGAGAACTGGGTTTTCAGCAAGCAGTTTTTAAAGGGATAGTTCACACAAAAATAAAAATTCTGCCATTAAATACTCAATTCTTGTCGTTCCAAACCTGTAGGATATTCTTTCATCTTCAGAACACAAATTAAGGTACTTTTTATGAAATCTGAATGCTTTCTGACCCTGCATAGACAGAAATGCAACTACCACATTAAAGGCCCAGAAAGGTAGCGAGGACATTGTTAAAATAGTCCATGTGACATTGGTGGTTCAACCTTAATTTTATCAAGGTACAATAAAAAACTTTTTGCGAGCAAAGAAAACATAAATAAGGATTTCATTCAATAATTCCTTTCTATGTCAGTCTTCAGCACCACAATTCATGCATGTGCACTCCTCTGCTTGTAAACAAATAAAAATACTCTGTAACACTTTCTATGTGTCACGTGTGGTGAAGGAAGGCATAAAGGAAGATTCAAATTCACGAATAACAATCCTTTAATTATCCAGAGAGGGAGGCAGGCAGGGTAGTTTCACACACACAGTAAGTAACCTTGATACCGGACAACACAAACTGAACTGAGGACAACTTATATAGGGAAGACAATGAAGGGTAACGAGCACGACACACCTTTACACAATTACACAATTACCAAAACTAGGTCACAGAGACAGAGCACATGGGGAATGAAAACAATAACAAACAGTCCAGGGGCATGACACTATGAAGCCTGTATTTATAATACATTATAAGGGTATTCTTAAGGCATTATAATGACTGCATAATGCATTATAAAAAACCTTATAATGTGTTATAACATCTCATGAATAATCATAAAAACAATTATAATCTATTATAATATTTATGTATTTGTGATTATAACTTAAGATTATGACTATTTATAACACACAATGAACACCATATCAAATCTACTTAATTTAGAATGGACTATATCATATCTTGACATTGTTTATTTAGGATCTGCACAGTACCTTAACATCTTGTGAGTGGTTAGGTGCTGAGTGTTTTTTGAGTGTTTCCTGTAAGGCTAATATGAGGCTAATGTGAGCTAGCTAATACTTTCAACTGAAAAATGGCATGTAGTTGCAGAGTTACTTGTCAACAGAATAAAATTCAAAGCAAACTGGTTATATTACACATTCATCTAATCTGATTTCTGATCTTATGGCTGTTTAAGGAAAAAAATAGTATTGTTATTATTATTACTTATAAGTGGTATTTGTCAGCTTTAAGTAATAAAGGTAAAATGGCAAAATATGAGACTTATAATGCATTACAATTATGCATTATATATTATATATATATTTACTATATAATCCATTCTAATCATGTTCATTGTGTGTTATAAATTGTCATACTCTTAAAAGCTATAACCACAAATAAGTAAATATTATAACACATTAAAACTGTTCTTATGAATATTCATGACATGATACAATATATTATAAGGTTATTTATAATGCATTATGCATTCATTATAATGCCTTAAGAATACCCTTATAATAAATACAGGCTTCATAGAAGTTTACCAAAAACTCAGTTGAACCACTGATGTCGCATAGATGTCACATTTTTATGATGTTCTTTCTACCTTTATGGGCCTCGAACGTCTCAGTTGCAATGCTGTCAATCCAGTTTCATCATGGACAATGTTGTGGCTTATTGGACATGGCATGAGTTCCAAATTAGAAGTGTATACTGCTGAGGTGCAATACAAAAGTATCTTTATTATTACTAATTACTTATTTCAATGTGCATACTGTGTATAAGGGGTGTCACGGTAGAACAAATAGCAGTTCAGTACGTACCTTAGTTTTGATGTCACAGTTTGGTATATTTGGGAAAGAAAACAAACCATGTTTTCCAAAACTTTACAAAACCAAAATTTTCTACACTAATATCTGTATCATTATAACTCAAGTATAGGTTTATTATTTATTTATGCATTTTATTTTTAATTGTTTTGTTTTTCAGTTTAATTACATTTATAATTCAAGGAAACCTACTCTAAATCTTTTTAAAAAGTTGAATGAATGGTTCAATGAGTGCACAATGTTTCCACATCATCAGGGAGTAGTGGTGGTAAATAATTGCAACCTCAGTACTGACCGAAAATATTCAGATTTTTTTTCATAATCAAGCACCCCAAGTTAAAAGCAGTCAAGTGATCCTCCATCACAAGATTCATGTTATCTTATCGATCCACAGTTGTTCTCAGAATTGATTACCCAGCATAAGCTGTTAACACTCAATCTTTCTAATATATTCCAACCTACTGACACCGCACACACACACACAAACACACTTATTCATGCATGAAGGGGCACATATTTATTCACGCACACATGCATGGACAAGCTGAGGCATTTGGACCGAAATGAGTCAATAGGTGAATGAATAATTGAATAAATGAATAAATGTGTGCTAATAAGGGAGACATTGTATTGATGTGAGACTCATGGGAAATCAGATGACTTGTTAAGGGCATTTTAATTGTTGTCAGATTTCAAACAACGGTCAACCAACGCTGTCAGCAGTTCACAAAAAAAAAAAAAAGTTACCGGTCACTTCTGCATCGCCTTGACATGGCAAGACTGGAAGGTTCTCGGGGGTCCCGACCCATGACCCTTTACCCTACGGCTCCTGGGTGTTGTTGACATTGCCTGGTGAATAACTGAGGGAGAGCAAGAGAGAAAGAGAGAGAAGTGTCCTCGGAGGGAGACGTTGTGAATGAATAAGGAGTAGATCAAAGCTGAAGATAAGCCCAGAGGTCACGATCCCTGCTGGGGCGGCTGTCAGGAGGTGTAAAGGATACAGGATATACTGTGTAACACAGGTAATGTTCAGCCACACACACACTTCTATTAACTACTCATCTGTCTCTGGAATATGTGCGCACCGGAAGATCCCGCCATGAACACACACTCGCACGTTGATTTATTATCGGGACACTCAGGGAATGGCAGCCACAGAGAGCATTTAATTCTGATGGATGGAAAGCACAAGGAGCGAAGCGCTTGAAAAATGGATGTGTGTAAACAAAGGAAAGGCATCTCCTGTTTTACAGACAGGTCAGTTGTCCTTTCCGGCGGATGCTGTGATTTTCCCTGATAATACACAACTTCAGCTCAATGAGGAGTCAATTGCTGGGGTTAATATTAAAGACAAAGAAATACAACACTTAATCAAGTAAACTGCTTTTACATGTTATATTTGTTTATATGATTCATGTTGAACTACACATATTTTTGTCCAATCAGATGCTCTATGGAATGAGAATGCCCCACCCACTAGCATCTGCAGCTGACTATCAAGAAGTAAATCATAAATCATCAAGTCCTCTTGGGATGCATCTATGAGTTTGGAAATCATTATTATGAAAATGAATTGATTTTAATCTAAAAATTGAGCATTTTAAATGTGTCTTACTTTTACAGAGCCCCTAAAAGGACATGGTGATCGAAAGAAAATGATATATATTTTAGAAATATATTTTAATGCATTTGTAAGCCAATGCAGAACGTTTCTTAGAGGACTGCAAAATCAGAGAAATATAACATTTCCTTCGATCTCTTACTTTTTTCTTACTTTGAGCAATAAATAGTGCAAATAATATGCATATTTAATATGTAATTGATATTCTTTCTGTGTTGTTTATCATTCATGTACTGCCCCTGGGAATGATGGGATCATAATTGCAATTTATAACATTATTATATAAACTAACAAGTGCCCAATTCAGAAAAGCAGAGGATAAAGAAATCATGAAATTCCTGCTGATATTCAGTGCACTGAATGAGATCATTGTGACATGATATGAACATGCCTTTTGCTTAAAGAAAAACGAAAAGAAAAATTGTTTGGGCAAATTTAACAAAACTGCATTTACATTAATGCACTTAAAATTGACGTCTCTTGGGCAAGTATTTATAAAGCTTTAAATGTGAACCTTTTTGTATATTGTAAAAATCACCAAAATGTTCAAATTATTACCATCATCAATGTAAAAATACAAATCATTATGTTAATAATGTTTTTGTGGTAATGTACTTTTGTAATGTGTGCAGTTCAACGTTTATACTATTGCAATGCTTTTCCCCATAGACCTGCATTGTAAGAGCACTACTGTGAACATGATTTTTTTGCTTGTTTGAGCAAAATTAATTTCTGTGAAAATCAATAAAGCAGCTAGTACTGAACCAGGAACATTCTTTTAATGCATTGAATCTGTCTGCCTTTTGCTGTGGCCCCAATCAATGTGTGTGTTCACCTCTCAACATGTGTGAGTACATATGTGAACCCTGAGAACAGGCGAGGAGTCTGGTCTTTCTCAAAGAAAAGAATTAGTCCATCACACACACGTCTGCTGGTAATGAAGAGCTTGACTACACATAAATTGGACAAAGCTTGAAAGAGATTCCATGTCTTATGCAGAACACCTCTGCTGCCTGCAGACACATCTAATCTTAACAAGGACTTTACAGTTTGTCTGCAGAAATAACAAGATTCACTCTCAGAAATCCTGAGGATCAGCCAAAAATTTTGAGTCAACCGATCGAAACACCAGCGCACATAAACAAGGGAAGTACATCATTAGCCTACCCAAATGAGTCTCAATGATGATGAACTGGTCTACTCAGTTCCTTTAAACTGCTTTCTGAGGAGCCCTAGGACAAGAGTATGAGTTAGTGCGGAAGTAGACAATGAAAGAGAGACGTTATTCAAACATTAAAGGGACCGTTAACAAAAAATGAAAATGATGTCATCACTTATACAACCGCATGATGTCTTGATGTCATGAAAAATGCAATTCCATGAATTCCAAGCATAACAGTATTAAAAAAAGCATGATTAAAAAATTAACGTGTGGTCTGATGCAGCTTTTTTTATCTTTTCTTTTTAGGTTATGGCAAATAAATAATAGTATTTTGTCTATAGTAAATTATTTTAAATAAATTAATTGGGTATTCACTTCTAGATGATCAAATATCCTATCAACTGATACCAATATTTTACAAATCTTCAATTTCTGTTGATAATTACTATAAAACTGATATAACTGATACAAGCCTTGTTACTACTGAAAATATATAAATAAAAGGATTCCTTTGTGAATCAGATATTGACTGTTCTCTTATTGACTTTAAGAATTTGATTGGAAAGTTAAAATGAGGTATTTCAATACTTCTTCTGTGATTTCTACACATGCAAAAGGACCATCTGTAGCACTGTGTTGGAATAAATGTGGTAAAATATTAGATTGTAGTTTTTGGGGGAAATTGCCCAAAGATTCAAGAATTTGGGGAAAATGTAAGAAATTCTCTCAATACCATTGTTGTGTTTTTTGGGAGCATTGCTCAAATAAATTTGCAAGGAGGATATGCAATGAGAGATATGTATGGATATTGTTATTGATAGCTAAAAAATTATAACAGTGCATTTGGATGGAACAAGACCCTCCAGATGTGATTCAGTGGACTCAAACTCAGGCTGAAACAGCTTAATATAACAGGTTAATAATAAAAAATGACTGAATGTCTACAGTTAAATTTTCTGTAAAGATGGAAAAGTATTACAAGATATTTAGATTTATAATTTAAGAGGGGTCAACTAATGTAACCTGCTCTTGTAATTTGACTAAT
The DNA here is from genome assembly GCA_032359235.1 of Enteromius mattozi. Lineage (NCBI taxonomy): Eukaryota > Metazoa > Chordata > Actinopteri > Cypriniformes > Cyprinidae > Enteromius > Enteromius mattozi. Next base: position 13,271,285 of record JAUMHE010000075.1, read on the forward strand.
TAACCAATGACTTTAATTGAAACATATCACACAGACAACTTTTATGTTTGTCTTATTTTTGAAGTTTGAAAGTCTCAGTCCTTATTCATAGTAACTGAATGGGAAAGAGCAACCAGTACAATTTAATTTAAAAAGTCTCCCAAAAAAAACATCCACACAGATATGTAAGGATGAGTAAATGACAAACCATTTGGATAAACTCTTTAGATATGTAATTTGGTTTTGTTAACCAGTGGACATGCAAAGGATGAGACCATCAGCGATGGATCGGGAAAGAGAAAGCTAAAGAGGGGTGGACACAAAGCAGGACGTATCCCAGACCAACAGGATGGAAATCAAAGCTGTTCTGCCTCCCCCTCCATGAGACACACCAGTTCAAACTCATCAATCAACCCTGGAGAAGGAGGGAGCAGAGCTCTCAACACCACATGCACACACAAACACTTCAGATCACAGCAATAAACAAAGATAGCCCATACAAACAACTGTGAAATGATTAGAATAGCTGAGAAGGACACATTCCACATAATGGCTGCATTGTGTGTCGACACGATTATCCACTGAAAGCATCATCATACCTGCTTCAACCAACATTTAGAAACAGATTCAACAGGTTTCCTGAATTCACAAATAGGATTGACTGAAACTGAATCCAAAGCAGCATCAGGTTGTAAGTAACACATCAAAACCATGTCCACACCTCAATTACTCAAGATCCTCTCTAAGTGCTCATATCAACAATCCAAAGCATTGTTCAGAGGGTCAACCCCTGACCTTTGACCCCTGCATTAACCCAAGAGATCTGGAGAGGGTTGAGGAGTGGGTGCTAGTCTACTGCAGTGTGTCCAAAGCGACTCCGTTTCCCATGAGAAAGCTGTGATTGGTTTAAGACGCTCTCCTCACACTAACACACACCATCTGTACATTTCCGCCTCTTGCTGGTTGGAACATTCCGGGTGGCACAACCAAAGCGGTAATGCTGACCGGTTGTTCAGGTCTCTGACCTCTGACCTCCCACAACACCAACATCACGAGACAGATCCTCTGTGCCAAAACAACTCACAAAACGAATATAGCCAGGCTCAACAACAAATACACAGTTTTAAACTGACATATACCAGAGTATGTGAGCGGTGCGAAGGAAAACAGATTGATTTTGCCTGAGACATGTCAGTCCAGTAGCATTCCACTGCAAACTCAACACATTTAGGGCCAGATTTACTAATAGTTTACACCAGCACAAACCATCTTTTGGTGTTAAAATAGTACTGCTGGGATTTACTACAGGTATTTTTGCACCTGATCTTACTGAATATGCACTGTAAAAAAACTCCAGCTGTGGTTGTCGGAATTCGACAGTAAAAATATGGTAACAACATTTTTGGTTTTACGATTTTAAGTTACATTTACAGTTAAATACTGGTTTATATATATATATATATATATATATATATATATATAACTGATATAATGTTAATATACCAACATTTGTACTTATATACTCTGCTTTGTACTTTCGAAATACACTAATAACCACCATTTGCAAGTGGTGATGAAAAAGTCACATGATGAACCACATCCCATCACAAGCAGCTTTTAAATATGAACATATAGAAGGTGCTCAGTGTCATTCACACAAACACTAAACACCATCATGGTGAGCCTCATTAAACTGAAATATGCAATAAACATTCATTTAACAACATTACATGTAAAATACAACCCTAATAAACATAATTGATAAGAAAGAACTAAGAAGAAACATAGTTATTTTAAAGAAAAAACATCAAATTCAAACAAAATTTGAAATGCAATGAAGGGAATTCTGGGAATGTCAGTTTACATTTTTTCACTGTAAATTTTACAGGAATTTAGCATTAACCATTTAACAGGTTTTTACCGTAGCACTTTCACAGTTTTTAACAATTAAAATCACAGTCATTTTTTACAGTGTGCATTTGTATGAGTTTCCCTTTCAGATGCTAAATTTATGGGGGAGAGCGTTAAAATAAATCACAAAACGTGATTTATTAACATTGTGTTTGATACCCGAAAAAACATGTCTTAATGCAGGTGATAATTTGCGTTGTTCTTGGTAGATTGTGCTGGTCGTTATGGAAATGATCTGGCTGCATCTGTGTTCTTTAATGGCACATTGTCAGTAAATCACACGCAGATTTTCCCCTCCCATCAGTGCTTTTATAGGATTATGCTCTAATGCTAATTTGCCTTGTTTAATAAATCTGGCCCTTAATGGACTAATTTTAGTGTTTCAATAAACCATGAAACTTTTTTCTAAATTACTATGAAAAGCAGAGTGATTATAGAATATTCTCCACTCAACATGCATATTTTGAAAATGCACTAAAGAAGCACACAGAAAACCAAAAAAGTGCTACAAATAGGCCCAAAGAAACATATCTAAAACTGTAAAGCAGCATTGGGATTTGTAGAAATAGCAACAAATATATTGTATGGGTCAAAATGATACATTTTTCTTTTTATTACAAAAATCTTAAAACCTTTCATTTGTAATATGCAAAGGACTTAATTTGAGCAAGTTTAAAGGCAAGTTTCTCAATAATTCACACCCTCAGATTCCAAACAAATAGCTGTTTCTCAGCCAAATTTTGTCTTATCCTAACAAACCATACAGTACATTAATGGAAGTTTTATTCAGTTTTCATATGATGTATAAATCTCAATTTTGGTTGTGTGGTGCAGGGTCACTTATTGTTTATTCACATTCACATATCACACATTCGCTGGCTTCCTACAGATTCCATTTTGCAATTCACTTAGAAGCATTATTCTTGAGGATCTCTCCTCCTTTCATCAGCTTCGAAGCTGTAATTACCAGAACTTCATCTTGAATAATTGAATTAGAAGCCTAATTATCAGTGTGTCTTGGATATCTAGTGTCGCATGATGTTGATTTGAGATGAAATGGAGTGTGTGCGCACAAAAGAATGCTTATTTGTGTGTGTGTGGGTCTTTCCAGAGGCTTCACATTTCCGTCCTCTCCCCTGTCAGCTGCAGATACTCATAACTTCTCTTATTCAATTAAACTGAGTGCCAAAGGAAATGACAACACTATTTCAGTGTTTTAGGAAGAAGAAACTTCCTGCTTGAATTAAATTATGCAAAAAATGTGACTGGGTTTCTGGTGACATTTGGGACATGCTCAGTTGGAAAACAGTTTTATAACAAAAGCAAATACTGCAAAAAAATCTTTATTTGAGGTCTAATATCATGATGTTAGAGGTATGATATATAATAATTATAAAAACAAGTCAATGTAGAGCTAGGTATCGGTATGTTATACAGATTTATTATTACATATATCACACAGTAAATACAAATATCAGTATCAGTGCATATAAATACAGACACTCTACCACAGACATTCTCCTTTGTGAATTACAAAGAAATTTTGTAGCTTGCTATTATTGTATCTGTTCTGTTCATTGTGAAGAAAGACGGAAAGGGAGAGAGACAGAGTGACTGAAAGAAAGAGACTCATTAGATACGGTTATAGATGCAGACACCAGTCAAAGTCACATGAGTCTCATATGAATCCATATTCGCCCTGAAGGCTGCAAGTTCCTTTGTTCACATGACAGGAACATCATCACACAGCATCCTGCTTATCAGAGATCAAATTAGGGACGCATTTTTCAGACATGGGATGCTTTTACGCTGTTTTTTAAGGTCCAGGAAAACAGTTAGTGTATGTGGCCTATTTTTTTACCATTTTCCCTGTGTCTTTTCTTGCATTGAGCTATACGGAGTGCGTCCGAACCATGTTCAGATCCGGTTGGAACGATTCCAGAGTCAAACTGAACAGTGAAAAAAACACCTCTAGCACAGGAAGCAGCAGTTGTGCGGAACAAACACACACTTCCTGTCCTGGGGAGACACAAATCCACTCATCAAACAAACATTAATCATAATGTGCCGGCATAATGTGATGACATCATTCACAAGGTTGGAATGAACAGTCCTGTTTGTGTGTGCGTCTTTGTGTGCCGAAGCCATTACATACCCATCAAGAAGTTTGATTGTGTGTACACGTTAATTATAGTGTGTGTTTGTGTGTCTGTGTGTGTGTGTGTCTGATAGCTAACTTTCGAGCATATATTCTCTCATTCCGTGCAGCGAGACCCCTGCAGTGCTGCTATTGCTGTGCTCACTAATTAGAACACTTTGCAGCTCAATTAGTCTTCTCTTTCCTTAAGCCATCATGGTGACAGACAGAAAACCCTCATTTACCCCAATAGCACCCTGATTCAGGCCTCTTTCAACATATACATACTGTTACAGTGAGGAATGAGCCATGCATACAGCGCTGTACATGACAAGCTCACAAGCTCTGGGAAATGGAAACAGGTAATTTATTGCTGTGGAGCTAGACTTTAAATAAGCCTAAATAAACAGTTTAAATAAACCATTTAAAAGTTTGGGGTCAGTAAGACTTTTTTTTTTTCGAAGGGAATAAATGTGTTCAATGTGAATACTTTAAGCAAATACGGTTTGTTTAAACTTTCTATTTGTCTAAAAAAATATATATATTTTCCACATTGATAATACTAATTTTTGGGCACCAATTTAGGCCATCAAATTGTAATATTTAAATCTGGAGACCGTAACATTTTTGGGGCTCAAAATACATTACATTTATATAATAAGCAAGTACACCATGAATCCATCTGTCAAACTGTGTTTTTGGCTTGTCCTGAATCACTGGTACACCTATAATAAGTGTTTATACTCAGACTATTTAGACTGGTTCGGGTAGGTATCTCTGCAAAGTACCGGAAAATATGATTAAAGACAGAAAACTGCAATGAATTATTGCAACTGACTGTCAATTAGACATTTGTTTTGTCACCAGTGCTATACTTGAACATTTACAGAGAGTTGGCAGAGACATTCACATCTTTCACTTAAACCGACTGCAATGGAATTCAGATTTTTAACTACTGACTTGACAATATTAAAAACATGGTGCTCATGGCAAGAGATGCTGAAAAAACAGCTATATGCGACATCTGATGCATGTACACATACCAACAATTAAAATAAATTTGTTTGGCATAATGCAATAATGTGTACCTAACCTAAAAAACAACTGCAGAATGGACTGCTGACTACATTTTGATATTTTACTATCTTGTGTACACTGAGGACTTTCTGTGAGTAATCCCAGCAGATTCAGCATCACTCCAGTGCAGCTGCTGAGGCCAAAAACACAGCTCACTCTAAATATCACAGAACTGTTATGGTACAGCTTCAAAGGAAACTACTCTTAATTCTGTCTCTTGTGAACTTTCCTTCTGTTTCTCTTTTTCTCTCTCTCTCTGGGTGGTTTAAAGAGGTTTAATCATGCTGATTGCCATGATTATGGCCATCTCCCATGGGTCTACTCTCTGGCCCTGGCCTCCACAGGAAGTCACACTGGCCACTGGCGATCCGTCTTCCTGTTCCTGCTCTTCTGCACACACACCCGACTGGCCCATTCAGTAAAAGAACACACTTCCGCAAGCTTCCTATACTCACACACACTTCACCACCTCACAAACAGAATGATTCATGAATCAAGTCTTAGGGTTTAAAAGCATGAGGCCGCACAGACATGCTGATATTCGGTACAACTGCACAATTTTACTATAAACAGGAAATTATTATCACATTTCAGACTACATTTGATAAGTTAAAGGAATCTTCAGTACGACTTCATAGTATGATCTTACAATAGAAGTGACTGGGGCTATGTTTTGGAGGACTTAAATGCAGAAATATTTTAAAAACACAAATTCTTTTAAAATGTATTGTTTTAACTGTAAAAGCTTTACATTTAATGGTGTAACGGTACATAAACATGACAGTTTGCTATGTACGTAAGGTTACAATTAACAACGGAGCCCAAACTTAAATTCAATTACTATTTATTGTTAACTACTATAATCAATACTCAAAATAAAAAAAAGTGTATGAAAACATGTAAATTGCACAGAATGCAGTTTTTAAAGCAACTTCTAAATTATATGATTTCCATTTGTTGTTGAAATACAATCATTTACACAGTGGCTGTCATAACTTGTTTCATAAAAGATTTATTTAAACATACATGGCTAATAGGTAAAGCAAAATATAATGAAGCAAATAACGAGCTAGACACTGATGATTTGCCTGTGGTAAAAGAAAATGCTCCTTGACATTTTGTTTGCAAGCTGTTTTATTGATGTCTTTCCGCAGCTGAAACACAGATTGAGTGATTACATGAGATGTTCATTCATGTTTATTTCGCGTTAAAACTAGTAGTAAAGATAAAGGGATGATCACATTTACTCGTGCTCTGCACTGCCGTCAGAACTGAGGCTTCTATTTACAGCGATCTGTCTCACCACATCAAAGAGCGGCAAACAGCATTTGTTGTCTGAATTTCATGAAAAAATGTAATGATTTGTTTGGTACATATGCATACCGAGCCGGAAGACCCGCACCAGAAAATCGGCAGGAATACGTGGACAGATACACCCCTACTCACGTTTCCTTTAGAGTTTCAGAGATCTCAACAACGTTGTAAGGTTTGCCAAACTGCATACATTTACATGATACAATTTTAAAATTGTATACTTCACACTACAATTAAATTTTTGCATTTTCAAACCCCTATTTTACATTCATTTTAGGCTTTATGTTAAATATCCTCGCAGAAGTTTTTCAGTTGAATGCGTTATGTTTATGGCTCCATTTACTCACACTACAAGTGCCTCAACTGTACTGTTGCTTTTTTTCTTCTAGGAAAAAAAGAAACAAATTGAAAATTCTCTGACTGAATTTCACTGAACCCAGAATCCTTTTCTAAAAATCCTTTTCTACAAAAATAGCACCAATCAAAGAAAAAACATCAAGCATTGCAATAGTGTGATAAAGGTCAGTCATACTCATTATGGGAGTCAACCAGACCTTGCTGTCAGATGGAAGCTTTCTCAGTCCGGCTGTCTGCCTCTCCACACTCTTTCCTCTCACTCTCTCTCTCTCTCTCTCTCTCTATGATACCAGCTTATGTGAGGGTGGATAGTTGGCTGGGTAAAGCTGGCAGCGAGACAGGAATGCACAGAATGGGCTGTGAATCCAACAGGAGGCTGTTTGAAGCTCACACACATTCCTCACACACTCCGTGTGACCAGAAGAGAGAAAGCCAATACTTGTCATCTGAGAGAGACTCGGACTTCTTGAATGGCTACACAGTGAAAGATGAATAGGAGCAATAAGGAAATGACTTCAGTGCAGAAGAATGTCTGATTTAATTGATTTTAGGATCACGTGACGATGAAGAAGGGGGGTCAGAATCAAGATGAAGGCTTTGCAGAGGGCGATCGATGACCCTGGGAAGGTCAAAGGTCACCAGCTCAGGGCTAGCGCTGTCCCCCTGCACACAAAGCTCAGGGTTAAGAAGTGAAGCCAGGCTGACACATGAGTCAGGCTAACATTTGTCTCCAGTACATGTGCATTGGCATGTTTATTTGGTCTGCGGTTTTGATCGGAACAGTATTTGTGTGGTCAAGGTTGTGTTTTGAGTGTAGAGGTGTGTTCATATTAGAGACATTTCTGTAAAAATTCATGTGCTTTTAATACTTTGTTAATGCACAAAGTACTTTTGACACAAATGTCACTTTCACAACAAGCAACTTCTTGGCTTGGTGCAACAAATTTGGCCATTTAGTTCTTTTTATACACAATCTTTCCAAGTTAAAAATTATCTTCTAGTTTATAAAGAAAAATGTTTACAACAACTTTCCTCACATTTTCCTCTCATGATAAAAACATGTTTTGTTTGTCTTTGGATTGTGTAAAATGCATGGGTCTTTGTTAGAGTGTGTGTGTGTTTATGTGTGTGGGAGGGTCATTTTAAGCTGGTGACATGGGTCAGTGGCAGTTCCTCATATCTGTCATCATCTATCTCCCCTGAGTCTGGGAGCTCAGCCTGTCCAGACAGATGGAGCGGCTTGTCATGTCTGGCAGGTTTCCTCACAACAGGTGAACCCAGTGGACTCAGCGCAGGAGAGTATTCCGCATTTTCTTTTTTTAAACAAACACATAACATTATCAAATGTCGTGCATTTCTTTCAGCTGACTGTAATTTTGCCATTTTGTTTTCTTAAAGACTGTGTCAGTGTCCATCCCAACCCATACACCTGAAAGAGTTACGCAGCTCTTAATAATCCAGCAATGGCCTAATTTTTGCGTGAGACTAATACCTAATACTTGGTTTCATTTTAACAATATTTAAAATCAGTACAATCCAGCACATAAGTTAGGCCATGTGAGAACAGCCATCCAAGTCAGGTCAGGAGAACAAAGGATTTTCTTTGCCTTGTAGGAGAGGACATGGTTTGATCTTCATCTACATTCTAATGACCATCTAGATGAGTAGTTTGTGTGTGTGTGTGTGTTGAGTGGAAAACGTCCTGGACACATTTCTGTCAATACACTAATTTCACCCCATACATCAGAGCTCTTGTCCTGACAACTGTGGGGTGTCGCTTTGGAAGAGAAGAACATGATGACAACAACTGCACTCTATTGATGAGATACACACACAACACACTTAAGCCATTGTATGGTTTTTGTGTCATGTTTTTGTGACTTTGTGTCAAGCCAAATTCCTTTCATCAATACCGATCGGACACACCTCTGTTACACAATAATGGGATTCTGATTCATTCATTCAGAATTCTCATTCAGTTAATGCTTTAATATGAGTTTCTATATCATTTTATTTTTATTACTATTTTATGAAATCATTTTGACATTTTAATATACAGAACATAGCGAAAGCTGATAAAAAGTATCTTCTTACATTTATTTGCTTCTTCAAGTCTGCAATGAGATTAAATGCAGAGCAAATTTAGACTTTTTAAGAAAAAGACCCTCATGTTTTCTCTAGTTTCAGAGATCTCAACAACATCTAATAACTAAGGTTTGGTAAACTACATACATTTACATGATACAACAATTTTAAAATTGTATACTTTACACTACAATAATTTTTTTTTTACTAAAACTTTTATTCAGCAAGGATGCATTAAATTGATCAAAAGTGACATTAAAATCATTTAGTATCATAGTTTCCACAAAAATATTAAAAACTAGTTTTATCATTGATGATAATAAGAAATGAACCAGCATATTGAAAGATGATGTGACACTGAAGACCGGTGCAATGTCTACTGAATATCCAGATTTGTCATCATAAATAACTATTTAAAATGTATTCAAATAAAAAACAGGCATTGCAAATTGTAATATTTCTATAAAATTACTGTTTTCCAGTATTTTTTGTCAAATAAATGCAGCCTTAAAGACTTTCAAAAACATCAAAAAATCTTACTGACCCCAAATCTTTTAAACATTGGTGCATGTCAACAATTATCACATCTCAGAGAAAGCCAATACTTCTACAAAATGTACTCTATGAGCTAAAAGAAGTGAGCAATCCCAGAGCAAAAATATTTTTATACAGCTATAAAATTGGTTTCTAAATGATGTAATAAACATCAAACCAGTTCAGGTCAATAAATGACATGACTACTCCAATTCAGTATTCGGTATGGTGCAATTTTCTCCCTAATTCAGCCTGTGTCACAATGACATACCCACTTTAACACCAGAATTCCCAGCACATCCAGTCATTCTTGTTCTTTCATCTTATCTTCTCTAATAAACAACAAACAAGCTTTTAATCTTTAACACTTAACACGAAAAACACTCACAAAACCGGCTCTTTACTTCTGTCTATTGTGTTCAGCAAATTCTTGGAACGCAAATGCAGAATTTTAATTAAAACTCCTGAGAAAAAAGGACAACCGTTGTATTCTCGCAAGCCCCCTTCTGAGGACATCTCAACAGTATCGCAAACTGTGCTCAGATTGTTAAACTACCCAAGTCTGCAAAAAATTTGTAAGACTGCAATTCATAAAACACATTGCATTTTCGTAACCACAAGGGGAGCTATAGGTAAATATAAGCTATAAACTGATAAAATGTACACCTTGAATACAAAGTCACTTTAGATAAAAGTGTCTGCAAATCACAAAAATGGAAAACAAGGGCAAAGCAACAGTTTGAAGAGAATCTTGCTTAGCAAGTTAGTTAAACTGTCAACCTGAATAAAAACACACGCGGTTTAACAGAACAGACAGTTGAAAGTAACTCAATCAGCCCCTTGAGTACTGAGGTTTTGTTACCGCCACATCAACACAAGCTTGCAACGCGTCGTTCCAGTCTTTAGTGTAATTGTTTCAAATTGTTTTACAAGAAAAAACAGGCGACCAGTCTAGCTCTCCTGAGCTTAGCTTCACTTTCATGTCTTGTCTCTGCATGCTGGTTCTTATTACAAATTGGATACTTATTTGGAGAGTTCTAAAGAGAATTAAAAGATAATTTAAAATAATTTCCCAAGATTATTTTTTGATCTGTTGAATCCTTATTATGTCTAATAAGGTAATTTTCACTTTCAACTTTGCGTTTGCGTGTTTGGATTGTTAATTTTTAAATACTTTACAAACTGTTCCAATAAACTTATTCTCACAGAGTCCTACACACAAGACCTATAAGAGCTAAAATTATGGCCGGATATGTTAGCTCTTAGAGGAGATCAGAGGTGGCAGGAAGGTGGCAGTCACTCCAGACAGGAGTGGAGTTCTCAAAAAGCCCGATAACCCGACACACACACACACAATCTTCCTGTTTATGCCTGCCCTCACATCCCATTCACACTTTACCCAGCCCAAACCGTAACACTTTCCTCTATGTGGACAATCTGCTTAGCTCTCACTGTGTCTTATCTCTCGCCTCCTCAAGTTATTTTTCTCTCTCCTTTCTCTTTTTTTCCGCTCCCACTTCCCATAAGCGAATGAGATCTGATGCGGGCAAGATTGGGCACGTTGGCAGGAAGTGTTGCAGTTCTGGTTTAGGCTCTTTTTCTTCCTCTCTCTCGGTTTCTCAGTTTAAGGTGGTGAGATGTTTGGCGGCGTGAGATGTACGAGAAGGGGGGACACAATGACACACACTAATGGAGGCGTTGAAACATATTAACCATCCTTGCCTTTGTGATCAGGTGAATGTTTAGTCTCCTAATGACCCCCACTGATCCAAACAAACACACTCAGATAAAGAAAAAAACTGAGGGGAGGACGGAGAGAAAGAGATAGAGAGGGGTTGCTCCTCTATGACCTCTAAGAATTAGCCGTTGAGTTCAAACGGGTCGCAGCAGGAGATAGTTTATGAAAACAGAAAAACTGGATTATTGCATCCTTAAACGGCACACGCAAACAGAGTTACTATTTCCGAAGGTCTTATCTTCAGCCCTTATCCGTAGGACATGAAGCCATGTCTTTTAAACCATATCATCAAAGCACAGCACTTACTCATGTGTGGGGGGCTCCTCTCATATCTAAACATGTCTTATCTATTGGAAAACAAACATCGGTTATTGTTAGTGTTGTCTGTCAAACTATTAGTTAATATTAGTTCATCCTGAAAGGAAAATTCTGTCCTTATTTGCATCATTTACTCACCCTTGTGTCTTTCCAAAATCATATGACATAATTTCTTCCACTGAATACAAAATCTTTAAAAATAAGAATGGTTGAATAATGTGCTGGTCCTTTCCAAAATGATGGTGACTGAAGCTTTCAAGCTTAAAAAAGATACAAAAGGCACAATAAAAGTACTACAAAAGTATCATAAAATGGTCCAAATTACTCATGTGCTTTATGTAAGAAATAATGATGATAATCTTACCTTAGTGTGCAGTTAAAGTGCCCCTATTATGGATTTTTGAAAAGTGAAATAAAAACAGCCTGCAAAGGTTTATATCTGAAAGTGCACTGTGTATAAAGTTACTGTCTCTCAAAAGAAAGGATCGACTCTGAATAATTGAAAGGAGTCGTTTTTTTAAACGAGTCCCAAGCTGTTTCATGTTGATGTAAAAAATGAAACATTAGCATATTGCGCACCCACTTTTTTTCTGCATTGGTCTGAATGAAAATGCAAATTCATTCTTTGCCACTAAGGGCTGCTTTTGGAGCGTTAAAAGCCCACAAACTCTGCTTTAAATAAAATCGACCAATCACTGGATGGGGTTTGGAAAAATTCACTTTTCGCAAATTCATAATTCACTTTAAGTTGTTTAAGAATTTTTATTTGTTTCCCATGCAAATGGTTTTAGATTACAAATAATATAGCATAAAATTCATCACTGATTATTGTTTTTTTGAAACTCAACAACAAATTCACATTTTGTTAAGAAGAAAAAAAGCGTATGGGTTTGGAAGAACATGAAGGTGAATAAATAATTACATAATTTTTAGGAGCTATTATCCCATTACTCTTTCTGTGTATAATTATGCTTATACTTTTAATGATACAGGTTAATGGTATTTAATTTTATTATGGTATGTAGGTAACAACAGAGTGAGAAAAAAAAAAAGTAAAAAGCTGCTATACCTAAATTAAAAACATTTAGGCAATTTTTTTATGCTAAATATACACATATACATATACAAACACGCAAAATAGAAGTTAACCAGCATTGACACAAGGAGATTCATGGCAAGTCAGTGAATTGTGCCTCATGGTTTTTACACTGCAACAATAGGGTCGTTAACCTGCCTGTCCAAGGCCAAATTTACACACACTCAGTTTACACGCCGCCTTTAAAGCTTTCCGCTCTGGTCTATCAGGGCCTCTTAAACTGAACATATTTCGCCACAGCTTTAACTCAAACTGTCAGAGCGGTTGGACAAACAAGTTTCTAAAATGACTGACAGGTTTACTCAAGGGCCCTGGTTTTGTGGATTCACTCTCACAATGTGAACGAAATGGATAAGATTGTTCAGAAGACAGGCAAAGATAAACACTGCAGAGGCTTTCGACATCGACCTCCAAGCATCCAGAATACATTTCAGTGTCAGAAGGGCTAAACAAATGATTTACATCTGAGCATTTCCCATTAGTTCCTGAAAAGTCCCCATGTTGCAAGTGAGAGCTTGTATTCAATCCCATCAAAGCAACAGAAACAGCACTGATGTGACAAGTAAAAATGTAGGATACTTTGTTTTATTTTCGTGGCTGATTTATGTGAACATTTGCATGAACAAACTGGTTGTGTGTGTGTAGGCCTACCTACCTTACCATATTTTGGGGATAAATTTGTACCCAAAAGTGAGCTAAATGTCCTAAAACATCCCTGCGGATATTTCCTGATTTGTAAAACTGGTATATATATATATATAAACAAATTTTCTTGTTGTTTTTGTTTTTTGTACTCTGTATGGTAGTGTATACATTTTTTATAGTTCTATAATGTTTTTCTACAAATTTTCTATTATTTAAATAATGATTGTTAAAGATTTACTATAAGGACATTTTAGAACAGATGCATATCAAAAATATTGTTAATAAATGTATATATATATATATATATATATATACTGTGTTTTATTCCATTTTTTTCAACAAAACAGATAAAAACACTACATGAATAATAAAAGAATCCATTAAATTTTTAGATAAACTGGAATATTCTCATCTCTAAAGAGAGGTAAACTAAAGGAGGGATGAAAGTGGAAGTGGTGGTCTCTTACCTCTTCCACAAATATTTCTGCTCTGCTCAAATAAACTAGCTGGGGGTTCATCAAAGTCTCATCTGGGATGAAACCTCTGTTCAAACAGGCCTTTGCGGTAATAAATCATTCTCAAACTGTGTGATACAGTGTGAAATACCAAGCACAGTGCAAACAAACCAATGGGCTTTTACACGGTCAATCACACACTCGTCATCTCTACCTGCAGTCTCAAATGTACGGCAGCATGACCTGTGGAAATACCGACGGGAGCATAACAGCCTGGTGCCACGGGGTTGCTTAGGTTACATGCTTGTTGCTAGCCTGTCTTCAATTGTTGTTTGGACAAGAAAGAAAGAAAGAAAGAAACAAACAAAGAAAGATGTTTGGCCTTTTAGGGTGGCAAAAGAAGTTCCTCAGCTGATGTTGTGGTAAAGACAGGAAAGAGTAGCAGAGATGTAAAGTAAAGATTCTGGTTACTATTTCAGTCAGCTCTGTGGAATTTCCCTATAAACTAAGAAGGGCTGCAGGATTCTTCAGTTCTATCTTTTATCTCTGTCCACTTCAACCAGAAGGGAACTCAAACAAAAGCACACACCATATGTAGTAACATAAACACTTTAAAAAGGCTCACACCCCTTCACATGTACATACATATATACACACATACCCAGAGAGATCAGATCTGAGATTTGAAAATAAGACCATTACTATTATAAACCATATTAAAAAAACACATTGACAGATAGACAGACTGATAGACATATAGATACATAGTATAGATAGATGGATAGAAAGATAGATGTGAGAAGTCATCTACTTGCAAAGTTCATGACACAGGAAACGGATTTCAAATATCTTGGATGCTATCTGACTAAATTCCTTTAGTAGTTGCTTGAACTTGCAGTTGCATCCAACTGACTCATATAGAAACCTGTGCCAAACAGCTAATGGTAAAGGATGAAAAGATATATGATGACAGAGGGAGGGAAGTATGCCAGATAGATGATATCTTGCTTTTATTCACTTCACTATACATTGACTAGGTCAAAGTAGATGAATTCTTTTGCAACTAAAACCAAATACCTCACCATGGCGGGGTTCATTAGTCATATTTGAAGGTATGAGGAGTTATTTACAGGGATAGTTTCACTCATAAATGAAAACTGTCGTAATTTTCTCACTTTCTTGCTCCAGCTGAACACAAAAGGATAACCTCTGTGTAACTAACAAGCTATTGTATGACTTCAAAGAGGAGCCCGACAGCCTCAGTCCCCATTCACTTTCATTACATGAAAAGAAGGCCAGGATATCCCTCAAAAATTCACTTTTGTGTTTCACAGCAAAAAGTCATTCAGGTTTGAGCAACATGAGGATGAGAAAATGATGACAGGAGTTTTCATTTTTGGCTAAACTATCACTTTAAAAGGTTTAGCAAAGTCACTTTAAATTGTTTTACTGTCTGAGGTAAAAGAAGGTTGAAGGTTACTAGCTGAATTCCACCAATCAGAAACAAAGTTGAATTTGCCTGTCATTTAGTAGGGAATTATGCCACTGTGGAATCTGCAATGATTGACAGGTGTAGTGATTAAACAAGGGGCTCTGGAGTAAAGCAAAGTCTACTAGAGTTCTGAGTGTGTTTGTTTATTGAGAGAAAAAAAAAAAGAAAGATTATGAGACCTAGACAATGTTGAGTGACACAAAAAAACTGGATAAAAAGAAAATCATTGAGTCTTTCTTTACCTGTTAATGCATGTATTTAAAGAGCAATAATTCAGCCAAAGCACACAAATCAAAGTCAAATGGACATCTGACACCTTTGAGGATATAAACCTGCACATTTTCTGCCCACTCTGCATACCAGAGCCGAGGAGCAGGCGCCCGGGCCTGACTTCCGATCGTGTGCACTATTGATGGCCTGGCCTGCTTGCTCTCATTGTCTCCCGCCGTGTTGTCATTGAGGCTTTATGCTTTGCTTTTGTATTTTCTCTAAATATGAATGTTTTATCCAAACTGGCCCAATTGCTTAACCATCCATACACTACTCCACCCACTGCTTCGGTAAGACATGAAAACATGAGACTGAGCTGTACGAATACACACAGATGCACACTCAGGCATCTCGACCGAGTACGTAACACTGGCAATTTCATATGTTTTGACAGGCAGATATAAAACTGCTCATTTTAATGGAATAATACCTAAAGAGCCAAATGTTGAAGCCATTATCACAGACGACTTGCACTGAAAGCCATTTAAATGCTTTACAACAAATCCATGAATCACCTTGATGTTTTTAGTTGCAAATTTATAACTAGAAAAGTATATAAATCTGATTGAAGCAAACAAAGCCAGCACAGACAAATCGAATGCTGACTGACAGAACTAGACATTCACTTTGAGGCAAAAGTATTCAGCTTCCCACTCCCCCTCACTTTCACACAGGAAGGTCTTCCTGAGCTGAGGTCATAGAGACTGGGCTCTGGAGGAGCGCTTCAAATCCCAAACCCTCTCGCTGAGTTCCCACAACAAACTGTTTTCACAAGAGAAGCATACTTCTTCAAGTATAATAAGGGAGGTTGAGGCTAGATGTCACACTGGAAAGTGGCCACAAGGGTTATGTCTAAATAACAAGAAGATTTAGTCTAGTCTAATTGCACATGTATATTTTTATATGCTGGTTTGAAACATATACTTAAAAGTAATACTGGGAAATGTTTGTATATTCTATCCTTTAAGTAAACAAAGCTTACAAAGAGGATGAATTATATAATGAACTATTTAAGGATCATTTTAATTAATTTTCTTAGGTCTTCAAGGGAAAGTTCTGAAATTGACTTTAAAATACCTTCAGTATAAGAAACAAAATGCTTAAATTGCTATGTGTCTCATGCTATAATTTCAGCTTAATGAATGAACACTATCTCAAGAAGAACACTAAGACATCTTCGACTTTAAGAGTCTACTAGTGTAAGACTACATTACAATAACATGTTATAAATGTCATTAGGACAACAGGTGTTTTATCATTTCAACATGAATACAAAAATATGACAAATACGTTTTAACATTTGTATGTATTTTGATGATTGTAACCAATATGCTTGGGTCTTTTCCCCCAGAAATGTCAGGTCAATAAAAATAATTAAGCTCATGGTAAAGTCCCAAAATCTTCAAGGTGAAGCTGCAAGTTGACCAAAAAATAAACTCAAGAAAGTGACTACTAGCCTAGCTATCTTCCCTATTAGGCTACCTGTGACCTAAACGTGATTGTGAACGGAATTAACATATTTTAATATCATTTGGGGCTAAAAATTCATTCCCCAAACTCCAAATTCATACAACAATCCATTAAAGAGTGTGATGGATCAAAACGCCATGGCTTCAAACGCTGAGGTGGAGAACAATTACATAAGCATCTCCTCCCTACAACGCCCATTTCACCCACCCAATCGTACAATCCCAAACATAGAAGTAAATCGACACAATCTACTATACAGCTTCGTGTCGAGCGCTATCTGATAAGCATTTTCGTGGGTGAGCAGCAATACATAACATGCCTCGCGCGCCTTTTAAATGTAAACACAGACGACGAGCGCAGGGAGTGTTCATCGCGTGTCCACACGGCGGCAGAAGTGAGTCGACGCCGCCGGTGATGTTATGCGGCTCGTCCGTTACCTCACTGACCTGAACAATGAGATGCTGCTGAGTCGCTCTGATCCATTCACAACACGCTCCATCCTGTTTGAACGCTTATAGTCTGCAACTGCGTTTATATTCTGAATAAAGCCAATTACAGAGTAGGGTAACGAGCAAAAACTAATCCCATCAAGTCACATTTCAGACATTAAATTAAACTATACTCCAGTCTCTTAAAGTGACAATTTGAAAATCATTTATTCAACATCATGTTGTTCTCAAAAGCGTACAACTTCTTTCGTTAAACACAAAACACGTTTAGAAGACTACTAAAAGGACTCTGTTTACTTTAATTGGTTTTTCCCACACAAAGAAAGTGGCCGTGTCATTCTGTGCAGGATCTCGGTTTACGTTCCATTAAAAAAACTCATGCGTGTTTAGAATATGGTGCTGTTTTTATTTATTTTTGAGTGATCCAACCCTTCATTATAGGCAAATTCAACAGCTTAGATAGCGCAAACTGATGCTCTTTCCAATGTTGAAGAAAATCGCACAGCGCATACCTCGCCCGCGCCCCGCCCACTGGAGGAGGAGCCACGTCTCTGCTCTTCTGAACGCTAGCAGCGAGAATAATACTTCACAGCCTCAAACACAGAAGCGCAGAACAGTCTTCAGTCGCCGCGGTAGATGTGCGACTCCAAACGGGGGCACAGTGACTGCGATAAAGAAGGGACAAGAAACCGCGCTCAGAGGTAGGACGCTCACGTCTTTTCGTGTCAGTTAAAATAGCCGTTTCATTCATCCCAAATGTTATTTCTAAACTATCTGCTTGTCTGCTCGACTTGCTATTGAAGGAGTTTGTGACTTGTTCTATAATTACAGTCCAAAGTTTAAGTGAGTTAATGAACGCTATCACAATAAACAATGTAGAGAGGACACTTCAAAGACATCTGTGACTTAAGAGACTGCTGTATGGAGCTGTATTACAACAAAATGTTAGTATTTTTAATTACTTACAGATGTCTTTATGACAATAGCTTTGTACATTTTTATTTATTATTAAAATATTGAATAACATTAACAATAATGATTATTATTATCATAGTTATAACAAATATATAGGCTGTTTTGTTGAAAGAGTTTGTTTCATAATTTACCATTCAAAGATTATTTATGAGTATTATAATGAATATTACTATTATCACACTATACAGTGAGGACAGTGAGATGGCACTTGAAAGACATTAGAATTAGAGACATTAATAAAAAAGATGTTTGCCTTTTTACCTCTCAGTGTCTTTGTTGGGACAAAAGCTTTAATTTGAAAAGCTGTGGAGATTCTAAGACATCAGTTTGTGTCTTTCATAGGGAGAATGCCAGCTAAAACCATGAACTCTGATTTGGAGTTCGACTCCTTGCAGCCTTGTTTCTACCCGGACGAAGATGACTTCTACTTCTGCAGACCAGACGCTGCACCGCCTGGTGAGGACATCTGGAAGAAATTCGAGCTGCTGCCCACTCCTCCTCTGTCCCCGAGCCGGGCAGCGCTTCCAGGAGACCCAGGGGAGCTGGGTGCTGTGGCTGGGGATTGCTCTCTAACGGGCTTTGGATTAACAGACCCATTGGACTGGGCTTCCGAGCTTCTGTTCTTACCAGAAGACGACATTTGGGGGGCATCAGACGGGGACCTCTTTGGCTCAGTTTTGGATACTACAGACAATTCCATCATCATTCAGGACTGCATGTGGAGTGGCTTCTCAGCACGTGAGAAATTGGAGCGGGTGGTGAATGAGAAACTCGGGAAAGCCATCTCTGCTCCTACCGTTCCTGAAGCTGGAAAAGACACGATAGTCAAGACACCCGAAATGAGCCACTCTATACCGGAGTGTGTGGACCCTACTGTGGTTTTCCCTTATCCAGTCAACAAAAGAAACGGGAGCAGCAGCAGCAGCCAAAGTGTGACACAGCTGAGGAGCCAACACTTGCCTTCAGTCAGTGCAGACGAAACACTAAGTGATTCTGGTAAGTGTTTTTTGACATGATTGACATGATGTTCAACAATTAACATGTTGTTCATGTTTAGTTTTTAAGTTAAGTGTTTCCTAGAAACTGTCACTGAATGCATGGAAAAATTGATTCCCCCCTCCCCATATTTCCCAGTTGTATCTATAATACTGTATGTGTATATACATATATAATTTTTATAATTAATATATTTTTTTAAATTTTAATAATTACATTAGCACCAAATTATAATGATGATGATGCTAGTTTGGCAGTCTATAGTTTGCCCTAGTTTGTAAGCGGTCATTGGGGTAATTGTTGAAGATCATATGACAGGCTCTGAATCGGATTAGTGTGTGACATTCCAGACTGCTGGTCACACATACACAAACACACACACGTGCAAACATACACTCTGTAGTAGTAGTAGTGGGCGGCGATTGCGAGTTTATGTAATACTCTTTCTGCATACCCAGTAGATGGCGGTACTATTTGATGTTGTCCATGATATTGAGCCATTTGGCCAAAAAGCTCATGGTTAAAGATTTAATGCAGAGAATAACGTCACTAAGCCATTGCACAGGAAAACATGTCCTTATCTGCCCTGCATTAATCTGGCTTAAGGCATGGAATCGCAATCTAATTTGAGAATTTATTAGGTCACAGCATTGCGTTTCGAGATTATTTTAAAACATAAATGTTATTTTTAAAATTGCTATTTTTTATATATATATATATATATATATATATATATATTGAGAGCTCTTGATTGTGTAAAACCAAAGGCTCAGATGTTTGGGAGGGGGAGTGTGAGTGAGGGCAGATTGCATAAAAGCCAAGCCCCTAAATTCAGTGCCCCCCAATAAGTCGCTTCCCTTCGAAATGAGAACTTGTTTCAAATGCAAATCCCAAACGACAATCACACGTGGGTGAGAGAATAAGAGCTGGCACTGGGCACCAGCATGTGAAAAAGGAGGCATGCGCGTGCTTCCACGAGAAAGGCGAACCCGTCCCCCCTTCTTTTTGCCCAGTGGGTTGAGCTTGGCAGGCCGTGCATCTTCCAGAGAGGTGCAGTGAATGATAATCACAAGAAAAAAGACGAGGAAGGGGGGAAAAAAAGAGATGATGGGTCATCTCTCTTTACAGGGTGACGGCTTTGAACAAGTGGAGCCTTTCCTCCAGCTGTCTGCTTGGCGCCCCTCCAGGGCAGCAGCTTAAGACGCCATCAGATCAGTGTTACTCGGCAAAGCCCGCGAATAATTGGACCACACGATTACAACGCTAGTTTTTCCCGCCCGTGCTGTTATCCCTTTTCGTGGCAAACCAGTGGAAAAGGGGAACGCGCTGACTGTCTGCATTCTGTTGGAGACTAAATTGCCCCGTTTGGTCTCTCCTTAACGCTGGCAGACGGTTTCCTGTAGGGAGCTTTTGAAGTGAGAGGCTGTGGGCTCCAGTAAATGCCAAACAGTCTTCATGTGTGGCTTAACTGATAATCACATCCATTATCTCATAAACATAGCTCTCGGGCGTCACACTGAGGCTGTCTTGCAATCTAAGCTTAACTTGAAATGTGTCACCAGTTGAGAAAGCATTAAGCGAAATGTCTAACTTGACAGCAAAACAGCTTTTGTAAGAAAATATGACATGACGAAATGCTCATGTGCTCGCAAACCCCTTAATTAGGCACCGTAAATAGAGGGTGTATGTTAAAGTAGAAAGTCAAATCTAAGGTGGTCCAGTCTGGGAAGAATCCAGCTCCTCTGTGTTTGACAGAGCATGTTCGGATGATTGCGTTGAGCAATTGTCTCATCTGCCCACACAAAGACATTAACTCTAGCACACACCCAGAGAAAACACAGGCATGTTTCCTTTAAGTGCACTTGTTCATACCTGTGAACCTCTAGAGGAATTGTTGCGCAACAAACCTGCTAACCTAAATTTCCTTTTTTCTCTTTAGATGATGAGGATGATGAAGAAGAAGATGATGATGAAGATGATGAAGAAGAAGAAGAAGAAGAAGAGGAAGAAGAGGAGATCGATGTCGTCACGGTGGAGAAAAGGCGTTCCATCACCAGCAAGATAACCAGCACTGGCATGTCTGCCGCCTCTAACCCTCAAGCATCCGTGGGAGGGCGGCTGGGATCCGGAGTGAGCAAAGCTCCACAGGAGCTCATTCTGAAGAGGACAGCAGCAGCCTCCATCCACCAGCAGCAGCATAACTACGCAGCCCCATCCCCTTACTCTGACCAGCAAGACGTACCCAGCGCCCCCCCAAGCAAGAAACTTCGAATCGACAACAGCACTATAACACTACGCACTGGCAGGAACCAGAACTCTTCCCCGAACTCCCCTACTAACGGCGTACCAAGCCAGCGAATGAGGAAGAGCGACTCCAGCAGCCCACGATGCTCCGACTCTGAGGACAGCGAGCGCCGGCGAAACCACAACATCCTGGAGCGTCAGCGGCGCAACGACCTGCGCTCTAGCTTCCTCACACTGCGCGACCAGGTGCCCGAGCTGGCGCACAACGAAAAGGCGGCGAAGGTGGTCATCCTGAAGAAGGCCACTGAGTACGTCAGCTCCCTGGAGGCCCAGGAGCTCCGGCTCCAGCAGGAGAAAGACAGATTGCAGGCCCGAAGACAACAGCTCCTCCGCAGGCTCGAGCAGGCCAGGACTCGCTAACCCTTTACCCTCATGGGTCAAACGCCTCATAGCTAATGGTCGACGTCAAATGACGAACGACAGAGTGCTAAGGCTAAAGACCTAAAATACATTCTAGGGACACTCACTGCTGACACTTTTTTGCACATTTTTTGACGTCAAGAATGTTTCAGGTTTACTTTGTCACCCCAATCACGCTATACATTACAGTTGGGTAAACCCAACTTCTCCTCAACGGCAAGACTTTCAGAAACACAGCTTCAAAACGTGATTGGGTCGACGAACTTTGTATTCACGCTCTTCCTGCAAAACAGACACTAAACAAATGACACGAGACACTTCGAATGGCTATAATCTCTCACACCTCACCGGTGCTGAATCTCATGGATGTACCTCTGCGCACCTTGATGTCAGACACTTTTGTAAATAGATTAGATTTTAAAAGAACGTACACTCAGTCTGCCTTGTTTTTGTATACGATTATTGTCTTTTGGTTTTTATAAAGATGTCAAAAGCTGCCAATAACTAGACTGGAAGTTTATATACCTTTAACAAGTACTGTAAGACCTCAATTTGTGAGGATTTTTGTAATATAAGGACACATTGTTTTGTTTTTGGATTCTTTTTTTGTCTTATAATCTCTCTGTTATGACACGCTTTACTAATTCCTACATTTATGCTTTAGTGTGCTTCTGATACATACTAAATTTGATACTTATATTTTCGTATGAAAATGAGTTCTGAGTAGATATCACTTTATCTTGTTTTTATCCTTTTTTCTACCTTCATTTCTTTTGTACAAAAAATTCTTTCTATCTCCATTTATAAGCATCTATTCTTTGCTGTCTTTCTCTTTCTTTGTTTATATATTTGTAAGTATTGGGTTCATAGAACTGGGTCAGTGGGGAAAAAAAGTGTTGTTTTTTTTCTCCTTTTCTATAATGTACATTTTAGTGCTGCAACTCACAGCACTTTGAAATACCTCATTTTGAAAAATAAATAGACATTTTGAAAACAAAAGAGCTTGTCAAAAGATGAGTGCTTCTGTATCCCTGCTAGTGCCGTTTGAGTCCTGTCAGGAATTGAAAAACAAAACGCTGAACTACATTTCAGACATGCTTGAAGCCCCTCTGTGGGCGGCAACATCCACATTTCAAACAGCCCTGAAACAACTTACAAAGTTATGACTTTCAAGGGGATGTAAGTTATGACTTTCAAAGCAAAAACCCACAGTTAAATCATACTGTCAAATAAAAATACCTGTCACTCACTTCAAGCATAAATAACTGGACAAATCTAGTTTTCCCTCTCGTTTGTTTTTACCTGAACATCGAGTCAAAAGACTATATTATTAGATACTTGAAACAAATCTGATATCTGCATAGGCTACTTGAAGTGACTCCTGTTTTGAACAAACCTCCTATTTTCAGCATGTTTTGGAGTTTTTCCCCCTAATTTTCTTTTCAACCTTTCCTGTTTTTCATTCGTCAAGCCATTCTCCCTCCAGCTGCCTCGCTATGAAGAAAGATCTGGTTGACCAAGCCCTCTTTGACAAAGGAGAACGAGTATCTCCCTCGTTATTCACTCTCTCTCTTTCAGTTGATTTAGAAATCGGCAGGGCACATCCACATGCACTTTCAGGCACTCATACACAAAAACAAACGCTGGCACACACACTCTCAGCGCGAGTGGATATGAAAGCGTGCACAGCGCACACTCAGACTGGCCCCCGCAGCTTCTTACCTCATTGTTCTGCGCGTTACCATGGAAACTGGAGCAGCTGCAGCGTGGCAGACTTCAAGTGCGAGTGTGTTTTATTCTGTTTGTGCATGCGTGTGTACGTGTACGTGCAAATGGCGGGAAAGGGGGGCGTCTTTTGTGCTGAAGCCATAGTGACCTGTGCGTATAATATCCTGCTGGACCGAGAAGCGGGCTTGTGTTTACTAACTTCAGTCACATGGCCTGAAAGCTGACTTAAGACCCGCCCACCAATGTGTCACAATGAACCATTTTCTCTGGTCCAGAATAAACAGACAGAATAAGAATTCTACTGCTGCAATACAGGAGAAACAAAGTCTGGCTGAGCACACAGAGAGAGAGAGAGACCTGCGATTATAAACTGGACCGTCTAGACTGATCGGTTACATAACAGTCTGTGTTGTAGATGTGTGCGTGTCTGCGATGTTTGGTCCCGAGGATGAGGTAACCATGGGACCCCACTGTGCCATCTGGCCAATGGCTTATCCTGCCTGGTTATGGAAAAAACAAAAACAAAGCATGGAGCTAAGACAATAACACACCACCATGTGTACACTGATAGAACTGGCCACTGTACAACACTCCGTATGTTATTAGGTTTTTCAGACCTGGTATTTTCAAAGATATGGGTGAATACGGATAAAATGGGAAACTTTATAAATATTTGCCATTGAATTTCTCATTTTTGATGTTTAACCCCTTAAACAATATGGTTTTAAATAGCTAAATATCTTCTCTATATACTTTTCAAACATGAAATTTTTATTTGTTGAGCAGCTTTACAACTGAAATAGATTTCTTTGTTAGTACATTTCACTATATAAAAATACAAATAATGACAAGTAACATGGAATTTTTAAGGTAGAAAACTGAAATAGCATTTTAAAATATCTCTGTTCACAGCTTTAAATAAATCATGTTACTATGTATAAATAATAATAAAAAAAACTAATTGAACCTGTATTCTCCCTTCCCTGTTGTCTGATTGATATATATGGGTCTCAGACATGAATGTTGTTCTATAATAAACTTGGAGACAAGGAGCTTCATACTGTGTGATTGTGTGATTGTTCATGACATGGTTAAAAATGTGTCTGTATTTGAATCAGTCTCAAAAAAGGATTATGAAGTTCAGTCAGAAAGGACCATCAAAAGGTAAACACAAATATATATATATATATATAGCATAATGGCATTTTCAAAAGCCTACACCTTAAAAAATGTCTCCTCTGGAATGTTCACATGCCAGTAGTATTCAACAGATTAGCTGTGCCGTGGAACATTTCAGTGTCAGTCTGTCAATCAAGCCTCTGCTGTATGAGGGGACCAGCGCTTGTTGTGGAGTCACAGGATGGACAGCATATGGTAAACTGTAGACAGCCTAAAGACAGGATTTACAACAAAAGCCAAAGTCACAACAGCATGCTCTGATTCTTATCAACCGGCACTGTCAGAAAAGTTCTAATCCACATAACATGCAGAGTTGCCACCCAAACAAAAGGATGCCAGCTTTAAAAATGCCCCTCACTGGATGGGCATTGTCTCCTGGGGGTGAGAGGGGAGGGGGTGCCATCTGTTCTGGGTCAGGTGCAGAATGTGGTAATATGTGTACTGTAGTACTGAGAGAGAAAATTCATGTGTGATCAAACTTCACCAGTGTGTAGCAATTACCATACAGATGGCAGTGCCCTGTAAATGTCAACCACCTCTTTCTCTCTCTTCCCTGTTGCTCCTTCAGAGAATCGTCCATTGTGTTTTCTTTGTTGCTTTTTAGCTAATTTTCATTTTAACCTCCAGCACGTGTGCAAGCACAGCTTTTCATCCATGACTCTGACACACACACAACGAACCCACACATACACACACACATACTGATTTCCATTTTTTTGTGGGTACATTCCACAGGTATAATGTTTTTTTTACTGTCCAAACTGTATTTTCTGTCCACTTAAACTAACCCTACCTCTAAACCCATCCCTAACACAAAACGTTCTTCTATTTTAGATTTTCAAAACATTTCATTTTATATGACGTGTACTGTATGTCTCCTCATGGGGATCTAAAAATGTCCCAACAACGTCAAAACAGTATTACTGATTTTACTGTATTTTTCATCAAATAGGCTAAATGCAGCCTTGGTGAGCATAAATGTTTTTTTTTTTAATGTATTATTTCAACCTTTTTGACTGGTATTGCATATCATTTGAATCACTGTAGCCATAGTCGCAATATAATGGTAATTATTTTTCCATTAACTGCAACTGCATGCCGAAATTCCTCCATATTTTAAATGTTAATATTGATCACCTTGTTTTCGCAACATTTTGACAGACTCGTTTAGCTGTTCTGTTGAAATGATGACCTCATTACAATGCCTAAACTGTGATCGTGTCCGGTACTGGTTGGTCCATAATATGGAGTCCAGATGTTGCCAGGGGTTTTCAGGGTCATAACTCAAACTGCCCAGTAAAAGACTCTTACCTTTCGCCCTGAGAGTAACGAGTTCTCTATGTGTGTGCTTTGTGCGTCAAAACCATCATTCTTTCACAAAAGTTTGTGTACAAATGTGCTTGGCCTGATTTATTATTTTTTTGTCGCCGTATAAACTAAACTTCCCATTTTAGAGAGCATTACAGCAAATTACACATAGCCAGGTCATTGACTAGCTTAAATAAACCACCAGGACAAATGAGTTAATTAAAGCAGTACATGCTAAATGAGACAGATTATGAGCCACAAAATGAAAGATGCCATTTCTAAAGAACTTTTGGCAGTTTAATCAAATATTTTCAACACCGAACAACCCCATTTCTTAACCAAACAACTTTACGTTAAGTGGGAGACTCCTGAGAAGTCTCTTCGGAGGGGAAGAACTGTCAGAACTAGAGACGAAATGCCCATTTCATGCTAATTAAAGTCCCATCAACTAGGTTTGATCTCCGTGACCTGACAGAATAGCACCTTTAACCTAGGGAGACACACACACTTATGAACATTGGATGATATAGCGCACTAGAGATGGCACAGGCCTTTCAGCATTACGTGAGCCTGAAGAAAAGGGCAGAGGTTAGGAAAGCAAGCGTAACAATTCAGGGCTGGTAGGGGGCGGCGCTATTGTTCAAATGTCCTGATCTCTCCGGCTCTGACAGTTATCTGTCTGTTTGATCACAGAGAAGAAGTTGGAGCTTCTCATACAAATGTAGGCCAGCCCTCAAAGGAAATCAGCTTAATGAACCTCAGTGAGGCGTTTAGTTTAGTGTGTGTGTGTGTGTGTGTGTTGTGGAACACACTCAAGCCACTGATTTAGTGCTTGGTAAGTTACTACACTGTATT
>JAUMHE010000075.1:13298416-13319292 GCA_032359235.1 Enteromius mattozi
GTGTGTGTGTGTGTGTGTGTGTTGTGGAACACACTCAAGCCACTGATTTAGTGCTTGGTAAGTTACTACACTGTATTGATTAGTACATTGTGGCTGTAAACTGATTTTCTCAAAGCCTTCCTGTTTGGCAGTTGTTTTACAGTCAGTCAGTTATTTAGTCCCGGCTGGGGGTTTTTTATTGTTAGGGTCTCAAAGACCCAAGTGCCATATGTGTAAAAATAATAATACTTTTTTCTTTCTTTTTTTACTGAATAAAAAATTTAATCCCAATTATTTTCCCATTATGATTAATCATTAAAACTGTTTATGATCCTCTAATTTCTGTCAGTTATAATTGTTCAGTTATTATTAATGTTTCCAATTATTATTAATGATGAAAATACCTGTGCCGTTTAATATTTAATTTTTTTTTTTCTTTTTCTTTTTTTAAAGAAGCGAGCAATAGAGAATGCAGACCAGGAAATTGTCAATTTAATTAATGTGAAAAAAATGAATTCCAACTTCAAGATATTGGGTCAAACGATGCCGAGCTGCCGTTTTGGTGTCAGAGTACTGCCACACGAGGGTTGAGAGCAGAATATAGGCCATTACCAACCTGTCAGTCCATCTGATGGATCACAGCACAATCTAATCACAGACTGCTACCCTCACTGCACACATGACACTAACACATACGCCCAATTAAGAGAACCTCAAACACAGCTAGATTACTTCAAGTGCCTTATTTTAGGGCATCTGTTTCTCTTCCTGACCCCCATTCTATTATTTTACGGTGCACTCCAGGCTACTTTGGTAATCATTCATTTGAGACAAAAGTCCAGGCCATGGTGGTCAATACAAGAACCAGCTGATAGCATATTCTAATTCAACTAATTAACTTTTCTTTCCTTTCTTATGATTATTGTTCAATCAGATTAATGAATTAGCATACTTAATTTGAAGCAAATATTCCATTTCCTCTGCCTGACAGCTGTTGAATGTGAAAACGGCATTGTTGAAAATATAAATCGTCAGATATAATCGAATCACAGTGAGCTTTTTTCCCCATATTTGCCAGCAGTCAGCAACTCCTCTTATATGATGCTCAAGGTTAATTGCACTGGAATTGCAGTCATGCAAATAATTATTCTGAATTTATGCTGAATGAAGACATTCAGGCGGTACTGCCTGGTTGCTTTGATGGAAAGAGTGAGATTCAGTATGCATACTTATGTGAAATGAGCCATATCTCAAATCTATGTAGCTGCTGATATAATTATGAGAGATGATGATTGATTCTTACTTTTGTAAGTCATTCCAAAAAAGAATCATCTGCTAAATGGCTTAATTGCTCTTTCTTTCTTTTTTTCCTTAAACTTGAATGTTACAATCAAATATCCCCATATTGTGTATTTATTGCCTTGCAGGCACCCTTCCCCCAAATGAGTGTTGATTATGTGTTAAATAGCACATTCACAGCTAATTGCTAAACCTGTAATTGTAGGTTTGTGAGGCTGTAAGGTAACACATGGTGCCATTAAAACAGTTTAGCATGCACTTGGATGGGCACTCTGAAAGAAAGCAGATTAAAATGTCATTTAATTGGAACTTTGTTTGTTTTTTTTTTTGTTTTTTTTGGCCATGTTGAAACTAGTTCAGACTGGAGCAGTGTTGTTGTAAAATAAATAAATTAATTAAACAATAAATAAAATAAAATTAAAAAAAAATTAAATTAAATTAAATTAAATTAAAACTATATAGCTAATTCAATATATTCATAAATACTGTAATATTATATACAAAATAGTGCTGTCAAACGATTAATTGTGATTAATTGCATCCAAATTAAAAGTTTTGTTTATATAATATGTGTGTGTTCTGTGTATATTATTATGTATATATAAATACATGCACATGCATATAAAATATATAAATACACTTGCATATGTATATATTAACACACACAATTAGGTAATAATAATAATAATAATAAATGTTTTGTTCATACATTTAAAATATTTTTATAAACATAATATTAATATATGGAAACATGGAAATACTTGGAAATACTTGGAAATATTTAAAAAATATATAATGTTTGTGTGTGTGTTTATATATACATAATAAATATACACATTACATACACATATACTATATAAACAAAGACTATTTTGGATGCAATTAATCTTGATTAATCGTTTGACAGCACTAAGATAAATAGTTGTAAATGTAAATGTATATATAATGTAAATGTAAAAGTAAATAACACTGGATCGATCCCACCAAGAAGCAGGATGGAGCATAATTTTTTTTAACTATTGTTATAGTTATTATTCTTACAAATTTAAATTAATATTAACATCAGACCAGAAATGTTAGCCTCTTTACTTGATGTCAATACAGTATACCTATATAGTATAGTATAGTATATAGTTTGTAGAGATAAAATGAAATGAAATGAAATGAAATTCAAGTAAAGTAAAGTAAAGTAAAGTAAAGTAAAGTAAACTTCCAAATATAGAAGTATATTTGTAAACAAACATTGTGTGCTTTTTATCGTTTTCTGTTTTTTGTCAACATAGCAGCAGGCATAGAAAGTAATGTATGTAGTTATGAAAACAGAAACTCTCCCTTTAAAGTGGGATCACATGATAATAGAAGTCACATTCAAGACGCATTTGACTTCTAGGTGTAAATGGTGATCTGTCTGACCTGACCAATTAATATTCGGATCACCTGAGATGGATCTTGACAGAATCAGGCACCGATGAACTGCTGAATAAAGCACACTTCAAATACAACCCCACTAGGCCCCAGTCCATTCTAGAAGACTCCGGAGCAGATGTCACTGAACTTACAAGGACTTTAGAGCAGGTGAAAGCAGAAAGAAATCCAATCCCCTTCAAAAACACCCCTACGAAAACTCCCCTCAGAAATGGGACACCTCACCTAGTCTGTCATATCGAAGTCCAATACTTTCTCTGACTCACCATTTAAGACTTAAAACATCAAAGTCCCTCCTTAACAATGAGGCACAACAGCTTACCCTTCAAAAGAACAGCAGAAAGTTTTTTTTCTTTTTCCTTGCCTTCGCCCCAAACAATGGCTTGTAAACGACAAAAGGGAAGGAAAAATAAAGGAAGGTTATGAGGAGATTCGCCCTTCACCTGCTTGGAGTAATACAATCGCTTAATGACCACGACAGCCATTATAGGCCACGCTTTGGAGAAAGAAGACCGCATGCTTTATGTCCGACAAAGACCTTAGATCCCGTCTAGAGTTGCACTGCCTTAAATGTACTTCCCCTCTACTCCACCCATCAGTAATAAGTGCCCTCAGCGCTTTCAGAAGTCAACAACAGCGAGCAATGCTTGGATAAAGAACACACTTAAAGGCATAGTACACACACAAAAAATTAATTATCACTTGCTAGTCATCATCTACTCACCTTTGTGTTGTTCCAAACCATTCTTTGTTGTGTGGAATACAATTATGTGAAAATCCAGGCCACTATAATGTGAGTAAATGAGATGTCAACATCCAAAATGACCAAGAAGCACCATAACAATGGTCCATTTGACTCCAGAGCAACATTTCAAACCTTCTGAAGTGCTTTCAAAGTTCAAAAGAGCAGCGTCTGAAATTCTGAATCTGAACATTTTATGAATTAATCATTATTTTGATTCAGATCTGGTTAGTGACTCTTTCAAACAACAAGTGGTTTGAATTGTTCTGATTTCATACTAAATTTCAGCTTGTTTTACACACAAAGCTAAAGCGACTGTACCAAAGTTATGGACCATTTTTATGATACTTTATGGTGGGTTTTTTAAATCGAGAAAACTTCATTCATTCATTATAGCTGCACCAAAACTCATCCAAAATGTCTACTTTTGTGTTTCACTGACAAAAGAAAGTCATACAGGTTTGGAACAACATGAGAAGGGTTTTAATGCAAGAAGGAGTGTGAGGAGAGGAGATTGTTAATGATGGAAAGATGAAGGACACTTAGATGAGTGAAGATAAAAGAGAGGGGAGAGGTTGTGGTGTCAGGGTTAGGTGTGCTTAAGGGCATGTTAACAAAGGCTCAGCTCATTTAACAAAAGTGTGTGACACCCACGCATACACACACCCACACACATGCATAAAAAAGTATGTTCATTCACACACATATACATAAACTGTGCAAACAAACCTCTTTTTGGCCTTTCGATGTAAAGTATAGGCCACATAGAGAGATGAAAGAAATTACTTAAAGCCAAAGTGTGTTTCTGCCCCACACTTGAAATACAACATGAGCAGTATATTGTTTCCAAACAGGTCTCTAACAACTGCTTTTAGTCATCAAAAAAGGTTGTCCTGCCCCCAAACTTTTGCCATTGGTTAAGCTAATTTTGCTATGTTGGTCCACTCTCATCTATATCACTTGTAGTTGTCTCTGTACAAGTTTTGATGAAGAAGAAAAATGATGATATGCTGTTAACAAAAAGTTAATAAAATACGGGAGCCATGGGATATCTCCACTATAGGGAATGAAAAAATATCTCACAATTCTCTTTATTTCTTACAATTCTGAGAAAAAGCCTATTTGTTAAAGCACAGCTTAAAGATATGAAAATTAATAATAGATTTCCCTCCTGTTGCTACACTACCTCATGTGTGATTTCTGATCTGTCGTCTACCTTAACCTCTGACCTACGTTTGAGGGGAAAATTACCTTTCGCCATGGCTAACACAAGCCAGCGCTACCGCCGGCCTTGAACAGAGCCCCCCCAGCAGCATAGTGCAGTGGAATAGCGGCATTAACTCTACTCTTTGTCCGCAGAATAGCTCCATTGTGAGGGCCCCCTATGAGCATGCTGACTAAGGCTACAGAATGAGTCCTCTTCTAAGCCTGACCAGGGGGGCAGGAGAGGGACGGGGGTCCAGCTTAACTCTCCACGCCCCCTTCCCCTCCCTCCTGGAGAGTTCTAGGAAATTCCTGATTCAATATAACTTTCTAAATACCTCCCCTTCATCTCTCCCTCCCTCTATATGTCCAATCCTCTCATTCATGCAGTCACTCATTCATCCACCTTTCCATTCACTCACTCATTCACATGCCCTATGGAGTTTTTCAGAATGGTCAAAGACATATAAGAGCGGACATGAAAAAGAAAAGGAAAAATAATTCAAAATCAAGTGTAAAACACATATGAAGTTCTTAGGAATGGAATATTTTATTGATATTGTCATGTGTTGTACACAGAAAATAATCACATATTTTCTTTACTCTTGAACAAATGTGAATCTTAATCTTAGGTAAAAAAAATTACTTGTTAAAAAATGAATACAACCTCATGTTTACACACTGTCTCTGAAATTTCATCTGTCATAAAAAAAATTACGGAACTTTTAAAAATATCGTAAATGTATATAAAATTATTTTATATAATATCGTACATTTTTATAAAATTACATACATGCATTTTTCTCCTAAATATACTGTTTTTTTAAATAGTTATTTTAATTGTTTTATAATACTGTGTGTGTGTGCTTTATATATATATATATATATATATATATATATATATATAGACAGATAGATAGACGAATATGTATCTAAAATACATATTAATTCAGAAATTAAAAACATGCACACAGAATTCTATTGTCATTGTTTCTATATAAGAATTATTAGGACAAAAAAATTAACATAACTGACTCATGTATACCAGACTGTATAAGGGTATGTATATGTTTGTGTTGATCAGAAAGCAACATCTGCTCACATTATTCGAGTGTGAATTGAGGAGCATTTGTGTTGGTCTTTTGAGGCATTCAATAGCCATAGGTACTCATTGATGCCAAAGATAGTTTCTAAAGAAAACAAAGAAATTCGTTTGCTTAACGTGCATTTAATTGGCCCAAGTTACTGTTCAACTTCTTCCCAAAATGCCCCGTTAATTCATCTCAATCACAGGACAGTCACAGGTCACATAGTGCTTATTGCAGGCTGCTTGCTTTAGCGACGACTCGGCTACATTTGCATCCAAACTCGAAAGGCCAGCAGTTCAATCCCATAACAGTCAAACAGATGAGAGTTACAATAGGCAAAACTGCTGTTGTGTAAATCTAAATCACCCCCTTCACTCTCTTTCTCTCTTTGATTAGTGTAATGGAGATTAATTCATCCTCTTATGGTGGTCGGT
Organism: Enteromius mattozi; assembly: GCA_032359235.1. NCBI lineage: Eukaryota > Metazoa > Chordata > Actinopteri > Cypriniformes > Cyprinidae > Enteromius > Enteromius mattozi. The sequence goes on from JAUMHE010000075.1 coordinate 13,304,587, forward strand.
TTCTATAAATAACAAAATCAAACAGCGCATTCACAGAGGCCTCAGATGCATGCCTTGAATCCAAATGTACATGCATGTTGTTCCTCACTTCGATGTGGATAAAAGACGCTGCTAAATGAATAAATGTAAATGCGCATGCAGCCTTTTATTTGGAAACCCATTCAAAGGGTTCTCGCACAGAAGCTTTGGATGCAAGATTCAGTTTGGTTTAACTCTAATTACATGGTTCTGAAAGGCCGACTTCTCTGATCTTGAATGCCACTGTGAACTCAATCGCTCCAAAAGACCAACCGAAACACTTTTCAGCAAATGCTTCGATTTCACAGCCTTCTTGTTCCGAGTCGTAGCACATTTGTAGATGGCTTGTCTAAACATTAAGGAGAAAAATGATTTGCTGCCCATGATTAAAACCACTCGAGATCAATGACATGGTTTATTATGCTGATCTGTAGCAGCACCTCCAAATGGCTTGAGTGTGGATCATACACACGGTAACTAATCCCAGACTCACACACAGTCATTGCGGTTCACACAGAGTCGAGCCATAAAACCACACTTCCGCTCACTAACCCTGAGACACTCCATCACTTTGTTGACACATATACCTGCTGATGAACGCGCGAAGCGGTTCAGGGAAAGAGCCTATGAAACAAGAATTGGATGAAGCTCGTGTCTATAACTGAGATTTACTGAGACAAAGTGCTCTTGTGTAAATCGGCGTCTTTTTGAAACGGTTGCGGCCAGGGCGCAGTGGCAGAATTGGAGGCATGTGTTGGTGCAGCGATGGGGCGGGTTTATGGTCGCTCCAAGCGTTTGATGTGCTGTAATGAGGAAGTGAGTGACTTCCTGTGGTTAACGGGAGCGAGGGAGATGGATGACGGGGGAGGCCGTAAATGAAAAGCAGCAGTAGCGCAGTTAACAGAGGCTGGGGTGTGCGGGTTAAACGTTTTTCAAATGTTTTAACTGCGTTCTCTCCGACACGACGGGGGGCGAGGATATGTCAGGGTCAATAGGTGACGGGCGAGATGTGTGCAGTCTGACATGTCATTATTTCCTGGAAGATAGGGTGTACTTGGTTTAATTACGTGGGACCAGATCCAGATGGATTTGGTTGGAAACTTTTTGGAGTCTGTTTAACTTTTATTGTCATTGTAAGCTTTGTGTTGAGTTCACAGGCTTCTGCTCTTTTCAGAGAGATGTCAAAGATGGTAGCTTCACACATATAAGAGATAAAGTTTGTTTTTTAGCTTACATTTAGGTTCAAAGACAGATATGAAGATTAAATGAATGTATAGAACTGGCCAAGTACACATCAAGTTCCTGCTCTTGACATTTTCAAAAAATGCAGTGTTTTCTCATTGGTTGCCATCAAGACAACCCACATCACCCTGCTCCTTTCCTCTTGCTATTGTATATGTCGTTTCAACTTTGACCTCTATGATGGGAGCTGTGACCCTTCACCAGGCCCACACAGAATCCATACAAGTCCTCTCTGGCCTTCACATCTTTCAGTTTATTTAAATCAGAATAAGAATAATAATTAAGAGCATTCCATAGATCGTTTCCAAAAATCACAGCAGTAAAGTCATTTGATAAATCAGACTACTCAGGTTGCGTTGCATGTTTTTGATTCACTAAAAAGAACACAAGTGAGTCACTTCTTAGTGACTCACTTGTGTTCTTTTTAGTAAATCAGACTACTCTGGTAGCAATGTACATATGTTTTTGATTCACTAAAAAGAAACAGTTCATAAGAGTCACTTCTTAATGAATCAGACTACTCTGGTTGCTGCAGATTTAGCGATTGCTGCAGAAACAAGATTGCACAAATTAAGACCGTAACTGACTGTATTTTTCCCAGCTTTGAAGAAACCAAAATTACAATTTTCTGTCATTCTAAGATGAAAACTTGTTAAAAAAAGTGTATATCTAATGGCATTACAGAAAGTGAAAATCTGCAATCACACAGAACCCTTGCTGAGTCTCATTACTTATCAAGCCACACCATGAGATAACCTCATTCATACTCTTCAATCAGTTCCATTGTCCTCACTGGGTTTTACTTTCTACAACAGTGAAGTGGAATGCAGCAGTGAGACGTCATAAATCTCTTCAGGATGATAACAATGTGTTTTAAGAGTCATAAAGTGGCCTTAAGTATCTTCAGCACTACTGAGGATTAGCCTGTAAGCATTAGATCCCCTGAGGCCCGGCTCATTCATATGCAATGAGCGAAGACCCCTTACCGAACTCACACACAGTGCTGAAGGGCCCAAAAAGAGGCTATGAACCCTTAAGCATACTTAAACTGGTCAACCGTGCAGCCAGCCAATCAATCACCCAATTACCAATCAATCAATAAATCACATTTATGTTTTTATACACAGTGTGTCGAGGAAACAGCCATGGAATTCACTGTGCCATGGTGCTAGTAAGACACCATGCATTAAAATAGCAACAAATGCACACAAAAGCTATGACCAAGAGCTGTGGGAACTAGCAGGCCAAATAAACCAATCAGATTAGTGTGTGAAAGAGAAAGTGCTATTTACATTGAGCACAAAAGTAAGATTAACTCTTGTCATAGATTTGCTCTGTGCTTGTGTTTGTGTGCTCTCTCTTTGTTTACACATTGATTTGATTGGTGACCTTACAGATTCAACACGACTTATCCCTCCTCCGGGATTTCTGCATACTCAGAGTCGGCAATGATGTCATTGGAATGTGCAAAGCACTGACCAAACATTACGAAATAACAGTAGATAACATTCTTCAAAAGCCATCCTATCATGCAACATGGGAATTGGCTGGGAATAATGTAGAAGCCAACAGATTAAATATTTCAAACACGGCTTGCGATAAAAAGCTGTTTTGCTTTGAGTAAAAGAGGGCTGTATCTTGTTATGCTTGCCACTGATTCAGCTGACGCTGAAATTCCAGACACCCTCCCGCGGGGTCACAGAACTTATGTTTTCCATGCTTTAATACCACACACATGGACATTTTCATATTTTTGGTTCATTGTTCAAATATAGCACACTTGCTTTAACGCTGTTGATAATATTAAAGGGATAGTTCACCCAAAATAAAAATTCTGTCAGGATTTTAACAATTAACAGATATGTAAATGTAATTTTTTTTTATAAAATTATAAAATATATATATATTTTTATAGCTTAATTACTGAGTTGAGCAATAAACAGCAGCATTTAACTTAATATTTCCCAATATATAAACAAGTTTGAATCTTGAATCATTTCATTTCAACTTCACGTCAGTCAAAACCTGTATTGCTTTCTTTCTTCTGTGGAATATACTTCGGAATACTTTCAACAGAAGAAAGAAATAAGCTTTGAACCAACATGAAGGCGATTAAATGATTTTTGGGGTTAAATATCTTGTTAACATTAAACAGCATTTGGTTGTGTTTCACCTACTTGCTGGTCACTTCCCACCACTGATCAACCTGTGCAAAAGGCCACTTTTTTGGCAAATGACATATGTTTGCGCAAAGCTGTTGCGTTTAGAGTTTAATATATTGGATCCACTCAGTTTGGGGCCTCAAAGCTAAGTGAACAGCTTTCATGACTCCCACATGATCAGACATTGACACTTGACACTGTGAATACCGGCCACTCCACGTCTTTGAAAAAGAGCATCAAAAAACAGCCCATCACATCCCTTTCTTTCTTCTGTCCTTTTAATTCTCCCACATAGCAACTTTTTTCCCCTTTCTCTCTCTCTCCGTTCGATAGCTTGCTCTCTCCCCCTCTCTGGATTCTGTGCTGTGGGTCCTCCTGACAAAGGGAATTGTAAGGATGAGCCTAACTGGTATTGGCCCACACAATGGGCCCGAAGAATGCGGAGAGGGACAAAGGGTAGCCATTGGCTGGGTTAGCCCTGGGGTGACAGATCCGAATGGACGGATGAACACGGGGGCTGCGCTCAGGTCTGCAAGGGACCGGCCAACCCCCCACCAGGCCTGCCCGAAAAGCACCGCGGTCAGGGCCCGCAAACAATCGACCAGCGCTAACTAGCCACCCCGCTTGGTTCTCCCCCACTCGTGGTGATTGATATGGGAAACGCAGAGTGCACTGTTGTGCTTTCAGCCTGCAATTATCACCCTCGCCTCATGCAAATATCAGAGATTAGGTCGCTAGCATTTAACTCTGATTTTGTATACATAACAGGTTTAGATGGGCCATCGAATACCACAGTTATGCCCAGTGCCCGACGAGAACGTCTGAAACGAATGCAAGAGACTAATGAAAGCCCTCGGCTGACATTAAAGAATGGAGGCATGGAAATGTGCTCATATGTGTTGCTGTAAGAGTGAATGGCTTCACCCATAGGATGATAAATTAAAAGAGAGGTGTGGATTTGCATGGTGGTCAGGCATGTGATGTGTGTGAACATTTTTTAGGCAGCACATGTGCTGTTCTTCAGGGTTTTAGAGTACCTGAACTAACCAAAAAACCAAAAAAGTTCATCCATCAAATGTATACTGTATAAACATTACTCTACAGAAACTGTTCTCAACCAGGGGACCGGAGCCCACAAGATGACTCAAAAGGATATAAAATAAGATAAAACAGGCATTACAATAAGCTCAAACAACTAAAATCAAGATATTTCATACTTCCATTCACCCCAAAATGACTGTCTTGCAAAACCTGGATTTCTAGGCTTTGACAGTAAAGTAAAATAATAAAATCTTACAATGAATATACATTTTTCTAATTTACTGGGTTGAAATTGATTAAAAAACAGATATTTTTTATATTTATTAAGTAAATAAATAGTTTGAAAAGTGACGAGGCCTTTGAATATTGTTTTCAGAACTGAAAAACAGCTTTTTGAGCAGAATTGAAACAACAAAGAACTAAATTTAGCTAAATAATGACACTATTGTCTTCTGGTTTACAGCTGAAATAGATCAAGCCTGATCTCCTTGATGTTAAATAAGGCGAATCTGTAGGACCGGGCAGGATTTAGCAATGTGGTCTGAGAACACCAACTGATCATCAATTATAACTCCAAGTTTTCTGGCTGTTTTTGAAGGAGTTATGGTTGATGATCCTAACTGGAGGGTGAAATTGTGATTAAACTATGGGACTGATGGAACCACAAGTAGTTATGTCTTGGCAAAGTTGAGTTGAAGGTGATGGTGCTTCATAAAGCAAAAAATGTCTGTTAGACAAGCTGAGATGTGAGCAGCTATTGTTGGATAATCAGGATGGAATGAGAGGTAGAGCTAAGTGTCATCAGCATAGCAGTGATATGAAAAGCCATGTTTCTGAACAACAGAACCTAGTGAACTGAGCCCTGAGGCACCACAGTAGTTAAATGTTGCGACTTAGACACCTCGCCTCTACAAGGTACCTTAAAGGACCTATCTGAGAGGTAAGACTCAAACCACTATAGAGTGGTTCCTGAGATGGGATTGACAGCAGAAGCTGGTAAATGATAAATGATCTATTTTATAACATTAACACAGTTTTTTTCCTGTTAATTCATGTAAATCTGCTATGAAACTTTGATAATGGGGGGGCACTGGAGTAAAAAAAAGGTAGAGAACCATTGCTCTATAGCTACATAAATTTATTTAATAAGCAATTTCTATTATTGTCTGTTGCTATTTAAGCTTCATCACACCTTTACAGACTGCTAACCTGTGAATAACACAGGAAAATGCGTCAGCATGTTCACACTCATATGGACACTTTACATCTTCTGCCTGCCAGAAAATGTGAAAATACTGTTCATACACATTCATGAACATCTTATGAAAAGCACTTCTACAGTAGTGAAGCTGGTGAGTAAAAAAATTCTAATGGCATCATAGCTATACAGAGTAAATCCAGAAACATCCTCCAGTTACATAATATTAGAGGAAGCATCTGCAGACTGACTTTTGTTCCACTTGCTCTGTTGTTTCCTTTAACTGTGCTTAAAGAGAGAAACAAATCCAAATACACAGAACCCTGCCAAACAGCACCTGGAAATGACATTCACTGCAGTCTTGCATTACATTGAAAAAATTACTTATACAAAAGAACAATTGGTAAGGCAGATTACATTAAACTCACATTCCGTTTAGTTTGATATACCTGCAATTCGATCCCAACATCTTAGGAACCGCATCACTAAAAGGATGTGCACGGTTTAATGCACACTTAGACCACATAACGTGCTTTTATTGTACACTTAAGGCATTGTCTACATGAATGACTGAACTTTTGAAAAAAAGGAGGTAAAATTCCTACAGATAGGCCAGCATTTGTCTTACACTATTAAAGGCAACCAATACCATCATATTTGTGGCCCTGAACCACAAAACCAGTCACAAGGGTTAATTTCTCGAAAATTGAGTTTTACAAATCACCTGAAAGCTAAATAAATAAGATTTCCGTTGATGTATGTTTTGTTATTAGTAGTTTTATCTCGATATTTGGCTGAGATACAACTATTTGACAATCTAGAATCTGAGGGTGCAAAAAAAAAAAAAAAGGAGAGAAAATCACATTTAAAGCTGTCTAAAAGAAGTTCTTGTTACTGCATATCACTAATAAAAATGATTCATTAAATAAAGTTTTCATATATTTATGGTAGGAAATGTACAAAATATCTTCATGGAACATGATCTTTACTTTACTTATCCTAATTATTTTTGTCAAAAAAGAAAAATCTATAATTTTGACCAATACAATGTATTTTTGGCTATTGCTACAAATATACCCCAGCGACTTAAGACTGGTTTTGTGGTTCAGAGTCACATTTGTATATTTATATTATCATACTATTTATTAATTCAAAGTATAAATTCACAGTACATAAATATTAGTGTTACTAGTATTATTATTAATATTTTTTAATTAATAGTCTTCTAGATATTTTACATTTAAATTACCATAATCACCCTCATAATATTTATACACATATATATCATGAGGACAATTATGGTAATCGATTATGGTAATTAGATTTTTTATAAACAGTAATATTATGTAAATATAACTACTGTTCAAAATTTTGTGGTTGTTAAAAACCAAGGCTGCATTTATTTTATCAGAAGTAAAAACTTAATATATATATATATATATATATATATAATAGCAAAAAATAAATAAATTTAAATAAATTTAACAAAAAATACATTTAACAAAAATACATTGTTGTTTTTATGTAGAGCTTCTCACATGCCAATACTTTCTCATTCAGCTTTTTAAAGGAGCAACTTCCTCCTTGGATAAATTGCTTCAGACTCTTCAGGCGCACCTTCACTGAAGCAAGCAATAGGAAGTGCTTGGCTTTTTGTTTGTCCTGCAGGTTATGAGAGATAGTGACTGTGGGGACGGACTCATTCACTCATAAAATAACTCCTACATTGTTCTTAACGGTGGGCAGGTGGGGGTGATATATCAGTGGGGTCCACTCTTATTCTCCCCTACACAGGAAAACAGAAGGAGGGTCATATATTTCTTTCTCGGACACTTTTACTGCCTCTGTTATGAGTGAGGACCAGCCTGTTCACACAATGGACACACAATAATGTCATATGTTAGAGTGCATGAGCGATCTGTTAAGGCAGCATGTGTGTTTTTAAAGACAATATGGTGCATAAAGGTGTGAGTAAGAGTGTGTTTAAAAAGTCACATGCATTTAAAAAGTCACAAATACAACTGCATGCATTTAAGCAATATCACACAAGGAAGAGTAAAAAACATGATTGTGATGTCATGTTGCTTTTATAAAACAGTTACAATATATTTATATTGATTAACTTACATTTTGACACGGTATTTCCAGTTACTTTGTCTGTTTTTGCTCTCTCTGCAAAATAGTTTGGTAAGCAGCAAACAGTACACTCTTAAAAATAAAAAGGTGCTTCAAATGGTTCTTCAGAGCGATGCCATAGAAGAACCGTTTTTGGTTCTACAAAGAATCATTCAGTCAAAGGTTCTTTAAAGAACCATATCTTCTGTACCTTTTTATAATCTAAAGAACCTTATTTTGCCACAAAGAAGCTTTTGTGAAACAGAAAGGTTCTTCAGATGTTAAAGGTTCTTTATGGAACCATTCAGAAAAAAAACATTCAGGTTCTTCTATGGCATCGTGAAGAGCCTTTTTTTAAGAGTGTAAGTCTCAGAGAACCACACATTAGCAGTTTTTGATTACTAAATAATTCTGCATTTAAGTAAATAATTCAAGATTTAACAACTCACTCATATGATGAGTTCCTGAATGAATTTCCAGTGAATAAACTCAAACTTAACTCGAACTTAAAATATCACTGACTTTGGTCATTTGTTTCCTTTGTGAATAAATCAAATGAATTCATTATTTTTTAATGAAGTCAGTTATCACCGCCTGTCCTGTGGCATTTATGCACTCTGTGGAGGACTAAAATGCATGCATTCATAATGATAACACTGAAAAAAGGTATATTGCACAAAATAAGTGATACATAAATATTTATATTATTAAATTACAAAATATGTATGCTGCATAAAAAAGAATAAACAAATAAAAAGTCCAATGTGCATTTTTTTCTTATAATTTAACAAACAATTATTAAACTTCTAATGTAATGCATTCATTAAAATTGTGAGCATAACAATTCCTTACATTTATATATATTTTTTTAAAAATCTATGAAAAATCCCTACCACTGACAGACGCTCAAACAAGCACTCAAAAGAAAGTAAAAGTAAAAATCCCATAGCTCTTGAGCTGTTATATTAGCATTCTCAGAACATATTATTATAAAAAAAATATTAATTTAATAAATATTAATGCACAGCAGTTTTCACATGCCATCTCCATTATATGCATTTAATTAAGCTATATCCCTTACAAAATCATTATGTAAGCCTATTGTCCAGTTATACCGAAGTACAGTCATGCATCGCACACATTTCTCTAGTACAGTGTTTCCAGTTTCAGTTCAGTTTCAGTTCATGGATCTCTCTCCTAATGAGCTGATGATTTCATTCAGGTGTGTTAAATAAAGGAGACATGCAATATGTGCAGAGCAGGGGATCCCCAGGACTGGAATTGGGAACCACTGCTCTAGTACACGCAATTCCTGAGCGAGCCTCGCTAATTTTGATTATAATAACTGTAAGCGGACTTATTTTACCTGTTTGTCAGTCTTCTGACCTGCATGCTAAAAAAAGAATGAAGATTATGAATATTTAAATTGCATTTAGTATGCCCAGAGTGACATGTAACAATGTTTAACCCTGGGTCAAGTTATTAGAGGTTTTTACTGTGCAATATTACAGTGCCAAAGGTATACAGTGTGAAGCGATACAATGCTAGAATATAACAAGCTATTTAGCAACCGACAACCAATGATAAATTGCTTCAGTGCTTACCTCATTAAATATTCATGAGCTTTGAACTGTCAGAAACTTTCACATGCTGTTTCTGGAAAAAATAAAATGTAAATATTGAGGAGAAACATGTTAGCTGAAGTCTCATTTGGTTTTGCTTCTCTGAATTACAAAAACCTCAAGCAGATTTACATTACATTTTATTAGATGCTCAAGCAGTTTCGTTGTGTTCTGTATTCATCCAATCAATGTTATCAACCTCATAAATATGCAAATGAGAAAAATGTTCATTGATACTTTCACATGGTCTTATCTAACAGGTCTACCCAATGTCTTGAAGCAAAACCAGCACTACCTTTAAAAGGGAAATACCAAGACAGTGGGCCAGACGCTATCAGCCTAGAGCGCAGTGAGTGAATGTGTGGGATAACCGCATTAGGGAGATTTGATACCACTGTGGTTTGTAATCCTTTTGAAGTGAGATCCTTTTTCCAGCAGTGGTCGAAACACAATCCTTGGTTACAGACCCTGGAAGTGATGGTCTGTTTTTACCCTTTTTCAGTGAAATTTTGGAATGCTATTCAGAATGAGGTGTGAAAAAAAACTGACGAGTAAAGCTCAATTTTGACAAAGTGTGATACAGGATGTGTTGCTGTTACACAGGAAATGAGTTGATCAGAATGATCCAAGCTCTGTAATCTAGGTGTGGGAACAATACAGTGGTTATGTAATTTAATTTGTAGCTTAATGTACTTATATTTATGGAAGTCGTTTTTTATTTTCTCAATAATTCTTCTTTAAGTTCACTGCAATGTGTTTTATGAAACGATACACGTAAAAAATTTTGAAGGTCAAAACTCAACGTGTTGCTTTAAAAATGGTCAGCTGGTTTAACTAAAGTGCTGATGTTAAGAGATATTTAGACAACTAAAAATTTCCAATGCAGCAAGTCAGTGTAATGTTTTGGGGTTTGATGTTTAAAATCTTTTAAAGTACAAGAAAACTAATCTTGTTGAACTGAACTGAATAAAAATAAATTATTTGAATTAAATTATATTTAAATTAAATGAAAACTAAAAATATGCAGTTAGGATATGAAAAATAGAAGGAAAAAAAAATAAACTAAATGCATGCAGACGATGGAAGGATGGATAGAAAGATGAAATAAAATAAAATAAAATAAAATAAAATATCCTACAGAGAATAAGCTTTTCAGATAATGTATGATAAATGGGGGGAAATATAAAATTGAATTAACGAAAAAAAACTTTAAAATGAACTTAATTTAATTATAATTTAACTGATAATGTTTTAAGGGGGGAATATAAAACAATGAAGGAAAACAATAACTTAGCATTGAGCATTGGACACATAATGTACTGAACATTTTCCCATTAAATGAGCGTAATCACTCCCTAATACACTCCCTACTTCAATTAGCACACATGGGCCTCATCGCACATGCAACCTAACCTCAGTGCATACATTTGAGTGCGTGTGCATGGAGGGGGTCTACTTTAGTAGAGGTGCACATGAGATTCACAAAGCCCTCAACACATCAAGCAAAAGAAGAGGGCCACCAATGCGGGAATTGGGGACCATGGGAGTTTTTGTGGGACTTCGGCATCACCCCCCATCCCGTTCTTCTTCAAAGTGCACACCGGCAGCTGAGGGGCGTGGCCCATTGAGAGAGGGTTGGATTTAGGCCTTTGTCCCTCTGGCTTCAGGGGCGAGTGACATCTTGAACGCTTCAAGAAGATTAAATAGCAAAGCCCAGTCGGAAACAGAGAGAGAGAGAGTGAGGGAGAGAGAGAATAAAGAGGAGAGAGGTAGAGAGAGGAATGGCGAGGGTGGGACCCAAGGGTTTGTAAATGTCCGCTAGGGAAATGGAGATTTGGAGAAATGGATTCGGAGAGGAAAAGCGGAATGTTGAGGAGAAAAGAGGATAATGAGAGGAGGAGAGGAAAAGAGTGGCCTCAATGAATAGGATTAGACTGGTCTCACCGTAAGGAAAGAGAAAGAGAGATGGAGAGAAAGTATGTAGGAAGGACACGGAGAGGATGGAGGACTGTGTGTGTTCATCTCATACACTTCACATCACATATACAATGCATGATGGGAGGTACTTGACACAACGGTCTACACCACAAGAAGTCTTTAATAACAGCATGGGTTTGTTAAAAACCATGCAAGAAACAGACGCTAATTAAACAAATAAGCAACAGATTTCTGTAATGTACAGAGCATAAAATGTGTCGTCAAAGTTACTTGCTGTAAACAAATTGGGATTGTGTTGCAAAATACTGGAAAACAGGTACAAAACAACATGATTAATCAGCATGTCATGCAATTCACTTCATTATTTTAATTATTTAAAAATAAATAAATAAAAATGTAATCATTTAAACACCAAATTAAATACCTACATAGCATTTTCAATAAATATTTTTTTAAATTAAATAAATAAATAAATATATATATCAATGTAAAATTAACATTGCTGTTCTTTACAACTTCCTATTCATGAAATAGTCCAGCAAATAAATAAATAAAATAAAATAAAATCAATAGCAATGACTGTTTTTATAACAAAAATTCATCTTTGCCAATACAGGAATAAATCAAACTTTAATAAACAATAAAACAGAAAACAGTTCATTTAAACTGTACTAATCTTTTCCAGTGTTACTTTTTACTTTATTTTTTTATCAAATAAATGCAGTCATGGTAAGCATAGGAGACTGAAAATAGCAGCTAAAAGGTAGTACCAAGTACCAAGCAGTTTCTTTTTTACTACTACAGCGCTTTTTACGCATCATTTCAGGTACCCTAGAGCAAAACCTGATCTTCAACCAAACCAAAACAAGAAAAGAAAAACAAAACTGCCCTCCTCCTTAACGTTTCCTCACCCTTCTCTTCCACTGTTTTCAGTGGTATTTGATCTATGAAAGAGAAGGTCATTCACAAACCATGCACAGAAATGGCCACATTAATTGATGCTCACAAGCCTACACTAACCCTGTATGTGTGGTTTTGTTGAGTGTAGAGGATGCCGTCGGCTCCTGGGCCGTACTGTTGAGAACGCCCCGTCCAAGTCTAGAACACTTTTATCCTTTATGCGTGGTTCAGTGGGCGCCCCCTGGGGGGAAACAACCCCCAGGATTAATGATATGCATGACATGCATTGTGTGACCCCCGTGGGGTGTAGGGGTGATCTGCGGGGTTTGGGTTATCTAAACTCCCCCTCATCTTGCCCTCGGCAAAGCTAGTCAACCTGCTAAAGAAACTCAAGAATGTGCATCGGAATGTGCCGGAATATCTGTGTGTGACTGTTGTTTCGAGGCGGAGAGACACAAAGTTCTTCAATAAGTGACTGATGTCACTCAAACCGGACAGAATCTGTCATTGTCTGGGCTATTGAGTCAAGCACAAGAAAGGTGGACAAGGAGAAAATGTCTAATGAATTATACATGATTGTCAAGTTACCATTAATTGCTTGGATGTGTACATTTGTCATGAGATTTTATTTCAATAGCAATTTTTCCATAATTTGTTGAGAAACTAAAATTCATTTGAGTAATTAATTGACATACCATGCAATAAACACGTTTTGAAAGATTAACAGAAAAAAAGTATAATATATTTAGATATATATAAAATATATATATTTTTAAAAAAGTGTTCATAAATTATACGTGAAATAATAACTCTCACAAATCTCATATTGTGAGAATTATAGGTATTGTGCCAAGAATTTCTTTTTTCTTTCACTACTTAAGAAATGATAGAATAATCTGTGTTTCTGTGTTTGCATAGTTTTTTTTTTTTTTAAGTATGCATTGTACACCGGTACATTGGTGCACATTATTAATGAATTCACACTTAAAGCCTTTCATGTTTTCTCCTCCTGTCACTCTCTCAGCATCCCTCCATCTGAGACGGCGCGGTCCCTCGTTCCGGTTGAAAAAGAGGGGTTGGGGAGAAAAGGGGGCTTCACTTCACATCCAGTGCAGCATGAAAAACGGGTTCCTTCCCTTCACATGCAAATCTAGCATTACATAACTAGACAATCAGCTTGGGAGTCTAAGACTCACACATAGTTAGACGCACACACATACACACACACTGAATGGAGAATGATGCCTTTATCCTGTATGTAAACATGGTTGTTTTAGTTACTCTTAAAAGGTCAGGCAAAGAACACCAAGTTACACTGAGCTGAGATCAGCTTTAAAGCAAATTAGTTCTTATAATTAATATCAAGAATAGAGCAAATTCTAAGCAGGAGAGATATAGGTAGTCTACACTTCAGGACATAGGTACTGTACTCACACTGACAGGTCTCTAATGTGTAGACAGCAGCGTCTAGACAGTGTCTTAACAAGCAGGAGAAAGTGACGTGACAGAGAAAGACATAATGACGCTTTACTGAAGTACTTGTTAATTAAACACAAACTATTCTTTGGTTTCTTTTGTTTTTATACTGAGCTCATGAAGTTTTCTATCCCTCACACTCATAAATATTTCCTGCATTTAACTTTCTATTAAGACATTATGTAGTATGCTTATTAATCAAATTTATTAGCATCATTTTACAATTGTTTAACAATTAAATCTAAAACAAAAAGTATTAAATTTTTTTATAGTTTATATATATATATATATATATATATATATATATATATTATATATATACATACATACACTATTATATTATTATTATATTAAAATGAATATATAACAATTTATGTTAATAATATTAACATTACTAATAATGTTAATGATAATATTAACATTATTATTATCAAACATATTGCACTGTGATCATTCCAACAACAGCAATTATATAAAATAATAATAATCATAATAATTATTATTATTTCCACACAGTGATGATTTAAACAACAACTATTACTATTTTATAGTATTACAATCATTCTTTTTATTTTTATTTTTATTTTTATTATTGAACAAATTTTCTAATAAAGAACATCTCTAAATGTTTTTGAAATGGAGAATTTTTGCAGGCATATGCACACACACACGCTGAGCTTCTGGATGGGATGCAGTCAAGATGGAGAGAGTGGATAATGTGGTAATTGGAAGAGTCAATGACTCTGCATGCCTTAAAAGAAGACGACGCCTCCCTCCACTGCGCCTTTCATCTCCTAATCATTTATTCATCCTTTTATTTTTGGATGAATGCTCATCTACCTCCTTCCTGTCTGTCTGTCTGTCTTTACGTGTATGTATGTGTGTGCATGTTTATGTGGTTTATGAGGACACAAATTTGTATAATGACATGGGTATAACATAGGTATTACAATATGAAGGTGATTTATGAGGACATTTTCAGTGTCCCTGTAAT
>JAUMHE010000075.1:13319483-13330183 GCA_032359235.1 Enteromius mattozi
GATTTACTAAAACAAGTTGATAATAGCTACATGGTCAAAATGTCCAAGCTGATCTACTTTAGCTACGCAATCTCTGTTATTGTTTGTTTGTCTTTAAAACATTTTCCAAATGGTTTAAAGACATTTGCAACCAGCAAAGTTTAAAACAACTGTTTTAGTGCGACTGTTGATTGACAGGTAAGTAGGTGGTCTCTTGCTGTTGTCTGGGACACATTAGTTTATCAGTTTATCAGGATACATTAGCGTACATATCCACTACAAATGGGATGTGGCCAACATGCGATAATACTCCCTCCGAATGTGGGTCACGATCAGATCAAAAAACATTTTAGACCAAATGTCTGCATTTAAACCAGATAATCTGAAATCGATCTTAATATACGGTATTAAACAGAGTCCTGCTGAACAACAGCTCAAGTCAAAACAAAATATTTTGAATAGAAATAGACTAAATATATAACAACACATCTTCTTTGTGATTTACACAAGTACACAACAAGCCTGATATACAACATGCAAAATCCTGACTTAAATATGTGAGAGTCAGTCCATCCTTTTTACATACATAATTATTCTTAGTAAACATACACATTAGACCGCAAGCAAATTAGTAACTTCTTTTTAAGATCGTCAATCAGGTCCTCAGTGACAAAAAGCCAAAATCACAGTACTTGTGCTACATATAAATACAAATCAGAAAACAGCAGCTATCACTCAACAAGCTATAAAACACAGAAGCTAGAGCTACAAACAGCATGTGTTAAGTTTACACCTGTATCTGAATTGAGATGTTTGTCTGTGGACGAGTTGGCATCTGTGTGTTTACGCAAGTGAGTTGGTGTTTTCTCTCTCATGTCTTTTGATCCGGCGTGTGTCAGTCTGTAGCCCAGAACATGTATCACGTTACCGTGGGTAAGAGGAACCTCCTTCACACAGCGTCGTTCAAAGCGCCGTCGCCAATCAGCCAGCCGTTTCAGACCCCTCTGTCTGTGGTATGAGGAAATGGGGCTGAATTAGAAGGGGGTCTGATTCCCCCGCCCCCCGTACTGCCTTTTATCTCCCCAAGCTTTGGATTGTAATCATTACACATCAGGTCAACAGACAGCACCAATGCACTGATTACACCGGGCAACGGTTAATAGAGAGAGAGTTGTAGGGAGAGGAAAGAGATCATGGCAAGAATGGCTTTCTCATTGGTGAGTGACAGATGAGATTTTCGGGCCTCAGACGTACTCACAGAAGACTAATCATTCTGACCACATAAGCAATCCCGTCTGACGAGACTTTAATGCAAAACAGACACAGAAGACTAACACACAGTGCATGCAGAAAAATGTATGCACTGTGTGGTGTTGTTCTAGTCACAAAATGTGAACAAGACTTTATGTTTGCAGTGGGAGCGGGGGGGGGGCGGTGTTCTGGTCAGAAAATGTGAACAAGAATTTATGTTTATGCTTTATTTTTAACACAAAACTGGGAATTAAGAACTGATTCTTAACAGATGAAAAGAACATGTATTTTGTTAAAAAATACATGTCAAATATAACAATTTAAAATAGGCCCAAATATTTTCTATTTTGATCAATTTTGAAATCAGCAGCCATTACCCCAATCTTCTGAGTCAAATGATTCTTCAGAAATGATTTTAATGATTTTTCATCAATTTAAGGCGATCTCGGTGTATAAAAGTAATAAATAATTTTATTTCTAATATTAATATTTTTAAAATAAAATTCAAGGTACTACAAGAATCACAAGAAATTAAATCATTAAGATGAATTGGACCAGAATAGTTCAATTCTTTCTTCCTCATTATCAGACACATCAGTATTTCATAAACAGCTATCCGATAGCTCTGCTGCAAGCCGGTTCATAAAGAGACAAAAAGTGATGGGGATGTAAATGTGAGCGTGCCATCTCTGACTCTGTGTGTGTGTCAGGCTGGAAGCGCATCACAGACACAAAAACAACATGCCAACCCTGAGTGGCCGTATCTGGGCAACCCTGCCACACAGCGCCTGGCGCCCTCCTCCTCCGCTCCTTTGTGCCAGGGCCAGCGCCACGTCAACTTCACACCACCACACACCACGGCCCTTGCGCCCTGCCTGCTGCGCCACCAGAGAGAGGGGCAATGTGGGATACGTCTCAATCCGCAGGGTGGTGCCTCCCCCCTGCGCCGGCTCTCCTCCCTCCTCGTGGCTCCTGATCCCCACTCTCCCGCTGTTCTCCCTCCTCTTGTTTCTCCCACTGTCAATGTCTCTTAAGAACACTACCATCCTCTCATCTCTTTCTTTCCGTCTGCTTTTCTCACTGTCATTCACACTGTACCCGTTCCTCCCTCTTTCTGCTCCATCAACATCCCTCCCCCAACTTGCAAATGACTCCCTCAGCCTCCCACTCGTCTGACTCTCTGCCCGTCGCTCTGTCTTTTTATCTTTCACTCTTTCTCCTATTCCGTTTCTCTATCTTTCCCCGTGTCTGTCTTTCTGCCTGACAGATCAGAGGGGCATAAGCTTCTTTCTTCTAGACCACAGGAGTCTTCCAAAACCTCCCCTGCCAGAGAACAACGCAGAAAACCTCCCACCACTCACACACACACTAGACCTGTCTATAGAAAGGTGAAGGATTCCAATGAAAGAGAAGACGGTAACTCAATTTGGAATTTAATGTAAAAACAAAGGCGAGTGGATAACATAATCAGGCTCTGAGCAAGAGAGATCTGTCTGTACCTGTCAGTTTGATAGAATTGACTGACTGGGAGACAGTTTTGTCAGAATTTTTGAGAGAGATCAGAAAAACAAAAATTAAACAATAAACATACAATATAATTTTTATTCTTCATACGAACAATTATTCAATTAAAGGTAATATGGAGCACATTTATTTAATACTTATTTTTTAATAAAATAATAATAATAATAATCACAAATAAATAAATAAAAGCTGCACATCTTTGATGTATGTACATACATTTAAAGTTTAGAAATAGAAAGAAATTGAATATTTCACAAATACAGAACGTTACTGATATAAACAATAAAATAATAAAATAAAATAATAATGGATAGATGGATGAATGAATATAAAATAAATGAAATGATAAAATAAAATGATATAGATATGTTCTCTTGCATTCCTTTTTTTAAAAACATTGACATAGACAGTGATATTTGTTATAAAAAAAACATTTAACTGTACAAAATGAATACTAAATGATTTTTGTAAATGTATAAAAAGTTCTAAAAACACAATGATTATTTAAAAAAATAAAACTTGACAATAATCTGCTTTTCTAGATTAAAAGTGATGAAAACGCTAAAAATATCTAATCAATAATAAATCAATTATTTTATTAATTTACCACTTTCATAAGTATATAACTGAATCTGAGAGAGTTAAATCAGAGTCTGTGAATGTGTGTGTGAGAGAGAGAGACATCAGACTGTGATGTTAACTGTGATGTGACAGCGTCCAGCTTTCTCTCAGTCTCTCCTTTTGTTTCTCTCGACATGTCACTGTCTCCATAACTAAACCGAATCCCACACACAGTCCCCATAATTGATTTCGTTATTGAGTTTTATCAGAGACAGGGACTGCAGATGGGCCGATTCTGTTCAGTTCATTTGATCAGCGATGATGGTGGTTCGTTGCTGTGCCAGATCCACTCTCACCAGATGCCACATGACAGTTGGCCATGAACAATACGAACTGGCAGCCAGGCCTAAAGTCTGTCTCTGTTAATTCAAAATGAATGCTGTCTAGAGGAGACACTAGAGAAATGTGTTTGTTTGTGTGTGTGGTTCAGATCAACTTTTGCTCAAGGCAAAGAGAGATTAGACTGAACATCCTCTGTGAATGGCAGAGAGCTACGGGTCAGACATGCTCCTTGATCGATATCAGGACGTATCTGTCAAAACAGACAGGTTAGCTGTCTAAATTGAGGATAGGCTAATCGCACACAAGATTATGGGCTCTTTCTCTCAAGGAGGGGAAGTATTTGAACAGTACACCCTTCTGGCGCACTGACACTAAGACTGACCTCAGAGACCCCTGCTTTAGTGACCCTAAAGTGAGATTTGCTCAAAACATGCAACGATTTTTCTCTAAATTGTCATATATGAACAGAAACACTGACAGTAATGCTAAAGTGAGCAAAACAATACTTTTATATCAGTCCAGCAACCTATATGCATAGATGCATATACTGTCCAGGGTCATTTTATTTTTAGATGAACCCTAAGTAAACTTATTTGTTTAACAAAGAAAAATGCTATAGGATGCCTGCAATGACCTTCACAAGTTGATTAAAAAGGTACTCTAAGTTTAGCTCTACCATCATTTGTTTGTGGAGATTTTATGTGAGCCAGACCAGAAACCCCAAAATACACATGATACATATAAGTAAAATATCAATTTGTTTCACTGAATTTTAATGGTCTTTATAAATTAAATTACAGTTAAAGAGAGTCAGTTCAAAAGTTCAAACCTTCCCCTACCTTAGATCTGAAAAAAACGCCACACACACAAACACACCTGAACTCTGTCACCCCTCACACAAACACACTGGAGTCCCCTGAGGCTGGCTTGCTTTTCCATCACACAAATTTACAAGATCTCGAAATATTTTAAATGGAGAATTAGAGGCCTTTAATCAAGGACGCTTAAATGCAGCTGGGTGAGGAAGCAATGCTGAGGTTTAACAACAGAATCATTCCACAGCTGCGATTAAATCTTTGAGAAGAAAATGTAGAAACAAAATGCAAACTGAGATTTATAGAGCTATCCATCTAGCAAACATATAGAGGTCATTCTGTGAATGCGTGTGTGTGTGTGTGGCTATATTCAGTACAGGTTTTTTGTCAGAGCAACTAACATCCCAGAAGCCGAAATGTCAGCAGAATTGAACCTGCATGTGTGTTTCTGCACTTTTGCCATAGTCAGCTTATGCTCTCTCTCTCTCTCTCTCTCTCTCTCTCTCTCTCTCTCTCTCTCTCTCTCTCTCTCTCTCTCACGGTGGAGCAGAGTGGAAAAAAACACTGTGTCGGGACATTTTCCAATGCATCTCCTTTCCCTAGTGACCCACACTGAATGTCACCTACACACACAAACTACTCACAATCACTGATCCGAAACAGTTACTTCCTAAATAATTATGCCATTTTTTTGTTGTTTTCTATTCAATCCAGCAGTCCAGGCAGGTGCTATCCCACTGTCATTCTTTTCCATGCAAATAAAACAAATAAAGTGCTAATATTAAAAGATGTTTATTTCTTGTGGAAAGCAGCAGCTTCATGTTTCAGTTTCAATCAGTCGGAGGCACTAACTCACCAAATTCTAAACAAATATTGAAGAAGAGCAACATAATCAGGCAAGCCAAATGTACATATTCACAAGTTTGGTTTTGGGTCTGTAAGGTTTTTAGATATTAGTATCCTGCTCCTGTTCCGAAGCCTGCATTCTATTATTTTTATTTTATTATTATATATATATATATATATATATTTTTTTTTAATCTTACTGTCTCCAAATTTTTGAATGGTAGTGTACTTCATGCATTTAAAAAAAAAAAATCATTTCTGAGTGGTAAAACAACAAACCAACATGACAGCATGTACTAATAAACAGCGGGTGCAATTCAATTTTAGTGAATTCCCCTCACCATTTTTACTGTAACGACCATTAAAATCTATTCAAGAAGCTATGACTGTTCTCTCCCCCATTGTGTCTCCGCGCTTAGAGCTGCTAACATTATTACTGTAATGTTGTAATTGCACAAGATAGAGGCGATGGAGACAGAGAGAGTGTCTTTGTCCACACATCTAGAGCTCCATTATAAATGCATTCAGTGTCCAGCAGACCCATTCAATGTGTACAGGCAGCCAAAGAGGCCAGCAGTCAGCATGTCAATACATCAGACTCAATGGCTCCTAAATGAGTGCATATGGAGGCTTGATTGAATAATACACAAATGCGATGAAAGCGCTTACATTCACTGTTGGAAATAACTAGACGCCATGCAGAGTACGAGCATTTAAATAAGTGGAGTAATTACTGATTTTTGCTTACATAATCAAATGAGTGTGATTTTATGCAGCAAGTTATTTTCACAAGTGTTGCATGCTGGTGGGATAAATGATGTGGTTGGCTGTGAACAGTAGGTATTTCATGTGTTACTAAAACTCATCTCTCTGTGTTTCTATGTCTGTCCTCTCATATATGATGCATATTTCACTGAAAATGTTTCAGACTTTCATCATGTTTGCACCAGACTGTCTGCAACTCTGCATATTGTGATTATCAAGTGTTTGTCTGGCTGTTTAGGATTTTCTCATACAACAAGTGTTACGTTCTCAACAGGTAATCACTGATGCTCCTAATGTTTCTCCAAAAATTCCTTATGTGCTACGAAAGGTCAAATAGAAGTTAGAAAATAGTAACTGTAGTTATGTATGTATGAAAATTTCCTTAAATGTACAGTATCATGCAAAAATATTTGGGGTTTATTTATTTGATTTATCGTGGTTTTATTAATTTATTTTTTATTTTTGTTGTTTTGTGTACCACTCACTATTGCATGGCTGATTGTTTGTCCATATACATTGTTCTGTGTGTTTAAAAGAGAATAAAATAGAACTAAACATTTGAAAGGAAGATTTTTTAAAAATAATTCTATTAGTAATTTTACAATTACAATTTTGTTCATGTCTTTCTTTCTTCAGTCGTTAAAAAATATATGTTTTTTTAGCAAAACATTTCAGGATTTCTCTCCATGTAAGTTAGCCTAATGGACTTCTATGGTGCCCCCAAGTTTGAACTTCCCAATTAAAGTGTAAATGCAGGTTCAAAGAGCTCTAAACGATCCCAGCCAAGTGAAACAATTGATTGTTTTCTAATATATATGTATATATAATTTAATATATAATTTTAACCTCAAACGCTTAACCTATCTAGCTCAGCTTGGACTGTGTATTCCGATTCATGAAAGTTAGGATAGGTCTAAAAACTCCTATCTCTTTTTTCCTTCAACTTCAAAATCTAAATCGACCTACATCGTGGTTTTACCTTTTACCCAAAGTGTTTCACCTTCACTTTGTAAACACTGTGTCGGTACTTTAGCGATTTAGGACAATTTTGAAGTTGGAGGAAAAAATGAGATATGAGTTTTTCCGACATACCCTAACTGTCATGAACCGGGAAAAAACTGTTTTTACACAGGAGTGTTTGAGGTTGAAAAGTATATAAATTGTAAATCTTTGTTAGAAAATAACTTTTTAAATAACTACTTGTTTAACTAAAACGACTGAAAGATTTTCCTAAATATTTGTTTATTAATAATGTTTAAAAGTCAAAAGTAAATGTAAATTTAAATGTAGTAATTTTAAGATATTGTTCTGTTACTTATCGTAAATAAATTAATAAATAAAATTAAACTTACGAATGGCTTTCCCAATATCATTTGCGTAAGAAGTCGCCATCTGCATTTTGCCGGATAATATTACTAACTTGTCCACTGCATGACATGAATGGACATTTAAGTTAGCGGGGATTTTTTTGTTTTGTTTTGTTTTGTTTTGTTTTTTAAACATATAACAACTGCAGAGGAATCTGAACATAAAGACAGATGAAGATGCCCGACTCCAGACCCAGACAGCTTCATAAAGGTGATCCACAGGACGCTCCGTTAGCAGCTCAGTGTTTTAGACTTAATGGTACCTTGAGATTGTTACCTTGTACGTGTACTTCAGAAATGCTAAAATACATTTAAAAGTTTGACTGACTAAATCGACTGGCTTTGTTTCTGAAGAAAGAAGACATCTTTGATGACCAGGATGAGTACATTACCTGTAATTTTTTATTCTGTAATTATTACTAAACTGCTACTTAACTAATTTTGTTTTGTTATGTTTTCTGAAAGGACAAACAAAAGTGACTGTAAAAAAAAATTATTTTACAAAATATTTCAATTTCAGTAAAAAAAATTATATTCTTGGGTAAAAAAATACATTTCAAGGTTTCCTCAAAAATATTTTCAAATGTGATAAGAAATGCTTTTGAGCACAAGATCAGCATATTAGAATTATTTCTAAAGGATCATTTGACAGTGGAGTAATGGCTGTTGAAAATTCAGCTTTGTCAAAGGAATAAATTATAGTAGAAAGCAATGTTATTTTTTATTTTACAGTAAAATTAAACATTTTATATATTTTATTAAACATATTGTAGAAATTATATTTTAAATGTAATATTACTGTTTTAATGTATATTTGATCAGATCATCAGAAACGTATTTAACAAATCTTTACGATCCCACACATTTGAGGTTAATGTATATATATATATATATATATATTTTTTTTTTTTTTTTTTTTTTTTTTAAATATCGCTAAGGCTAAAATGAGACATGGAATGATTCAAGCCAAATGAACTGATGAAATCTGTGGAGGAGAAGAATCAATACAGTATTGCCCTGCAAGCTCTGCAAAATCAGATTCTGTGTGTTTTTCTGTCGTTCAGAGTATAAATAATCAGGTTTGAATTGAACATGCAACATAAATTAGATTTGTGCTGCCAGTGTGAACAAAGCTTTCGTCTGACTCAGTCACAGAACTGCTCATGGCCAGCACTATTACTCAGTATCCACTGAGGAAATCTGATTTGTGATTCTCTGCTCTCAGCACTCATTCATTGAGCTCTTTGTGTATTGACTGTAGCTATTGTGAGTGAACCATTCTCCACAAAACAGAGATGGTAGAATTGTTGTTTCAAGTGCAGGCAGCTGGAGTTCTGGTAATACAGCAATACATTTCATTTTATTAAGTAAATTAACTTTAACTTTATTGACCATGATGGAACTTCATTTCCCAGAATGCTCTAATTTAACCTGAGAACTTAGTTTTAAACGCAGAGATTCACTCTTATGAACTGAAAAAGAGAAAATTCTTTAATTGTGAATTTGTGAACATGGGGTCATTGAGTGCAGCCTTACGCTGAGAGCAGTGTCGAAATAGAGCCTGTGGTTTTATGACATGCTGGTATTTGAGGAATGATCTGAGATTAGCTCTTTTCTGGTTTTCTTTCAATCAGTAAATCTTTACAAGCAGGAAAAGCAGCTCTCAAGATCATCAATCACACAGATATAGATTCTCATAGACACACACACACTGACAAATGCTAAACATACCAGACTAAAAACTAAACATCAAACCCTATGCAAACAAATTGCTCTCATATCTGTCGTCTTTCCTCCATTTGTTCCTTCCTGTCTATTTCTTTTGTCTGACCTTCATCCATCCATTCATCCTTTATTTCTTGATTTCTTCTCTGTCAAGTCCCATCCTTTTTGTTAAGATTTTTTGTTTGTCTGGTTTCATTCCTTTCTGTCTCCCTTCATAACTTCCATCTAGTTTTTTTGGATGTCTTCCTTTCCGGTCTTCTTCTCTACCTTCCTTTTGTTCTACCTGTTTGTTAACTTCCTTCTTGTTTACTTGTTTGTCTGTTTTCCTTCTTTCTTTTGTCTGTTTGCCATCCATCTCCCTTCTTACTGTTTGTCTAACATACTTCCCGTCTAATTTTCTCCTTCCTGTCTTCCTTTTTTCTTTTCTTCCTTTTTGTTCGACTTCATTTCTTTTGTCTCTCTTCCTTCCTCTGCCTGTCTTCCTTCTTCTCTAACCATTGAACTTCCTTCCTTGTATGATCATCTGTGATACATTAGTGATTCGGACGGTTCGGCTGATTGAAACAGTTCAAAAAGTTGATTCATTGGTTCCTGGCATCATCAAGCAGTAGTCTCTACTTTACACATTTCTTTTGTAACAACCCATTGCCATGTTGCATCAATGAAAAATTCAAATAAGTAATTTGTGTCAACACATTCCAACAATAAAGTTATTTAAAGCTCTTCCTGTGTGCTGCAGTTTGTGCGCAAATTCAAAAGATGCCGCCAGAAGAAGCCTCACATCAGCTTTGTGTACCTCATGTACCCCATCGTATTTTTTCAACGTGCAGGTCCTCCGTTGTTTTAAATAAGTAACCTTTAGCATCAATATGCTAATGCGAAAAATATTGGGAATTGTATCATCATGATTAAATTATATATTGAGTGAACGCATATTGCTGATTATTGCCATATAATTCACTTAAGTTAATGGTGTTTGTATTCACAGCTTAATTTGTGGATCCTTTATGTCAGATACAACTGACGATATTGACTAGCCTACAACTTAGACAAGATTTGCAACTAAAGCACACATTACAGAAAATGGTGCACAAACGCGGATATGTTCTTCATGTCTACAGTATAAACAAAGAATAAACCAGTCTTATAAACTTCCTGACTTCGCTTAAGCAACTTTAAATGCAATATTCATGCACAATTAACTATAATAAATTGTACATCATTTCACAAAAAGGTTTTTACAGGTTTTAATCATGTAAATTACAGTCATAATTAGAATATTTCCAGTACACGCCCCAGGCTTGCACTGTATCGTCAACTCAACTCATCATAATCTTCGGTAATCCTCTGCAAACTTCCCCACGGCTCATTTGGTTCTTTTTGAGTCTTCGGTAACTCTCGTCAAACTTCAACAGTTGGTTGAACTGGCTCATTTAGTTCTTTTTGAGTTATTCTTCGTTGTGTTGTTGTTGTCTCTGTGTACTGGTAGCTGTGACACCAAAACAAATTCCTTGTATGTGCAAGC
>JAUMHE010000075.1:13335042-13346009 GCA_032359235.1 Enteromius mattozi
CTTTCATTGTCTTATAATATGCATTTATTTTTACCTTATTTGCTCAACGATTTGCAAATGACTTGCTTTGTGCACTTTCATTCAGACCAACCGCCAACGCCAAAAGACCATCAAGTGGGCAGGCAGTATGCTAATGTTTCATGTTGACTTCATCATGAAACGGCTTGGGATTTATTTTAAAAAAAAGACTCCTTTCAATGATTCAGAGACGATACTTTCCTTTTGGAAACAATAACTTTATACGTGGTGCACTTTTATATTTAAAACTTTGCAGGATGTTTTCATTCACTTAGAGCTGTGTTACTGCATGAAAGGTCATTTTCAAAAATCCATAATAGTGCCACTTTAATTACAACTGAACTGAGGTACCCAACAGGATTTGAATTAGAAGGAAAAGGAAGTAGAATTAAAAATAAACAACTATACAACTATGGAAAGATAGAACTAAAGAAAGAATGACAGAACTATAGATATATGGAAAAATGTAATGACAGATAGAATGATAGATTAAACAACAGATACACAAAACAATGGATAAATGGAACGATACAGAACCATATTCAGAGCAATAGATAGATAGACAGATGGCAACTTGTCTTCAACATTTTCCTCTTCCACATCTACAAAAAAGAATAATGACAAATCATGGAAGTTGTGGAACACATTCTTTGTGTTTGAACAAAAACATGTTCTCCTCCCTATTGTCCAGTTCGCTTCTTCAGACAGACCTTTCCTGACCTCAGTTATTACCAACTACAAATTCCAACCTTCAAAACCCCATTAGCCTCTATATGTGCTCTGACAATAACCCAGCCTCACACACACTCAGGCCACGGCTCCATTATAAAGACCCTATGGACCCTCCTCCTGAGTCCTTAACACTCCAAAAGGCGGCTTCTCTGGTTTTCTTTCTTTTTTCTCTCCTGTCTATCCCATTCTTCCTCTCTCATGTGCATCTTGCTGTGCTGAAGGTATGGCCTTTTGAAGTGTGCTGCGCTCTAATTGGACAAAAATGTAGTGTGGGGCTAGCTGGGTCATTATTACCCACGCTGACCCCCTTGATAGTGGCCAATCCACATGTCGTTAAGAGAACCTGGCTTTCCCACGATGATGGGAGCCGTAGTGCTGGGGGTCTGGATTCCGTTAGCTTGGCCCGTAAAAATCAAGGCCCATTTTAATCAAAGCATGGAGGGGTCAGTCCTGGGCGTCCAATTACAACACCAGATGTTGAACAAGGGTCACCCTGACCAGCTCATTAGGCTTGTTTTGGTGCACAGATATTGAGACGGACCGCTTCTGTTTGGGCTGTTTGTGATTTTGCCACAATTGGGTTCATTTTGGATCTATTATGTGGTTACAGGCTTTGCAAAAAACAACAACAAAAAAAAGATATTCGCAAGATCACCATTGACTGCCCCAGGGAAAGGCTGATTTGGAATCTGTCAGATGGGACACAATCAGTCTCTTCAATAAGTCAGTTCACTTGGTGGCCATCTTGGAAACACCCCCTGGCAGTTATTTTCTATGTACATAATACGCATATATCTACAGCTCCTATCTAATGAGAGAATGAGAGAAATCCTCAAATTAGCATATTTGAATTATTAAGATCATGTGACACTGAAGACTTGAGTAATACCTGCTGAAAATTTAGATTTGCATCTGTCACGCCGTCATGCCTTACCTGTGTCTTTGTTGGTCCTTTGTTCCACGTGTTCCTTATGTTCTGTTTACATTCTGTCTCCTCGTGTCTTCCCTCATTTGTAACTCCGCCCAGTCATCAGTATCCATTCTCTGCCAGCCGTGTTGTCCAGGTGTCTTGAGTTTTGTCTTGATTAGTCTTTGTATAAATTCCACGCCCCAGTCTTGTATCTTTGTCAGTCGATAACGTTGCTTGTTCGTGTGTGGTTCGTGTTTGTTATGCTTTGTTTCAGTTTTCCTTTGTTTTCTTTATTAAATGTTCTCCGTTCAAGTGAATTCCTGCCTCCTGTGTTTCCGTGCCACTGAGAAAGCTCGCAACTCGCTTCACCACAGCGACCAATCGTGACAGCATCACAGTAATAAATTACCTTTGAAATTATATTAAAGTAGATAACAGTTCTTAAAAATTCGAATAATATTTTTACTGTATTTTGGAAGTATTCTACACTTCATAAACTGGTGTGAACAAAACTGTTTAAGAGCATTTCTGCCACTGCTAAAGTGAGATGAAAGGCTGTTTGAACACTTGATTTATCAGCTGACAACAGAATAATCAAAGTCTATAAAAGTATCAGTAACAGAGCACATCTACGTCTAATTTTCTCAATGCCATACTTTCTGTCTACTGCAAATGTTTTTCTTGGCTGTGAAGCTGCAAAGAGGTTAATGTTAAGCAACAATATTCCACATGGAATTCTGCCAAAATCTTTGTGAAGTCCATAATTAAATAAACTCAACAATACACTTATGGCATCGGTCTTTCCTTATCCATGGCAGGAGATTTTAAACATCCTCATTCCTGTCTCATGCAAGATCGTCTTTTGTCTGTCTGCGCTTGAGCTTGACTGTCAAGCTTAACGCTGAATCACTCTAAAACACTGTGGGTGGAGGTGGGAAAAGGACCAAGTTTCGGTAAAAGATTATACATATTTTAAAAGCACAGGAAGGGTGCGATCAAGAATAAATGCTTTTCCCAAGCTAACACTCCTTATAAAAGGATACTACTTAAAAGAGCTATTAGGGAAAGAAGGTGAGATTAAACTCTATCCTGTGCTACACTACCATTCAAAAATAAAACTGGTTTTGTTCTGTTTTTAATAAAATGAATACTTTTATTCAGCATTAAATTGATCAAAAGTGACATTTTGGTCTCTTTAAAGAAACACCTTAGTGACTGACAGATGTATTTGTTCACCAGCATCAGCGTAAATGGCTTTAGGTGACTTAACATCTGCGCTCACCACTCGTGTAAATATTACACCATAGGATTTTTGCATCTAGCTTCTCCTGAATTTCCCCTGGAGGAAATCATTGCCATTACTGACATGGCTAAAAGGAAGCTGCCTTGCTTTTATCCTGTCAGCTTTGATCTGCACATCCCAGAGGAATCGTCTACACCATGTCAGTCACTGTGAAAACACTTCAATCATTTCTGCCAGTGTTACTGATAGGCACATTCAGGTAGATGGTTGTTTGGTTGATACGTTTAGCTACTATCTCTGTCTTCATTCCCTCTAGGAATACCCAATGCTCTACATCCAACTCTAAATTGTTTCTCATTATTTCTTTCTTTTCAACATCCCATTTCTGCTCTCCAGCCTAGGGATCTCTTTACTCGAGAGATGGAGACTAACATGCACGTTTACAAACATGCCTCCAGCTTTCAATGTAAAGAACGCAACTGCTTATATTAGCATTATTGCTTAATTACTGAACAAAGCGAGCTGTGATTCATACTATAACAGGGAAAAAAAGCACTCCAAAATATTAACAATTTACTTACAATGAACTCTAGTGAGGAAATAAACAATTTTACGGTTTCAAATATTTTTTTCTTACACAAATGCATTGCTTTAAGAAGGCCTGAAGGCCAGAAGGTCTGATTGTATTCTTCTGAAAAAGTTAGTCTGTGGGAAGATTTGCATACCACCGCCTAAATGTTTATGCAAAGAAAGAAGGTGTAACTTTCTTTCTAGCTGTAGTATTGTTGCCACCACTGCCAGGTCGTGGGGATACTGTGTGTTTCCATATATGATAAGGGGCGTAACATTTCTGTCACATGCTTGTCACATAACATGTTAATAACAGTTAACAAAATAATATTCTTTTTAGCAACGTCATATGACCTCTTTAATCTACTGAGGAACTGAGGATTTCTGCAATTAGAGCAACATAATTGGAGTTATATCCTAGTTATGAAAATTACAAATTACTGAAATTGCTTTGAAATTTGGTATTGGCTACATTATAGCTGTTGAATTTTGTGTAGAATCACCTGACCAAGTCCCGCGGGGATCTGGACGATCACACACCCAGGTTTTCACACAGCTCCCTGACATTCATTCACCTAATGATTACCACAGAAGCCATGTGCACCGATTGACCCTCCCGACTGCATAAGAGAGAAACAGGAGACACAGAGAGAAAGAGAGAGAGAGAGATAAGACCGTGAGACCTACTTACCACACACACTCCTAAATTTAGCCATCGCTGACCATTTTTGATACATGCAAGCTTTCCCATAGAGATTACATGTTGGATGTATATGTGTGTGTGTGTGTGTAGCCATGTCCCAGTTTTAACTGGGTCTCTGCTACTGGGCATTCTGGTGATCTACTAATGCAAGTCTTATATTTGCCAAATAAGAATGGCATTGTAAAACTTCTTGTCTTGCTTCTTCCTTTTTCCCCAACATTTTAACATTTCTGCAACAATCGTAAAGAATAGTTCACCCAAAAATGAAAATTACCCCATATTTTACTCACCCTGAAGCCATCCTAGGTTTATATGACTTTCTTCTCTCAGATGAACACAGTCAGAGTTTTTTTTTTAATTTCCTGTCTCTTCCAAGCTTGGTAATGCTGGTGGATAGTGCCACTGATTTTGAAGCTTTGTAAATCAGATATATCTGCAAGTACTGCATCGTATTATAAATATTTTTGTTACAAAAACCCATCGATCTGCTTTAGAGGACATGTGATAACCCCCTGAAGGCATATAGGTTAGTTTTACAGCGCAGTACTTGTGGATATACCCAATTTACAGAGCTTCAAAATAATGGGCACTATCCACCCGCATTACCATATTACCGCATTACAATTACTTTTTTAAAAAACCCAACTGTGTTCGTCTGAAAAAAAGCCATGTACACCTAGGATCGTTTCGGGGTGAGTAAAATATGGGGTATCTTTCATTTTTGGGTGAACTATTCCTTTAACAGTTAAAGCTGTACAAATATATCAATGTTCTGATTAATTCCAATATTGATTCACAAAAACACAATGATTAACTCTTATAAATATGTTCTTTTTGGTAAAAACACAATAGGTGTAGCCTACTGCATAAAGTCTTAAATATCAAAACTTGTACTCAGAGTCAAGCAAAAGAATATTTAATTCAACTCCAAAAAAACACAGCGTGACCAGCATAGTCCGATTCACAAAACAAATGACTCTTATGAGCCGGTTCCTCATGAATAGTTCAATTCGAAGTACACACTGATAAATTGGAATTGAATCTGAATCAAATCAGGTTATTGATACCCAATCCTACACTGAAAATCACTCGTAATTCTACTATACTACGCAAATGTCCTTGTTTTTGTGTGTTCAAGCGAGGGAGCGAATGAGTGTGTCCTACTGTGTGAGAAAGTGACAGCTTCAAAAGTGTGTTGCGACAGGCATGTATGTGTGTATGAGCTCTCAGAATCGGTGTGACATGGTGCACAGGAGGGGCAGAGTGACCTTTGACATTCAATGTCAGAATCAGAAACATCGTAAAACAAAGACAAGAGGCTTCAACCCGCTTTCACCTCGACCACATCAGAAAAATCTATTAGTGTGTGTTTACCTTCACGATAAGGAGTAAACAGAGACTAAGTAAGCAAAGGAATTTGTACTACACTGTGTGGCAATAGATGCCAGGCTGTGTGACCTGCAAACACAGATACATGAATCTCTGTGTATGTGTGAAGTTAAGGGTTTTAGATTACAGAAATGGAGCGGTCTTTATGTCGCCTGTGTTATCTGTTCCTAAGCTCTTATTAGCTGTGTGCTTTGAAGATGTCCTAATAGCTCTGCTCCAGGGTCCTCTACAACCACAGAGCACCTCTTTCACTTATTGATTTATCTAGCATGGGCTTCCCCATCACAAAACTCTTTCTTTCACTCTCTCATTCACATCAGAGACATGCACAAGCGCAGGTTGATTCATTGGATTAAGTGTGTTGATAAACTTTCCCACTTACTGTCTAGACAAAAAAAAAGGACATACCCATGGCCTGCATAAACACATCAAACAAGGAGAAAACTACAATTTTGCCAGTGAATTTTGATGGCTTTACTAGTAACTTGCATTCTCAATATGGAGCATATTTTAGTGTTCAAGGGGAAAGAGACAAGTCTTTGACCTTTTGGTTTCCCACTGCATGATAGACAAAGGTGTCCTGGTTGACCTTCTGGACCCCCAAAGCCTGTCTGACTGACTCAGTCTAATTCTCAGTGCCTAGTAATCCATTAACACGGTCAGTTAAGTTTGGTGGGAAGCAAACCATTAACGCATGACAGACAACAGTTCGCCAAATAGAGGGGAAATTATAGCTTGTTTATTTCCTGTGCTGGAAACATATTCTCACCAAATAAAAGAGAGAGATGAACAATATGTGAAAAGCTTGACTTATGTTCAAATCAAAGGAGCAACAATAATGAATAAAAATGAATGAAATATTACAAATTAGAAGGATAATTATATCAGTTTTATTATTATAATTATTAGTGCTGTCAAACGATTAATCGTATCCAAAATAAAAGTTTTTCTTTACATAATATATGTGTTAATGCTGTGTTTATTGATTATGTTTATATTTAAACACACATACATATTTTGAAAGTATTTACATGTAAATGCATTTATATTTTTATTTTCTTATATTTGATATTATATCTGAATATATTTAATATATAACATTTTCATTAAAGATATGCATGCATGTGTTTGTATTTATATAATAAATATAAACAGTACAAACAAATATATTATGTAAAGAAAAACTTTTATTTTGGATGCTTGACAGCACTAATAATTATATGAGCCTCCCAGAGACTCTCAGAAGTAACCCTAATAAAGGGGCAAAAAAAAGTGATTTTACACTTTTTTTGTGCTGTCAAACGATTAATTGTGATTAATCACATCCAAAATAAAAGTTTTTGTTTACATAATATATGTGTGTATGCGGTGTATATTTTGGAAGTATTTACATGCATATATATTTATATACTTATATTTTATATAAATATATTTGATGTATTTTAACATTACATTTTTCTTAAATATATACATACATGCATGTGTTTGTATTTATACATAATAAAAATACACAGCACACACACAAACATAATGTAAATACACACTTTTATTTTGGAACTGATTAATCATTTAACAGCACTATTTTTTAACACTATTAAAATATTTTTGCAGTTAAATTGTCAACATTTTTTGGCCAAGTTAATCTATATGTTAGCAAATTGTCACAATATTTGCAATACAAAACACCAAGCTTAAGTTTTAGCTAAATTAGTCCACAAACTCTAGCATAAATTCTAAGTCTAAACCAGGGTTATTAATGCTAACAAAAACGACAACTAGTAAAACTATTTTTGGTAAATGAAATAAAGCTGAAATAAACAAAAATTAAAAACTATAAGTGCATAAATAATACTAAAATAAAAAAAATTAAATAAATTGATAAAATTACAGTTTAACGTGGCAACACTGGCACAAACCAGTGGTGTGTTTGTAGCTGGGCTGCTTGTTTGGCCGACCAGAGGACGAGGTAACTTCACAAAACCTGTTTGCAAAGTTGTCATCACTGTAATTCCATTTCGTACTGCTAGGGGAGAAGAAATCGCACACTTCAGCCGCCTTCTAATCTAAACACAACATTTAAGATCAGCTAGACTTTTAACCTGCAAATTTAATCTCTCTCATTCAGAGGAAGATTTGTACTGTGTAATTAGGGGATTTCTAATTAACAAATTTATGAAAAGCTGATACCTCACCCAACTCATCTGCTCCCTTCATGGGCAGGGCATAACACAAGATATAACCTGCTTTCAAACTTGCGATGTTTCCAAACGGAAAGCTCTCATGACTGGATTTCCACTGTGTTCTAAACACGACCAAACTCCTTTAATCTCCAACCACCCCTGTGCTAATGCAATGACTTTAATCAAAGCGATAACAGCATGCTGTGACACTGGAAAATGTCCCATCGCACTTTATACATTTCCAATGTTTCGGTTTAACATTCCTTCAGAGAGTGTCAGAGATTGTGTGCGACTGTGGATTAGTACAGTACAATCTAGGTTACAAACTGTAGACGGGTCCATCTGTTGCTTTATTCCTCTTTAACCTGTTAAATCCCTTCATCACCACCTGGACTAATACAAAAAACAATGGGCAACTGATCTAAAAGACTATAAGAGCTATAAGAGCTACTGTAAACTCATTTGACGCATACATATATCATTGACTGCAGATTTATAATGACATATTGAGTAATCTGAATGTATGTGTTATCTGCACAGGTGTGTGGTGGTTCATTTCTAGATGCGATCTCTCTATTGACAGACTCATATCTTCAGGCAAAGCAGGAGGTGTTGTCTCTGTTCCTATCTGAACTGAGGTTCATTCACAGCAGCTGTGTGTCGCTCATTAATGTCTGCTCATTCAGACCCACTACTGCTGATTTACACGCTCCAATACAAACACTAATGAATGATAGCTATTATTACAATTTAAACGTAACTTTAAGTCATTGCCAAACACTCCCAACTGCACTCCTAATTTGAAAAAAAAGCTACCTTGTTTTGATATATTGAGTCAAATAAACAATCGCTTATGTACCAAGGCAGTATTAAATAACATGATATTATCATACCATCTGATAACATTACTGTACCAGAGTGTCACCAAAGTATTTTTTTGTAAGCATTATTAAGCATTATTATTCCTCCAAAGCACAAAACGTAGTGTTTTCAGTCAAGATGGTTTGCTGATTGTAATCGTATTAAAGAGATTACACATGTAAGACGGTTAGCTCTACTCTTCAGTAGTTTAGTTCAAGCTGATGCATTAGTGCCCTGAGTTTCAAGAGGTCCTGACACACTGACCCAATGACCAAAAAGCAGAATATAATTAGCTTAGAGTAGTGGCGTACAATACACTGCATATTCAGTGTTGGCAACATAAACACTGTTCAAAGAAGAAAGCTTGTACGTTAAATGCTAACTTTGAAGACAAGACATTTGCTTATACTGGTCTAGCATCCCTGTCTGTGTGTGGTCTTGAGCAAATCCATGACTCTCTATAAGTCACTGCAAACGAGAGGTAAAGGAAAGAGCAAGACGCACAGAAAGAAAGAGAGCTAAACCAAAAGAGCACAAAAGCCAACTCGAAAAGGGCCAAATGCTCCAAATTAAAACAAAAAGATGAGAACAAAGGTAGAATGAAAAGGAAGAGCGTAAGAGAGGAGAAGACTGAAGTGT
Organism: Enteromius mattozi; assembly: GCA_032359235.1. NCBI lineage: Eukaryota > Metazoa > Chordata > Actinopteri > Cypriniformes > Cyprinidae > Enteromius > Enteromius mattozi. Next base: position 13,344,288 of record JAUMHE010000075.1, read on the forward strand.
CTGACTTCAGCAGCGGAAAGTCTTCTTTCTTTTCCTGGACAGCTGAGGGTCTTATTATGGGATTAAATCTAAACATTGGCCCAATGGAATGTTCTGTTGGTTTGGGCTGTGATGTCTGTGTGTGTGTTTTCTGAGGTGGTACTAGGGGGGATGGTGTTGGCTGATTGCCCAGGGTGGCAGATCAGTTTCGTTGATGTCTGTGTGTGTGTGTTTGTGTGTGAGAAGCAAAGAGAGGGATCTATAAGGAACAGCTGCTGTATTAAGCACAGAGGGGTACTTAAAGTACAAGGTGACTCTGACAGAACTTAAAATACAACCAGTGCGTTTGCCACCTCAAGTGCCAACAGACCACACCGCAACAGCAGCCATTTAAGCAAAAGCAAGGCCACCACAGGTAATCAGTGTCACAGACATGCTGATAGTCATTGCATCAGCACAAATGCAAGAGGCTCCGTTATTAAACATTTTGATCTAGCTTATAATAATTTTTATGTAAGAAGAACACTAAAATGCACAGCATTTGCTGCAAATTACTTTTAAAGGGATAGCTCACACAAAAATTAACATTCGGTTATTAAACACTTTCATTATCAACATTTCGGAAACAACATTAAACAGCACAACTGATAATACTAAGAAGAAGAAATGTTTCTAGAGAACCAAATCAGAGTGAATTCTGAAGGATCATTACATTTTAAAATGTATTTAACTTGAACTTATTTTGACTTATTTCACAATATTACTGTATTTTTGATCAAACAAATGCAGTGTTGGCGAGCCTAAGAAAACACAACAAATGTACTGACTCCAATATAAACAAAAATCCTTTTATCTAAGATATGGACATAACTCTAACCTCATTAAATAAACAATTACACTGACTCACAAGCACACACTCATGCAAAGAAAGCATGAGTGTCATTATTTACTTTGTGCTTTGTTTATTAATTTCTTTTGTTCCTCTGTTGAATGGCATTGGATGTGAAAGTCATACTGTGAGGGGAGTGTGTAGGGTGTGCACTGACATCATTAGCTTGTGTGTGTGATGGCTTTAAGCTACAGTGATACACACAGAAGTTACTCATACAGCACAGTGCTCCTGGTTACATAACAAATTCCAGAATCAACCAAATCAGTTGGGTAGCTAAAATAACTCAGATTATTGGATGCCAAATCTGTCACTGCAACAATTACCAAAACGTTTCCATAAGAACCCAGAGGAACTGGACGCTGTCTAACCAGCTCTGGCAAACTGTTCAAATATGCAAATGAAACCACTCTCGTCATTAGCAATGATGAATGCATTTACCATAAGGAGGTCAACCTCCGGGCCTCGAATGCTTCGGCAATCACCTTTAAAAATGTCTTCATAACTCAGATGAATTAAGGTTTTATTTAAGCACTCACTTCTCTTTCCCTCTGAAATAACAGTTAAGAGCATTGCTAAGTATATCTGCTCAGCCAGTGTTTGATAATAGTATTTACTAAATCACAATACGGAAAATATTCAGACCCCCTTAAATATTTCACTCTTTGTTATATTGCAGTCATTTGCTAAAATTATTTGTTGTTTTTTTTACGTTTTTTTAGTTAATTTTTTTCCTCATTAATGTACACACAGCACCCCATGTTGACATTTTTGCAGAAAAAAGAAAAACTGAAATATCACATGGTCCTAAGTATTCAGACCCTTTGCTCAGTATTTAGTAGAAGCACCCTTTT
>JAUMHE010000075.1:13386621-13401404 GCA_032359235.1 Enteromius mattozi
GGCAATAGAATATTCGGTCTGTACAGTATAAACACCATTACACCTATGGAGAGTCCCCATTAGGATAGCAGACCAGAGTGTGAGTGTGAGTGTGAGTGTGAGTGTGTGGTTAATGTTCTCAGATCATGTAACTTGATTTCTCCTGATAGGCCAGTGCAGAGCCGGAGATGCAGCCCACCAGGATGAGGCAGTTCCACATGTGATAAACTGAATTAAAACAGTAAACAAATCTGTAATTGGAGTTTAAATGCATGCATTTCAACACTACAACTGAAAATTTGATGCTTAAGTAAAATGAGGATCGAAATAAACCATTTTCAACACGAGAATCTGAAAGCCTTCTTAAAATATTAATCGCTAAGCATGTAAGCAGTGCATGGACTGCAAAACAAATTGGTCTTTGGCAGATTTAAGAAATGATACAGCACTGCAGTTTCCACTTTTCAGCACTAGATGGGGATATTGCGACAAGTATAACATAGTTGACTGCTTTGCGCTTGTTTATATTTATAATATAAACATGTGTGGCAAGATCGCGGGCTAAGATAAGCAAGGAGGATACATTTAGTTCACGTTTCATTCTCTAGCTCATTAACCAGCTACAACAGCAGAATTTCTGTCGACTACGCCGCCCGGAATATACCGGGACATAAGAGCCCTATGCAAAGGGACACATGTTCGTTTGGCAGAGACCGGGTGAGGATGAAAGTTTAGACGGGAATATACAACAAGAATTTATTTAAACAGAAACATACAATAAATACTCAGTCAATACAAGATGTACAAAAAGGCTCAAGTCACAAAGACACTGGACCTGGAACAGAGGGAGGGGATGGCCAACAAGGACCCTCAGATTCTACCCTACACTCAATACCCATGACACTTGTGAAAACTACTCAAAATAGTAAACACCAGCACTCCATGTGGACACAGTGTCCTCAGCGCGCAATGTAGTGCCAGTGCTTCCAAAAAAAAAAAAAAGCAAAGCAGTAACGCAGTCACATGCTTGACGTTTGTGGGGCTTCAATCTAACCCAAGTGTGGAAAAACCCCTGGACGCGCAGTCAAGCCTGCCAAACATTAAACAGAAAAAAAAAAAAAATGATATTAGTTATTCCATAAAACCTCATTAAAAGACAAACAATAAAAACTTACCACACATACCAATAAGGCAGTACAATGTTGCGATATGCATGGACGCTCACCACGCCCAATTACAGCCACTTGCAGGCCCATGACAGAGACAGGGTAATGGCCTTTCGATGTAACAGGCAAAAGGCACTTTTAAAAACAGGGACTGACCTAACGACTGGCCTACAGCCATCACAATGGCAGACACGAGGACAACCTAGCTGCTAGCACTCAACGCGCCACATATCACAAAGGGGCGATACCGAGGATAATACATAACAAACAACCACTTTCCTCTTTTATATTCACAGCACGGCCACTCATAGGTTCATTACGATTTACCAAACAAACCAATCATTAAGAGTTCCAGTCACTGATTGGTTCTCCGGTTTAGGTAACGCCAGCCAATCCTGCTAGGGCTCCCCTTACTCTGCTACACATGATTCGTTTATATGTATGAGTTTACAAAAAAAAAGAGATCATAAGGTAATACTCATAGACATATACATATTAATATGTCTATGGTGATACTTACCCTATATGTTAAATGAGACTGGAATGAGAGAAACGCAGTCACCTGACTTCAAAAGACGCAAGCGTAACGGTCACAGACGTCCGTTTAGCGCATATTTATTTAAAAGCAGTGGCTTGAAGAGGAGACTTTGAAGACTTTCTAGACTGCAGTCCGACACATAAGTATATTTTATCACAAATGACCTTTAAATTTGAACATGTGTCAAAACTAAATTGCATTTTTTTGTTTTGTTTTTAAACATACCAGCATACATTCAGGTTTAACTAAAAAGTTACGGAACTGAGGTTGAGCAACAGCTCACATTATTTTATTATTATTTAATTATAGGCCTAATAAACGTTACATTTAACTTAGTTTAGCTATTAATCAATATGACATATAGGCCTATAAACATTACATTTATTAATAATTAATTTATGAATTGATGTTCTGATCACTGATCTATCCTTTTATAATACAACGTTAATAGTTTTGTAATTCATAATCGTTTTATTGTTTATTTTTGCCTGTAAAGCATAATAGCCTATTCTTTCATGACAACTTACCCCATAGAGTGTCTTGCTTTTGGGACAAATTGTCACAAATCAGTCAGCATTCTTTGAATAGCTATCCTGGGATATAGGCTGTTTTTTTTAAATAGGCTATCTATTTATCTATTCATTTATTTATTTTCAGTTGACATGTGGGAATTCCAGTGGTCTTGTTCCTCGGACTGTAATGGGTCAGAGGCGAGTGAGGAGACGGAGATTGCTGTGAATATCGGTGGTGTCAAGCACATTCTCTACGGGGACGTGCTGAACCGATATCCCGAGACGCGTTTGGCCAGGCTGGTGAACCGAGCCACGGATTCCACACAAGAAGATCTCTGCGCTCTCTGTGATGACTATGATGACTTTGAACGAGAGTTTTACTTCGACAGAGACCCAGAGGCCTTCAAATGCATCTTAGAGCTATATTACTACGGAGAGATTCATATTAAGCGAGGAATCTGTCCCATGCGCTTCGTGAGAGAGATGGACTATTGGGGGATCGATGCGAAGTATCTGGATGAATGCTGTATAAGTAATTTATATGATGTGCGAACCAAGCTGTCGGAAATAGCAGAGATGATTAAGATCATCCTGGATGACCTGGAGGATGATGCGACGGTCACTAGAGGTCAGAGGTGCCAAGCGTTCCTGCGGAATCTCATGGAGAAACCAGAGTCATCTTTAGCCGCGCGCGTAATCGCAGTGGTGTCGTTTGCATTGATCCTCCTTTCCTCTGTGGTCATGTGCGTGGGAACCATCCCTGAGCTGCAAGTGCAAGACGCCAAGGGTAACCACGTGGAACACCCGACCCTTGAGTTCATCGAGACGGGATGCATCATCTGGTTCACCCTGGAAAGCATTTTGCGCTTCGTATCCTCTTCGAACAAATTGCGCTTTGTGTTTTCCTTCATGAATATAGTAGATTTTCTAACCATCGTGCCGTTCTACTTAGTGCTGATTCTGGGTGCTGCTCAGATAGAACTGGCCGATGTTCAACATGCAATGCAAACGTTGCGCATTTTGCGCATTGCGCGCATTTTCAAACTCGCGCGTCACTCTATAGGTCTGCAGGCTTTCGCCGTAGCGCTCAAAAGCAGCTCGAAAGAGCTGGGTCTGATGCTTACGTCTATGACCGTGGGAATTTTCTTGTTCTCTTCACTAGGGTACACATTGGAGCAGAGCCACCCAGAGACCATGTTCACCAGCATCCCACAGTCCATCTGGTGGGGTATCATTGCCATGTCCACTGTGGGTTATGGAGACATCTATCCTAAAACAACGCTGGGCAGGTGTAACGCCGCTGCAAGTTTCCTGTGTGGAATCGTAGCTATCGCGTTACCAGTTCACCTGATAATTAACAACTTCATCATTGTCTACAATAAGCAGCGTGTAATAGAAACCAATGCAAAGCATGAGATTGAACTAATGGCGTTACGCGCGAAGGATAAAGCACAGGAGTCTACAAAAATGCCATCACAGGCTTCGGTTGGCAACAGCTCGGTGTGGGATAGTGCTGTTCGTGCGTCCGTGTAACAAACGGACCTGTGGATCCCGTTACTTGGTAAAACAGCAAATACGCCCAAAGACCAACTGTCCTCAAATGGAAGACTAACCAGAGAGTGATTCATCAACTTCAAAATAATAAAATACTTAGGAAATAAAACCATTTGATAATCTATCTATCGCTCGTTCGTTCGTTTGTAGCCTACTATCTATCTATCTATCTATCTATCTATCCAGTGGCTAGTGATCCATCTATTTTATAGAGTAAAGCCGCTTGCATTAAGAATCAAAACAAATCCTTTCATGCCAGTAATCAAAACTCACAGATTTTGAAACGTAAAATCACTATAATGTGATTATTTTAATGCCTTAAAATAGTAATTTATTTGTAATCCGTTTAAGTAAAAAAAAAAACTATTCCAACACTGCTTGAATTTTGTTATGTTGACGTTTTTGGGGTGAAACATTATTGACATTTTAAATAGTGAGAATATATTTGTGTCAAAAATGAGCTGATAAAGATAAACATACAAGGAGAGCGTGGACTGCAAAAGAGTCAGGCTTCTCCAGTTTTATCACGTGACACAACTTGTTGCCTTGCAGTTTCCAATTTGTAACACTAGAGTGAGATATTTCAACAAAAAATAGAGTTGTTGCGTGTGCTAACACCACTGGACGACTGCTGTTCGACACAAACGACAAGCATTAACTTCCTAAAGTGCGTTTATTTGTATTTGTGGAGTGGAGAAAGCAGTGTTTTACAAAAGAAAAGCTTACGTTTGTTCGAATTTTACATTCGAAACATTTTTATAATTAAAATAATAGGCTATAAAAACTGTAAGAGTGTAAAAAAAAAGTTTAAGAAAGTGCGAATGCCATGAGATGTCGCAAGTCTATATTTTTAAATGTACCGCTATCAATTATAACCACAGTAAGAGAGTATATGTTTTATGACTGCGTGAATTGCAGCCTGTCCCTGGTCCTTCAATCTGAAAACAATTTATGACTCTCCACCCCTCCCATCACGTCTGCTCCGTCCCTACACACACACACACACACACACACACACACACACCTTGGTTCTGCTACTGTCACCCGTCTTGACTCATGTTGCGCTCGTTCGGATTTATTCTGCTCTACACACGGACATCATGCAGCTGAAGTCAGAAGCTTTTTAAGACTTTCTTCATAGAGTTTTGATCCAAACATATGTAAGTTTTTTTTCTATTACAATCGACCGTTTGCATTAGAACATTTTTTATAAATTGGAGCACTCGACTTAATGGGAACACGACAAGGCTAATATTTGAATAATGTATTGAATCCCTAGGCAAAAATTATTTTTCAATATATTACATAAAACCTATTTCATCTTAAAGTGAGCAAAATTAGTTTTGTCCTCTTTCTTGCTAACTTACAAGGTGAAACCAGGACTACAGCTTTCACATGGGGAAGTTGTCAAGGGCTGTATCTCAGCAATGGTTTAGGCTATACGTTTATGCCAAAATGAAAACCATTGTAAAGTTGTCACATACAAATGTTATAAATTATTATAACCTATTACTTACACTAGGCTATTTTTGTCCACACAATGATATAATATTTAAGTCTCCTTTACGCTTTTGTTGTCCCAGGATTTACAATAGCAGTTTTCACTGTGACAACTTGCCCCGTTGTGCCCTTCTGTTGGCAAATATTGTCACCAAAAGTCAGAATGTGTTCAAGGAGCCTAGTCTTTTTTTCCGGCAAAAAGGAAGCAGATTTTCTAAAAATCACAGTATGATGTTTCTAGCCCAGGTCTCTCCTATAGTATTTATCTAGCTACTAGTCATGGACATGTTGCTTTTTATGGTCCACTAGATTAAAAATTATCCTTATTTTATTTTTGTTTCAAACTCTGTATTGTTTCAGTTGACATGTGGGAGTTTCCGAGGACTCGTTACGCGGACTGTAATGGGTCAGAGGCGAGTGAGGAGACGGAGATTGCTGTGAATATCGGTGGTGTCAAGCACATTCTCTACGGGGACGTGCTGAACCGATATCCCGAGACGCGTTTGGCCAGGCTGGTGAACCGAGCCACGGATTCCACACAAGAAGATCTCTGCGCTCTCTGTGATGACTATGATGACTTAAAACGAGAGTTTTACTTCGACAGAGACCCAGAGGCCTTCAAAGGCATCCTGGAGCTTTATTACTACGGAGAGATTCATATTAAGCGAGGAATCTGTCCCATGTGCTTCATGAGAGAGATGGACTATTGGGGGATCGACGTGGAGTATCTGGATGAATGCTGTATAAGTGATTTAAATGAGGTGCAAACCGAGCTGGCAGAAATAGCAGAGAAGGTCAAGACCATCCTGGATGACCTGGAGGATGATGTGACGGTCACTAGAGGTCAGAGGTGTCAAGCACTCCTGCGGAATCTCATGGAGAAACCAGAGTCATCTTTAGCCGCGCGTGTAATCGCAGTGGTGTCGTTTGCACTGATCCTGCTCTCCTCTGTGGTCATGTGCGTGGGAACCATCCCGGAGCTGCAAGTGGAAGATGCCCAGGGTAACCAAGTGGAACACCCGACCCTTGAGTCCATCGAGACGGCTTGCATCATCTGGTTTACAGTGGAATATATTTTGCGTTTCCTGTCCTCTTCGAACCAGTTGCGCTTTGTGTTTTCCTTCATGAATATAATAGACTTTCTAGCCATCATGCCGTTTTACGTGGTGTTGATTCTTACGCATTTGGGCACTGCAATCATGGAGCTCGCCAACGTCCAGCAGGCAGTGCAGGCGCTGCGCATCATGCGCATTGCGCGCATTTTCAAACTTGCGCGCCATTCAGCAGGTCTGCAAACTCTTACATTCGCACTCAAGAGCAGCTTGAAAGAGCTGGGTCTGCTGCTCATGTACATGAGCGTTGGCATATTCCTGTTTTCCGCGCTGGGGTACACATTGGAGCAAAGCCACCCGGAGACCATGTTCACCAGCATCCCACAGTCCTTCTGGTGGGCTATCATTACTATGACCACTGTGGGTTATGGGGACATCTACCCTAAAACAACGCTGGGCAGGTGTAACGCCGCTGTCAGTTTTCTGTGTGGCGTAATAGCTATAGCGTTGCCAATCCACCCGATAATTAACAACTTTGTCATTGTTTACAGTAAGCAGCGTGTGCTAGAAACTGCTGCCAAGCATGAGATTGAACTCATGGCGTTGCGCGCGAAGGAGGAAACGCAGGAGTGTCCGGATGCTGGAAGAACGGCTTCGGCTGGCAGCAGCTCGGTATGGGATAGCGCTGCTGTGAGCGCGTCACAGAGTGACACATATATCCCGTTACTTGGTGATCCAACCAATGTGTCCAAAGACCAACCTGCCCACAAATGCAAAAAAAAATAGAGAGTGATTTGCGCTTGTTCTCTGTCAATGCTTCAGAACAATAAACTAATTCGGAAACAAAAAGGATCAATATGAACAGTACACTGTGACTGGAGTCTGGAAAACGGCTGAACTCGTTCAGTAATCCTTAAACTCTATCTATCTGCATCCATCCATCCATCCATCCATCCATCCATCTATCTATCTAAAATATGTAGCTGTAACTCTAACCCATTGCTTAACAATAAATCGTTTCATGTCAGTAATCAGATCTTCAAGCTTTTAACATAAAATGGCTCTTCATCAGGATTATTCACCTTTAATTAATATGTGAGTGTATACACTCTCAAATCTCCTTTCAGAAAAGAATGAAATAAAATGGGTTACTAAGGGTCAATGCAACTATCAAAACAACACTTTATCAAGAAACATTAAAGTAAAACAACAAAATAAATTGTAAGGGTATATCATAAATAGTAAATGTATTCAAATGTATTCAAAAATCATTAAATGTATTGAAATCAATAATTTAAATCTTATACACATCAAAGGATTCAAGACTCCTTGTCTCTAAAGACATCTAATGAGAATCTCTGACTGGTCTCTTAACTGAACAAGCCTGAAGGAAGAAAAAAATGACTCTGAATCACAACCTAATTTGTATACAATTAGTAACATTTCTTCAATGATTTTTAAAATAAAATGACTGTGTCTGTATTACTTTTCATATTAAACAATTCTCCTCTCTCATTTCTGTAGCCATTTGGCATTATACAACAGCAAATGATTGTTTAAATTAATATTATTACTATGTAGATTGAGCAATAGCAAGGGTTCAAAACTGTAAAACAAAACCAGCAAACAATATGTGTGTTTTTGCTCTGGTGACTGAATGTGCATGATATGATAGTTGAATATGGTGATTTAGATACATCTGATCTTGTCCTGTACACATAGACATCTATGAATTTACCTGTACTTTTTCTCTCCCTAGTTTTTTTTAATCTCACCTGCCCATTAAACTACAGTGTGAACCACCACCCCCCTCTGTGGGAGTTTGAATGATGTGTCACTAGAGGGTTTGAATTTTGCCGCAGTGCTTTGAGCATCCCTTGGGTGTCAGACACTCATTTGTTGGCTCCAGAAAGACATGGGTGGATGTGGGTGTGTTTTGTGTAGGTGTTATTCATTCTGTCTGAGTGAATTAATGCAATGAATGTGTTTGTGCCCACATGGAAAGATCTTTGTGTTTGTGTGCAGGTCTACTGATGGCTGGACACTGAGATATGGCTTAGATCTGGTATGTGGGTGGACAAAAGAGCAGCCGGTGCTAATAGCCAGTAATCACTGACCCCACAAGCACATCTAAAACAGCATCACACAACACAAAATGGCCACATATCAGCATCTACAACATAAATAACAGCAAAATGGACCTGTATAACTCTCACACCGTCATGTTGTCCAGCTAAAAGGAAAGCATATGTTCCATGCAGCTGACGGTGTCCAAAATCTCAATTGCACATGGATCAGTATTGAGTTACACACACTACATTGTAAGCAGAGCACATAGTCAGACCCCCCTCCACATCAGACACATTTTGGAATCTCAAAGCCTACCGCTTTTCAGATCTAAAAATAAGTTTCCCCTCTAGGAGTACTAGGAGGTAATATCAGACATTACACACAAGCAGCTATGTTTCTTACAAACCGTCTGTTTTTTAGTGCGCAATTGACATTTTGAAAGTATGCGTTTGTTTTCAAGAGACAAACAGGTGTGAGCTAATAATTTTCCATAGTTCATGTGCTGAGGAGAATAGAATGTGAATGACTGCAATCTAATTTAATTTAATTTACATTTAAATTCGCAGACCAAGAGGCAATATAAGTACCATGAGGCAAAAAAAAACTGCTGTGATTTAAATGGTGTGAGAGAAAGAGGCTTTCCTACACATCAAGAGTAATTTTCAGAGGAGAAAATGGAGGAAAAGCATAGTTGAAAGTATTGTATAGAAGCCCCCTTTTTCTTTTAGAATAAAGCTATTTCTTGACAAAAAAGTGCATGCCACACTTCAGAACTGTGGTTAAGTTTAGAGAAGATTGATCACAGTGATCAAAACTGACCTTTACTGATGGTGGGAAATTAGGGAAAGAAAAGGGAAGAGAAGAGAGAAAAGTCTGAAAAGCAAAAAATAACAGGCCTGTTCACCTTTCATGGGTTTAAACTTTGCTGTATAAAATGGGGCCTTAAAAAGGGGTCTGAGGACTGAGGGGCCACAGAAGAAGGCTAGGAGGTCAGCAGAAAATTTGAGAGAAAAGATAAAGGTTTTTACATAAAGTGTTTTAAAGCAGTCAAATTTAACAAGATTACGTTTAACTATTTATTGAGCAAAGTGCTTCAGGAAAAATGTAAATTGTAAATGTTTCTCCTCAGGTTTATACATTCTAAAAATCCATATAAAATATACTGTCAGGTTAAGCTATATTTTTAAAAACAATATTTTAATAATTTGCTGTGGCCTTGGTAAAGTGTAAAAATATTTTGGCCCCACTATATTAAGTGGCCCCAATGCCTGTGTACTTACATAGTAGCTAGATGTAAGAAGTTAACACAGTGTAAGTACACATTGGTACGTAGTATCTACAGCTGTAATGTTTGTGTAACTACATGTAACAACCCTCTGAATGGTATGTGTAAGTACAAATGTGTAACAGAATATTGGTAACAACACCTTTTGGTAATGAAAGTGTACAAATGTGTAACAGGACTAACAGCACTTTTGGTAAAGAGACACTTTAGTTACACTTTATATTAAGATTTTACCATGTAATTACTCTGATGTTACACAGCAACTGCCAGTAAGATAGGCTTTGCATATAATTTGTGGTTGATGTCCAGAATGTTACACTTTAACTTTATATTAAGTGGACATATTTCGAATGTCCTTGGCGAAAAAAAAAAATTGTATATCTATATATAAATATGAGGTATTTAATTATACCTCAATAAATAATAAATGTTTTATGTATATGTAAAGGTCTTAATCAGCACTACTGCCAGACTTTGCCACTTTTCAGCTAATATCAAACAAAGCCATAATTTTTTATTCCCAAAACAATCCTTAACCATGGCATTCATGTGACCATGAAATAAGCTCCTAAAACATCCAGACCAATGTGGATTTAGCAAATAGCAACCTTTGACTGAAATCAATGAAAAAATGAGTTATACAGAGAGTTAAGTGCAGGTTATTGAGAAGATGGCTGGGTGCCACAACCACATTAAAATCACACACATATACACACACAAAAAAACACACTCAACTATGCTGTTGTGCCACCCTGTTTGCTAAATGAGGATGAAAATGAGCATGAAGGAGAATATAAATAAACTGGACGGTGATCACTTAACTTCCTGTTGACAGAAGGCATCATATATATATATAAATGATTATATGTGCAGTGTTTAGCCGTCAATATCTCTTCAGTGCATGAAAAAGACATGTGGCTCTCAGGGAGCCATTCCTCAGCTCCCAATGTCATCTCAGCTGCTGTCAGGAATCTCAATCCGGTAGGACTCGCTCCACATTACAGGAAGTGACAGTCACACTATAGTCTGCTCACAACAGCAAGGTCATCCTTAGAACAGCACAGACGAGCTGAGATTAAAAAGCCCAGTAAATCCCTGCTCTTAAATCTTATGGCGGCACACTCTGTCTACAACATTCCCGCCCTTCAGTCGAGCAAGACCCCACAAAAGACACAATTTTATTGAAGATATATTTCACACACTGTGCTTACATTATCAGCAGACGCTTAATTAAGGAAATTGGCCATGAGCGGCAGAGCTAGCCAGGTCCAGAGCGGAGCAGGTCCATTACTCTGTATAATTAATTACTGGTATAAAGTATACGTATTATCATATTTCTCTCAGCATATGGGCAATATTCTGAGCACAACGTTTTTGGCAAAGAGTTCATAAAGAGTTAGTATGACCTGTTTAAAGCTTTTGGATAATGGATCAGTGTTTCAGACAGAAATCTTTGCGCACACACCCATGGTAGTTTTAGTTTTTGAAGAATATGTGACACTGAAGCTTGAATTATTAATTATTTATTACTGAAGAGAATTATTAAACGGTTACACCTATAGTTGCTTATTAGCATAATATTAGCTAATTAAGCACATATTAACGCCTTATTCTATATCCTTAATCCTACCCAATACCTAAACTAAACAACTACCTTACTAACTATTAATAAGTTACAAATTACAAATTTATTGAGGAAAAAAATCTAGTTAACAAATGTTACCTATTCTAAAGCGTTACTAAAAAACTTTATACATGTCACTTTCATCAGTTTAAACTTAGTACGATAGTATATAGACTACATACACACAAAAAGTTCAGTAATAGAATCAGAGGTAAATGATTTTTTTTCTTTGATTCAAACAGTTCAATTTTTGAACTGTTCAAAAGAATCAGTTGATAAGAGTCATTTGTTTCATGAATCACATCAGAACCAAAACAACCCGCGATGGATTTCTTGCGTTAACTATATATTTTTTTATTTATTGATAGCCTATATTTAATTATATCTCATTCAGTACAGACAAACCATTTGCCTTTGAAAAATGAAATACTGATAATATATATATATGTAACCAAATGGAGAGGAATTCATTTTGAACAATTCCATTAGCATTAATACTTTTAGTAACGATTAAGTGGTAATGTGGAATAGCCTTGAATGAATTATCATACTTTTCTCCTAAAAGAATACACAAACTTTTATCATTATCATTATATATCATGCCACATCTCATGTCGATTTAAAATAAATGGTTACTGTAAAACTAACAAAATGATATATGATCATTGGCCTTAAAATATTGGTCAACTCCAGCTTTTCAAGGTCACACAGCGTCTCTGTGAGCTCTTTAAACCTTCTAAAAGGGTTTATTCTGGCTATAAAAGTGGATGAGATTTGTGGCCTGAAAAGCGTTGTTAAAGACGGTTCAGGTAATGGTCAGTCTCTCCGAGGAATTATAAAAATCATCATGCTGCATTGAACACTGAACCAATCTTCACATCCTTAATGCAATGTAGAAGGTGAAAACAGGGTCAGACACATTCTTTTGCATTTCTTAAGGTTTAAAAGGGTAAACTATAATACTAGATTATTCTTAACTTATATTATCCATAACACATCCTTTCAATATCAGATCAATTTATTATTCTTCCAGTATTTATGTCTTTCTTAATGGGAACTCTACATGCCAATGCATACCTCACCATGCTATCTTCCTGCTTGAATAAATACATTTTAGTGCTTTTACGGTGATGTCATACCAATAAAAATGCTGAATCAATTACATTTTGGAAGCCCCAACGTAATGTCTCTCTCTCTATGGATAAATGAGGGGTACTGGGGGGCAAAAGTTGGAACAAGTGTCCAATCTATATTCAATCTGATCATTTCTATCCTCTTTATACCCTCTACGAAAAGGTTTAATTTTCATAAGTAGCCTCCCCTTGAAATGGTCCTTGTACACAGAAGTTATAAATCTCTACAATGCACAAAGGCCTTTTATTAAGGTTTCTGAGAAGACATAGCCAAAAAACGAGAGACAATAAAATTACCACATTTCTGAAACCACATTTTTCTCAGGACATACAGTATGTACTACTATTTTGATAAGAGTAGTGCCCTCTGCTGACCATCAGGTTTTCTTTCTTTAAAAATAGTACCAAACAGGTTTTAAAAGCCCAAATTAAATATTTACTCTGAAAATTTTACTTAGGTCTCTATGAAATCTGATGTAGTAGGCTAATAGGTTAGTAAAAAAGTATAGTGTTTAGAAGGTTACAAAATATATGTGATTGCATGTTTTAAAATATGTATTAATTATATGATTTTCTTAGTCCCTGATACCAAGCTCTGTGGCAGCAATTTCAGTGATGTTTCTACCCTTCATGTGTTCAGGTGTTTGACAAGTAATTTTATCATGAAAAAATTGTTTTCCATTCATACGCAGCCAGTGCCATAGATATGCCAAACTAGAGTTGCAGTGCCATGGATTACCAGACAGCACAGCATACAAGCGTCCACCCAGTACACCTGGAGTCAGGTTTTGCAGATAGTTGTTTCTGAGGTCAAGGAAAACAAGTTCGTCCTGCTTGAGGAAGATTCCAGCAGGCAGTTTCTCCAAACGGTTGCCACTCAAGAACATCTGGCGAAGGGTTGGGTTACCGATGAATGTTGATGCATCTAAGGACTTCAGTCTGTTGTTTTCCAGGTACAGAGCCTCAAGTTTGGACAGAGAGGTCAGAGCTCCAGGAGTCAGTTCCTCCATCTGGTTATCTCTTAAATCTAAGCTCTCAAGATTATGGAGTCTTTTCAGGAAGGCCACGGGCAGCTGGATGAATTTGTTAGATGACAAATCTAACCTCTGGAGAGAGCTGTTTACAGGCAGACAGTCAGCATCTATCTCAGAAAGCAGGTTATCTGAGAGTGTGAGCTCCAGAAGAGGAGAATGATGAAACACGCGCGACTGTAAAGTTGTCAGTTTGTTACCTATTAGGATAGGAACAGATACGCATAAATAAACACACATGAACAAGTATGCTTGTTCTGATTCTGCATTTTAAAGAAATTGTTTGAAGGATTTGTAGAATGAATCAACCAGATATTCATTCCTGACCGATTCTGATTTTAATATAATTAGGCCTAGCTGAGTGAGAGAACCATTTAAAGGGACAGTTCACATAAAAATAAAATTATTCATTATTTATTCACCCTCAAGTAATTCCAAACCTGTTTTTTTTTTTAAGTTTACCATTGTATTTATTTATTTGTTTTCAATTTTCCATATGGAAATAAATTATAACAATGGCAGATTTTTTTTTTATTTTATTTTGGGGGAAACTATCCTTTTAAAAGACCCACTCCTATTTTAGGCCTATTTCTTTTAGCAGTGTTGTCAGCGTTTTTAATGGACCAGTTGTGGAAATGATTCAGAGATAATTATTTAATTATAAATTATATATTTCGGCTTTTTTAACAAATTAGATAAGAAACCGATTTAATGACTCATTTGTTCCAGTCAGCATTTTTGAACTATAGGTTGGGGAAATTATTCAATGACTCGTTAATTGACTCACCAGAAAGACTGAATTCAAAATATTGTACAGCCAATACTTATTATACTACTTATTACTTACTATGTCAGAAATAGTAGTATGCTAGTGTGCTTTTACAAATTTAGCCCTATAAAATTGTTTTGCTCATAAATCAGTGAATCAGAATGAATCAGTAAATGATTGGATAACTCATTCAAAACTCTCACTTGTTTAGTAAGAACAAATCAACACCCACTGTAAAAAAAAAATGATGTAAAATATACAGTAAAAAAAAAATTGATTTCGACCGTAAAAAATACGGTAACAACGTTTTAGGTTTTAAGGTTTTAAATTAAATTTACAGAGAAATATCGTTATTTAATTAACTGATATAATATTAATATACCAACTAATTGAAGTACTGAAATGTGTTTTGTATCTTTGAAATACACTGATAACCACCAAATGCAAGTGGTGATGAAAAAGTCACATGATGAACCAAAGCTCATCACAAGCAGCTTTTAAATATGAAAATATATAGAAGGTGCTTAGTGTCATTCACACAAACACTAAACACCATCATGGTGAGACTCA
>JAUMHE010000075.1:13408203-13425326 GCA_032359235.1 Enteromius mattozi
ACTGTCCAGGAGTTGGCGGATGCTTTAGTCCAGGTCTGGGAGGAGATCCCTCAGGAGACCATCTGCCACCTCATCAGTAGCATGCCCAGGCGTTGTATGGAGGCACGTGGAGGCCACACACACTACTGAGCCTCATTTTGACTTGTTTTAAGGACATTACATCAAAGATGGATCAGCCTGTAGTATGTTTTTCCACTTCAATGTTGAGTGTGACTCCAAATCCAGACCTCCATGGGTTAATAAATTTGATTTCCATTGATAATTTTTGTGTGATTTTGTAGTCAGCACATTCAACTATGTAAAGAACAAAGTATTTAACACGGATATTTCATTCATTCAGATCTAGGATGTGTTATTTTAGTGTTCCCTTTATTTTTTGGAGCAGTGTAGTTAATAAAAAATAATCCATGAATATGCAATGATTTTTTTTGAGGGCCATTTCATTTATTAACTAACAAATAGGTGTCACTTTAGGTTGGTTAGTTTATGCAATTTTAGATACAATTCAAATACATAAATCTTAAATTAGGCATAAATATTTTTTTTAACTCACTCTATGTCCAGAATCATGAAGGGGCTGGAGTGCTCTCTGTCTTGCTCTGAGTCATAAAACAGGATCTTCTTGCTGCTTACCACCACATACTGTGATTTACACAAAGATAAAGACACAGATGATCAGAGAGTGTTTGTTATTGTAACATGTGAGTGTGTAGGTTAAAATTTTACCTTCTTTTCCCATCCAAACCGCTTGGTATTTTTGGAAGGCATTGAGAGCCATCCTTCAAGACTAGAATCTGTGGTAAAAGAAAAACAGAAATTTTGTTTAAGATTACAGAGCCACGCAAGCTTTTTTTGTCTGAAAATTACCAGGCTGACTAATTTTTCTTCAAGAAAAACACCTTTTCTAAGTGAAGAATGCAAAACTGTACTGGAACGTGAGTCCCTTGGAATAAAAAGTTTCAGTAGTGTTAATGGACTTTCAAAAAACACACAAGGTGATCAGTGTGATTATGTGCAAAACTAAGTCAAAAGTGGAAAATGTGGCTGTGTTTTAAACCATAATGCAGTGGTTCCCAACCTTTCTGTCTTATATGTATAAACATCAGACCAGAACTGTTGTATAGGAAATATATTCTGCTATGAGCATCACAATCATTATTGCAAGTATAATTGCAAGCAAATCGCAGTGTATGTTAAGCTATTAATTACAATAAATAAATAAATAAATACATACATATGTAAACATTTTTAATATTGATTTTTTTTTGTTTTTTAATGTCTAGCAACTATTTTTATAGGTTAAACAAAGCCAATTGTCTAGGTTAAACCTGTTTTATAGATTAAACAAAGCAAAAATAAATAAATAAAATTCCCTGCTTGGGTTATGCATACCTGGTTGGGAATCACTGACCTAGTGAGCTACATACCTAGAGAGCATTTTTGGACTTCATAGGCTTATTTTAGCCCCAAAATGCTGTCTAGGTTTTTAGTGTTTAAAGTCCACACTGAATGAAGGAGAGCAAGGGGCAGTATGCGTGCTGATTTGTTTCCATGCAGGGTCACCTGCAGACTCTTGGTCAGTAGGCTTCTCATATGTGAGGGCAGGCCTTTGCCCCCACTCGACTTCCTCATCCTCCTCTTCCTCTGAGTCGGAGGGGAACTGAGGAACGATCCGACATGGCCGTGTATCAATACACACTGATTTGGAGCTTCGTTGGTATGTGAAGGACATAGACTCCGAGGTGTGTGAGTGTGTGATACGCACTACAGTGGTGAGAGTGGGAAGGAATGAAAGTAGAATTGAGGAAAAATAAGCAAAAGATGCATAAATTTAGTATGCCATTGTGACCGGGGAAAGAAAGGAATATAAAAAGAGGGGAAGAAGATAGATAGATAGATAGATATGGTGTTTACAGTGAGTGATTATATTTATATTGAATGGTTTGTGGTTGCACAACACATTGTGTTGCACAAAATGAATACAATAGTAGCATAAATGAAACATTTGTGTCTTCGGCCAACCTTAGCATCGACTATGGCATGAATTACCACATTAGGCAGTCCTGCACTTGAGGGGTCATAACCTGGATTGTTACCTGGATATGCGTCATCACTCTCCAGGTCATTGCCGGTGCTGCTGATGCTGGTGGTGTCTAGAGAATGGATGCTGAGAGAAGTGATCTGACACCGCAGACGCTCAATATCACTGTCTTTACTGTCCATGGCCATCTGCATCTCCAGTCGCACCTGAGACTCCTCTGCTAACGTCTGCAAAAAGAACAGATTTATGTACTTATGCAGAACAATGGTTTACTGGTAGTTACATTTCTTTTAAATGTATGTATTTAAATGTCACTTACAGCCTGCATTTCATTGATTTCTTTCTGGTATCTGATGATGGTGTTGTTGAGTTTATCTTTCTCGGTGCGGAGCTGCAACTGGAGCTGTCTGTTCTCCTTCTCCTTCCTGCGGATGTCTGTGTTGTTGCCTTGGGGCGTTCTGACATCATTCTTCTTCATAACCTCAGCCAGCTTGTTTATAGCCTACAATACAAACAAACATCTGATATTATTTACCCGAGACATGCTAATGACACCTTTTTCAAGCCGTGAAAACAAGTGTAACATACATTTGAACAGTAGTTATAAAGTCTTGATTCAAATAAGCCAAACACACCTGAATCTTGAGGGTCCGCTCAGTCTGTATTTGCTTCTCGAAGGACAGGACCAAAGATTTCGTCTGTTTTTCTTCTTCTCTGACCTTCTCCAGCTCTGTGTATACACATTTATAAATGTTAAAGCATATATATGAACATTAGAACACATTCATTCATATTATTGTAACACTGACTGGCATTCAGCAGCCTACTCACTCTGGTGTAGGTGTTTGAGTTTGTTGTTGAGCTCTTCTTTCTCATTAGCAAGGTTGCCAACATCCACAGTCAGTGTGCGGTTCGATTCCTCCAGCTTGCATGACATAAAATATTTCAAAATGTAATTAATATGAATGAATCTTTATTTTATGTGTACAGAATATATGTACAAAATGTTATTTCTGATATTTTATTATGTATTTGTTTATGTATTAAATGCATTCTTTTACCCTACTCACCGAGCTGATGGTATTGTCCTTTTCGCTGAGTTCTTGCCGGTGTCTGGCAATCATGTCTTTGATCTCCAGCTCCTTCATGATCTTTTCTTTCTCCAGGTCTGAATATTGCTCCTCAGCGATGGTGCGTGCCAACTCTTCAGAGTCTGCCTTTGTCAGGCTTGCCTCTAGCTGTGTTGCTAACGAGTCCCTGCAGAAACACACATAAACCAGTTTGTATATAAAACAGGAATTTGGTGTACATAGATGCAAGCATATATATTGTTATCAGTTCATTTGTTTTATTTGCATGTCTTTACCACACTATCCTCACATTAATTGACACACTTTCATGGGCATTTATGACCCTGGATCACAAAACCATAATTATTTTAGTTATAGTTTAGTCATAATTTTCAAAAATTGAGAGTTATACTGTAGCATTTGAACCAACCAGGCGCAAACTATTTGTCACATTTACCCAATATTCTTTAATACCGCTTTACTCAGCCCAAGGGGTAACTCAAACTGTTCACATTCAAAAAAAGTCCAGTCCTTTTCATATGTCCTGCCATCCTGTTTCAAAAACAAATACGTGTATGGAAATACACACCTCTCTTCCTGCAGGTCCTCTATTCTCTGCTGAGTATCTTTGTAGAGTTTGGACTTTTCATCACTCTCCTCCTTCAGCTCTCGAATCTGAGTCTTATACAGTTTCTGAAATCAAGGAAAAATGTTTCAATTTAAATCAAATATGAGGGTACAGAGACACAAACTAATCCCAATACATTCCTCAACACATTCGCTGACAAAATATGTTAAAGTCTCTCAGACATACTGTGAAGTACTGCTCTGACTCCAACTGTTCCTTCAGCTCTTTCAGCTGTTTGTCAGCCTCTTCTCTCTCCCTGAGTTGACAAAGAGAGTTTTTAATTGCATGCACAATATATGTGTGCTATGTAACATTATGCTTATTAGTGTTTTGTTTTGTGTGAAAAGGCTTTTTAGCCTGTTTTTCTAAACTTGCAAAGACAGTTCACACCACAACTTTAAAGACAATAGAAGAACAATTATATATATATATATATATACACACACACATACACCATCCATCATGAAACCTAACTCACCTGCGCAGTTCTTGATTTTGTTTTTCCAGGCTGTGTTTGAGCTCCAGCAGATGGTTGAGTTCTTGTTTGAGCTGTTTCTCAGAGGAGCGCAGGGTGCTGACCTCCTGCCTCTGTACATTGAGATCTGTCTGAAACAGAGTCTTCCTCTGAGCCTCCTGCTGCACACGTACACTCAGCACCTCAACCTGTTTTACACACACACACAAAAGACTGGATTTAATGGGACTTTCCAAACACCATGTGATGCACATGTGTAATTTTAAAATGCCTGTCATTATAAGTTTAAAATTAAGTTTAGCCCAAAAATATGTGCTAAAAATTATGTTGAATGGTGAAAAATATGCGCAAGTGTTGAAAATATGTGCAAAAAAACCACAACATATTACAAACGAGGCAAGAAGAACAGTCAGATAGGTGTACCTCCTCACTGAGTTTTTCTTTGAGCGAGCGCAGCTCCTGAAGCTCGTGTTTGGCTTGCTTGTAGTCACAGTCTAATACTGAGTTTTCTTTCTCCAGCTGCATCAGTCTGTTTTCCAACTGGTGCTTCGCAGATCGTTCTTCCAGCAGCTTATGTTCCATATCTGTCACACAAACACACACAACATGACCAAACAGCAAATGAGCCACAGGCTTGCACTACAGACTTCGGAAAGATTTACTCAGCTAGAGCAAAAAAAAAAAGTAAAAAAATGGAAGTCATTTTGGAATGAGGAAAACTTTTTTTTTCATACAGGAGTTATGTAAGGCACTTCCAAAAGAATCATGTAGATCTTGACAAGCAAGTTTCTAGTGTCAAAGTAAAGATTAAACACACAGGATTTTTTGTCGCAGGTCCCAAATGCCTATTTGAGTAGTAGTTTTACTTTTCAGAGAGGCAACTGAGCACTTTCCCCAGAGTAAATGAATGGGTAACTAGGGTTACTATGATTTTTTTTCTCTCACTAAACTGAGCTCCTTTTTTCTTTTTTTCTTTTTTCTTCATTTGTAGTGAAATATGTGCATGTCTTTAGAGTTTTTAAATCAGAGGCAACTGTGTGATTTTACCTTTCAGGGCCCCAGACTTTGCCTCCTCAATGGACTGGTTGATTTTGTTGTTGTCAGCCAATCTGGATTTAGTGTCTTTATGCTCTGCCTCCTCCTGCTCTAGATTCTGCTGAATGGCTTTGAGTTTAAAAGAAAGATCAATCTCCTGCTTGCTCTTCTCCTGTGGGTGAAGGGGACAACATTAATAGTGAGTTAAAAAATAAAAATATCCACAAACATCATATGCTGAGAACATGAGTCATTTAGCCTCTTCAGTTCAGTTCATCTTTATTCATTTCCCGAAGGCAATTTGGTTGCAGCATTTCACATAAACAACAGCACAATACACTTCCTTCTTAAAAAGTTCTTACCTTAAATTTTAAAACTTTACAGCTGAAGGAAAAAATGAATGTCTAAACCAGTTTGATTTACTAATAGGTGTATGCCAGAAGATGAAACTTGTGATGGGGTGGTAATCATTTAATAAAATGGTCTGGGTTTTACCCAAAACCTGTCTATGATATAACTGGGCCATAGTCATCTGCTTCATTTTACTTCCCTGGTTTACAATCCTCTCAAGACTTTCTTCTTGTTTCTCACATTTGAAGAATTAAACACATAATAGCACAACAGAGAAAAAGATAACATACAGGATCCGTAGAACACGCACATCAGTGTTTTGCCCACATTAAATGACCTTAGTTTCCACAAGCAATGCAATGTAATCATTTGTTATCCAAAACAGAACCCAAATACTTGTACTGTTCAATCCTCTCAATACCTACTCCACTACTTGGCTTATGCTGAATAGATTTCCTCCTAGCGTTAAAATCAATAGTCATCTCTTTAGTTTTAGAAACATTAAGTTTTAAGAAAGCATTCTGACACCATATAACAAAATCATCACTCCTCACTCATTAAGCTAACGATTACAAAATCATCAGAAAAGTTTCTGTAACTACTTTTACAGTCATTTGTATACAAGATAAATAATAAAAGGAGAGATAACACATCCTTGAGGTGACCCAGTAGATGACACCAACCATTCATTAAAACAGTCATTTACTTCAGCTCTCTGTGTTTTCTGCACCAAAACATCTAAAATGCATCCCACCAGACTAAAATCCAGCCCAAATTCATTAATAAGCTGAGTGACCAAAATATGTGGCTAAATGGTATTAAAAGATAATAACAAATAAATAAAGAGTAATTTAACAAATTGTTTTCTGCTTATCCAAATGCTGAGGGACCAAGTGTAAAAGAGTACATCCTCTAACCCTCACTTAGACCTATAAGCAAATGGTAGGGGGTCTAGAGAACTCTGTCCATAATTACTTTTTAAACTAATTTTTCAAAATATTTCACAATTAGGGAAGTACGCACAACAGATATAAAATCATCCAATACCTGTACATTTTGCTTTTTGGTACTGGAATCACTGTAGACTGCTTCCACAGTGCAGATATTTCATAAATTTCATCAAATATTGGGCCTAACTGCTCTGCACATTCCTTTAGTTACCTACCCCCTACATTATTGATTTAACACAGTTTAAAAACTGCTCACTCACTCACACTGAAAAAGACACAATCATGCTCCCTACTTATTCTGCATTTATTTTTCAACCCATCGATTTCCAAAACTGAATCAAATTTTAAGTAACAATTATTAAAATCCTGTGACAAAACAACATCTGAACTGATTCCATTCAAACTAATTCCATACTTTTCCTTACATCCTGACCTGTTATTAAATACATCCCCTCCCAAACAGAACCTACATTTCTAATTTTTTATTTTACCTCAAGATCTTCCTCGTAGGCTGATTGAGCCCTCCTGATTTCACACTTAATTTATTTTTTTAGTTTAAAATACTCAACTGTGTCTCCCTCTTTAAATGCCCTATTTCCTTCTGACAGAAGAATCTTGAGTGATTTTGGTTTACTACTTGGAAATCTCTTCAAAGATTTCACAGGTATTAACATATCCTCACAAAACGTTTTGCTAAAACATACACACACACACGTACACAAACACACACAGACACACACCTTTTCCAGGTCAGTAAGATCCTCCTGTAACTGTCTTTTCTCTGCTTCAGCTTTTGATAGAGAACTCTTTATGTGCTTTAACTCGCCTTCCAATCCAGAGACACGGCCTGTAAATGTAACAAACAGAGAAATAAAAATTAAATTCAAAGAAAGACACACCTCAAACCATGAAACCATAAATGGGTGTTTCTTCCTTAGGGACGTTTGGCCCTTTACAATATACACACTCATAAAACACTTTAAATTCTTGCTAGTTTAACTTTGTCCTAACATTTTTTTAAAACTAATACATTTATTTACATTTTTTATTGTTATTATTTTGTGGTGGAAATTTGGGGGTCCAAATTGAAAGTACTGTTCATATATAACAAATTGTAATTTAAGAAAAAAAAATATACATATAAATTATTTTCACAAAATAAATATTTAGTATTTTATGGTATGTTTATTTCACTATTTGTTTAGTTTGGAGTTTTCATATTTTAAAATGAAAAAGTCTTGTTCTGGGGTAGAATAAAATCAAATTAAAATCCTTACATTAAAAGAATCTGAAAAGCAAGCCATAGTTTTTAAGTAGTAAAATCTGTTAATTAAATGAAATGATAATCTCTCAGAAAATAAAAGCACACATACAACCAAGCCTTTAAAATGTAAGAAAACTGAGAACACAACACAGAAGAGATATTTGTTGTTTACCTGTTTTTCTCTGTGCAGCGGCATAATGTCAGCTACCTGCCTCTGACCTTAAAATAACGCTCTATTCATGTTTACCCTCGCTGCGGGCAGCTCCACCCGAACACAACAACACTGCCCAGCAGACAAGAGCCCAGTGTGTCCTTCAGCGAGGAGCTGACCACTACACACTCAAACATAAATATTTGCTTTCACTCACTCACACAGACCTGCACACAAGTGTGATCCCTAGAATCTAGCACAATCTCCTTCTAGGAAGTTTGGTAGATGCAGGCATAGACACACACATGCAACGCACTCACCTTGTAGGTCATTGATGGTCTCTGAGCCGAGACTTCTCACTCGCTTCTCCACCTCCAGTGAGGTTTGCAGGCTCAATCTCTCCTGTTCCAGACCCAGCCGGCTGCTCTCCAGCTGGGCCAGACGCTCCTGAAGCTCCCTGAGAGAGGCCTCCAGCTGCTGGGACTGTCTCAGCGCCTCGCCCTGGGCCTTTTTCAGCCGCTCGGACTCCTCCACCTCAGCCTGGTGCTGAGCATTCAGCTCCTCCAACTAAAGACACATTACTTCAGTATCAGAATCTCTTTTGCACTTTTTAATATCCTTAAAACCAAAACTAATTTATCAACTGTCCAAAGGTTTGGGGTCTGGAAGATATTTTGTCATGTTTTTGAAAGACGTCTCTAGTGATCTTCAAAGCTGCATTTATTTCCAGGATTCTTTGATAAAAAGACAGTTTAAAAGAATAGCATTTATTTGAAATTTTATAGAATTTTGGATCATTACAAATGTACTGTATTTACAGTACTGTCAATTTAATTTGTATTGAATAAATGATTAAAAAAAAAAAAAAAAATGACAAACCCAAAATAATTGAAATGTATAAGAATATATGCAGACTTAAATTCAACAGTATTTTGTTCCATTAGTGTATTTCTTCACTCAATTTAATAAGTAAAAAATAAAAAGTTTTTCTTGTAAATATGTAAAAATGTTTTGTCTGTGATAGGAGAAAGTATTTTAACAATTAACTACTTTAGCATTTAGCACAAACTTCAGTAAGTTTAATGTTTTGAAGAGTTCATTTGCAAAACAGATAACCCAGTTTTTAACAATTCTCAAAAATCAGGTCTTTTTATTGTGCATTTCAAATAATCTCAATCAAATTGCAGTTGTTGTTTTTGTTGACTAGGTAAAAAAAACAACAAAAAAACAACAACATGTAACTAACACTTAAAAACGCAATAAAAACATGATAACGTAATAAAAAAAAACATGATTTTTAAACATTTTTAAAAACAGAGTTATCAGTTTTTGCAAATAATTATTATTATTTTATCTCTTAAAATCTGATAAAAAATGTACCTGGCTATTTATTAAATAGTCCTGAGGTTGATGGTTTGATAAAGTTTTGCTAAAGGACCCACCTGTCTTTCCAGTTGAATGTTCTTCTCGGCGGAGATTTGTGAGTTCTGGGTCTTCTTCTTCAGTTCGACTAGCTGCTCTTTCAGGCTGCTCACTGCAACAGAGAGAAATGCAAAATATGTTAACATCACAACATCAGCAGAGCAGAACTAATACTTTCTAGATGGGAAAACGTCAGAGGTTAGCACTGAGCAAATCGGGTAGAAATTTTGATCCAGTGCTTTGGTGAATCAAAAATGTCAGTATTAAAGAAATTAATTTCAGAATATTTTGAACCACCAAAGGTTGCACATAAGCTAATCTAAAGCAGCATCTATTTCAAGAAAAGCACATGTAATTTGATGAATGTTACGTAATACTGAGGGTTAAGATTGGGTAAACCCGCAGGTATAAAGCACATTAAGTTTATAATTTTTTTGTAGATTGATCCAATATGGATGTATTAGTTAATAGATTCTGTCACTGTTTTCAATTTAATGTCATTGTTGAGGGTCAGTCAAGTCTGTCTGTAATATTCTTACCCTCATTCTCAAGATGACGCTTTTTGTCGGTTTCTTGGCCAGCCTTTCTTATGCTCGCAGTACGCTGGTGCTTCAATAAAGCTTTCTCTTTCTCCAGTTCCCTCAGAGAGTCTTCCACCGTCTGCCTCGCATTCACCTGGAACAAGACAGAAACAGTAAGAGGAGCTTGAAGAAAGCCTGTTATTGGGTAAGTGCAATTTAAAACTGTGTCTTACTTCTTCTTCAAGCTCTTTGGACAACTTCTCAAGCTTCTGATTTGCTGTTCTGTTAAGACACAATACAGATTAAATTTGTTGTAAGTGAAGATATACAGTGTTTTGAACTTGACATGTTTATGCTTTTGAATGCAGAATTACAGTGAGGTCAGAAAAATGTAATTTAAAGAAAAATGACACACTGTGACATGAAATTTAAATAGTAATATTTATGAATTTCCAATAAACTTTCCATTTATATTATGTTGGAAATATAAAATAAAAGTAGCATTAAATAAAATAGAAAAACAAATAAATATTTTCTCATTTGGATTCCACTGCACGTTTAAGAGTATCTGTACCTGCATTTATTTTCCAGTTCCTCCTTTGCTAGCATTTCATGTTTGACTTTTTCTTCCAACTTTTTCAGCCTCTTTTGCAGGTCACTGGACTGAATGTGCATAAAACACATGTGAAAAGTCAACAAAAAAAAAAAATGATGCCAGTTGTTTTTCCATTCTATTAAAAGCAGCAATTATCTAAAGAATGTGGAGAAACACTCCAATTATGTTGAGTTACAGCACCAAACGGCTGGTGTAAATTCTGCTGCAGAACAAGCCATATAAGCTTCTATTTTAGAAATCTAAGTGCTAATTTTGTGCCACCCGCTATTATAGAGCAATATTCCATACACAGCTCTATCAGTAAGGCTCAAATGCCCCGTTATCAACATAAAACCAGAAATATGTTCCTTTTAACTCATAGTTCTCAGAATTTAACATGATAAAAGTCAGTAATAATATTTAAAAATATATGCACCTCTGCCTGGTTTAAATTATGATCCTCTTTAACATTAGAGTCCTCTTCTGAACACTTATTTTTTTGGCTTAACAATCTGAAAGAGAGATAGAAACACCATTATGGAAAAAGTTCCACTCTTCTCGGCAAGCTTCGTCCTTGTTTACTCTGCAGCAACACACTTTGAGCTTTCATAAATCAATTCAAGAAGAAAAAGTCAGTTTGGAGAATAAGTTAGAAAAGAGAGAGGGAACAAGAAAGAAAGAAAGAGAGGAAATGAAAGAAAGAAAATCTCAGAGCAACTATTCAATCTTCAGCCAATCTCAGCCAGCAGCCCATGTGGCTTCACTCAGTCACACTGGAGAAACTGAGAAAACGAGGAAGGAAACATTGAAAGGATAAGGGAAAAAGGAGGGAATTGTCATGGAACAAATACAGCACTCATTCACGGTTGCCAAAATCACACAAAAATGCTGTACATCCTTGTCTCTATCAATCCATAACAGGAGCTTGCTTTCGTTTTACAGCTCTTTAGTGTTAGATACCTGTGTAAAAGGCAAACAGTGCGACAGTGTTTGAAATATGGACTTTTAACTCTTTCTGTCTTAGATTTCAGCATTTTCATTATATCTCTTTTCACTGTAGGTGTTCATTTAGAATATAATTAAAATGGTAAATGTAATTTTCTTGTCATAGAAATGCTTTAAATTAAAAATATAAATACATATTATTATTATACAACACGTATATAAAATCCAAAAAACCCTCATAGAAATCAAGTGAATATATTATTTTCTAGTTATGCTCAGCTCAAATATATTTCATATGCTAGAAATTGAAGGAATCGTAATGAATGCCTGTAAAAGTCATGTAAATTCATTGCCCAAAATGTGTGGGAACCCTGTTGGGACTCTGAATTCATTTTCCACACACGTCAGTTTTATTACTTTGCCATATTATGCAACAAACCAATTATATAAGATGAAATTAAAAATATTTGTAATAAAATCTAACAATACTTTATAATGCAATACAACGTTTCACCAGTCTCTCTTCTATTGCCAGAAACCATATTGTCACAAACACACACAAAACACACATTTTCAAACTTACTGGTCCTCCCTGAAATATGTGAAGCCCACAAATGGTAGCTGATTTCCTGTGAAGGCACGGGGAGGGGCAAAGGTCTCGGTTCCTAAAGGATCATCCTTTATATCATCATCAAAGTTACTGGTGTCAATATCGCTGCTCAGCTCCGGCACCACTGGAGCCATGGCTGAGAGACAGAGAGAGGCAGAAAGAGAGAGAGAGAGAGAGAGAGGAGGGGGTTGAGAAAATTTTGTAAAAGATTTGAGCAAAAATAGTGTGTCCTGTTTGAGTGCTTGTGTGTGAGAGAGAGAGTCTTACAGTGAAAGGCTCAGTGTGTGTAGCACACAAAGCAGACACTGTACTGAAGGGAGGAGTGGTGTGTGTGACTTGCCAAGCTGGCCGGTGCTTACTCACTACCTACTGTGCTCACACACACACTCACTGTCACTTACACATCCAAAACACTCCCTGCCTCTGGAGCGAACGTGCTGAGCAAGCTGGGAAAACATGTGTCAAACATCTAATGGGGATGGGCTGCATTCAAACTCTCCACAGTCAAACAAAAACAGACAAGAGATGCTGGATCTTCAAGGATTTAATACATATGTGAAAAAAAAGATTCATTTTTAACACAAAAATAAAAAAATATTAACATTGGATAAAATTTTTAGATTGCTATATAGGTTGCATTTTATATTTATCCTTTTGGAACAGCTACACATTAAAATTAAGAAAATTAATATATTTTATCCTTTAATATCTTAATAGCTTTATTTTTAATGTCTAGTTTCCCGCAATTTCATTGAAGTATAGAGTTGTCGTTCTCTGCACAAATCATCCTTATTTTTGTAATATACTGTAAAACCAATTCAGACATAACCTCTATTAAACTGATAAAAAATAAACCAAAACAAAATATGTCAGCATGTATGTATGCAAGAAACAGAAAAAATCTGATTAGTTTCTTTCCAACAACAAAATCTGTTGGATTTTATTCTGAATTGCAGAAAAAAGAAAGAAAGAAAATGACATGTTGGGCAACACCACACCATATAGATATATAGATGCAGTTGTTTCCCAGAATGCTCCTTGATAGCACCGCTAATAACAGACTAGTATGGAGGCAGAGAGAAAGCTAGATAGAAAGCAAATACAGAATGTGCATTTGGGCATCACTAGAGCGGGGGATAGAGAGAGGAGCAGAAACCGAGTCCAACTCTGTGGTTTTGAGGCTCTTCTCTCATTAGTAACTGTGTATAGGCCAAATGCTGGGTTCCACCCTAACTGAAACCAAACCCATATCACCGTAACCCTGTCCCAAACACCACACCCCCAAAAGGAGCACATCACAGCACAACACAGCAGAGAGCAATGTTACCGAACAAAACAAAAGTGACAAAAATAAAGTGTAACGTCACTCTTTGTGGTTTTATCACACAACATAACTAAAGGGATAGTTTGCCCAAAAATGAAAATTCAGTCATTAATTACTCACCCTCTTCTTGTTCCAAACCTGGAAGACCTTTGTTCATCTTCAGAACACAAAAAATATATTTTTGCTACAATCCGAGAGCTCTTAGACCTTGTGTAGACAGCAATACAACTGAAATGTTGCCAGGTCCAGAAACGTAGCAAGCAAGTCAGTAAAATAGTCCATCTGACATCAGGGGTTTAACCATAATTTTACAAAACTACAAGAATATTTGCGTGCAAAGAAAACAAAAATAACGACTTTATTCAACAATTCAACTATTCAAACACCATTGTGGAGAGGATCACGACGCATGCACTTGCTTCCGCTTCATGCGTGTGATAACATAAGAACAAGAATGTAAAAACTTGAGAAGAATAGTTGTAGAAAAGACGTTATTTTTGTTTTCTTTGCACACAAAAAGTATTCATGTAGCTTCATAAAGTTACGGTTGAACCCCTGATTATACATGGATTATTTTAATGATGTCCTTGCTATGTTTCTGGACCTGGGTGCACTTCAGTTGTGTTGCTGTCTTTAAAGGGTCAGAAAGCCTTAATATTTCATCAAAAATATCTTAATCTGTGTTCCAAAGATGAATGAAGGTCTTACAGGTTTGGAACGATATGAAGGTGATAAATTAATGACTGAATTTTCATTTTTGGGTGAAATCTTTAAGCTTCATGGAGAAATATACATCAATTAAGCAAAGATAAATGATGGTTAACAAACCTAAAATATAAACAAATTAATTGTTTTAGTTACTGTATAATTAGAAATCAATAAAACAGTCAGTGGGTAGAAAACACAAAGTTTCACCACAAAGTGAATTCAAGACTATGTATGCATGACTGAAATTGCTTTCTCTGATCCATAGCATGAGGGTGTAAAGTGAATGTTTGCATTTGTCGGGAGAAAAAAATATGAGCAGCAATTTCATTCAAATTAAAGGATGTACTCGAAAACCCCATTTTCAAAATCATAATCTTTTTCACAACCCTAAGATATGAACCGATGCAAGAACTTAGTATATATAACTATTGCATAATGTTATGGTAATTTAGTAATATTGACTTAATAGTGATAATTACTTAATTGGCTATAATTATCATGAATGATAATTCATGATCACAGATCAGCCACACTCACACTCAGAGGCTTACTGTCTCGTATGGTGTCGAAGGTCCACTGATCGTTCTTGAAGAAGGGGTGACATTTTATTTCATCCACTCCAGTCCGGCCAAGCCTCACCTCCCTGAACATAGCAAAACACTGGTCAGCAAACCAAACAGAGAACCACAACCACGCGTGCTAATCCGTTACGTGATGTTTGCGTGTGTGAGCCTGGAGCTTCCAACAGCGAGTGGCAGATGGGAAACAGCAGAGCATGGATGAGCTGAGGAGTGAAAGCGACACACGCAACAACATCCAAAAATAAGAAACGGTCGATCCCCTCCCATTCCTTGCATCTGGATCAGAGGGGTGCAGCAGTTTGGACTGCCACGTGTGGGACATTCCTGTAGCTAGAATGCAATGGGAGGGGTGTGTGTGTTGTGCTTTTACATGAAAACATAAACCCCTCTCTGGACATTTGATCAGGAATGCTCATATGTGTGTGGATGTGAGAGGGAAGGAGAAAATGAGAGGAAAAAGAGTTATAGGAAAACAGATTGAAGTTGTCAGGCTGAAATTAAAAAGAAACGCAGTTTTACCAGTAACCGATTTTGGCTATGAAGATCACAAAATGAATAGATGTGGACCTGTACATCATTTAAACAAAAGACAAGACTAGAGATGATTTCATTTTTTGTACACTACCTTTTCAAAAACTGGGAGTCAATAGGGTTTTTATTGTTTGTTAAAGTAGCCTACTGTGATCTTTAAGGCTGCATTTACTGTATCAATAATACAGTAATCAAAACTATTTGTATTTCATTTTTCTATTTAAATATATTTGAATAGTTTTCTAATGACTAATGTTTAAAAGACTCTGTTTCTCTCTCTTACCTGTCGGACAGAAAAGCACAGATGAGGTCTTTGGCCTCTTTTGACATTTCTATATCATCTGGGAAAGTTAAGCTGTTTTTATGATCCATGATCTTTCCGTAGGTGCCCACCAGGGACTCAGCATAAAACGGTGTGTCACCTGCTCACATCGACAAAAGAGTTAATATAGGATTGTAAAAACAGTCAGAGGATATAGGAGGATACTAATGAAGTTTGGTGCTACTCACCGACTAGCAGTTCATAAATGAAAACGCCAACAGACCACCAGTCACACTCCCGGCCATAGTAACCCGTTCCTCCTTGAGACATCAAAACCTCTGGGGAAATGTAATCAGGAGTCCCGACAGCAGTGTCGCAGCGGACCATACCGGACTAAACACAAATAGAGATGTATATGCATGAATACAACCATTATAAACACTGGTTAAGCCAATGTTGTCTTTGCATATTAAGCTGGAAAAAATACCCCCTTTTAAATCCACTGACAGGTTATCGTAATTCACGCTGCACTACATGATCTAACCACAAGATGGCAGCCCTGACATAATTATCATCACAGCATGTGGGATTTCTGCAAGTGCAAATCCTACATTTTCAACTAGACTTCTTGTCATAAAACCAACTGGAATATTGCACTAACAAACACACATAAGAAGCACTTATCACACAACCCAAAACACACCGAGTCCATCTTCATGCATGTTCCAAAGTCAGCGAGTTTCAGGTGTCCGTTGCGGTCTAGCAGCATGTTGTCGGGTTTGATGTCTCTGTGAATGAAGCCCAGAGAATGGATGGCGTTCAGTGCCAGCACTACTTCTGCAGTGTAGAATCGAGCCCACTCTTCTGGGATGTCATAGTTGCTGGTCAGAGTCACCAGGTCTCCACCGGGCATGAACTCCATCACCAAATAAAGGTACTTCTCATCTTGGAACGCACAGCACAGCTACATGGACAAAGAGAGGGGTGTAAAGGTCTCACAATACTAACATTTTAGCAGTCGACAGTAATAGTGAAATTTCACAACACCTGATTGCATTTGCAACACCTCATCTATATTAAATATGCTATTGAACACAGTGCTTTATTTAATGATTGTTTATTTAATGACATTTTAATTATGTAATAATGTCTATTTCATATTTTTCATAATATTCATTACATATTAAAATAAATATTCTAAAAATGCAAACGAAAAAAAGAGTTTTCTTTAAGTGTCTCAATTCTTTTTCAGAGTAATTCTGAATTATTATAACAACTGTCCATCATAATGACCACATTTTGTTATTTTATATTATCAACAAATCAACATTACAGCAGCAGTTATGTTAGGCTTTAAGGTCTAATGAGCAGATCTGACATTTCTTGTCTTGCCTATTTACATTAGGACATAACTGACTGTCTTTACAACATGTGCAGGTGCATCCTGTGAGGTTCAAGCACTCAAACAAAGCCACCTATCTGTCAGATTTGCATTTTTTACATTTTATTATCAACTAAGAACTGGTAATTTTGATATCGCTAGAGGGGATTATTTACTTTCTGTCCTTATACGCACTAAAATTTGATTTTTATTTTCAGATGCAGATCTCAAACATCCTCTAGTACACAACACAAAAAAGAAGCACACATGCATATCTA
>JAUMHE010000075.1:13426604-13441395 GCA_032359235.1 Enteromius mattozi
CGCTCCTCCCAGAAGAAAGCAGAGTCAGAGCGCTTGACCATCTCAAACTTGCTGAGCTGCTTCATGGCATACACTTGTTGGGATGCTTTGTGTCGTACCTACACACACGTGCATTAACATCATAAACATCCTTATAAACCCTTAACGAAGCTACACACATTCTGCAATATGTTATTTAATGCAAACAAGTATGTAAAAGGTTAGTTCACCCAAAAATTTAAATTCTGTCATTAATTACTGATGAAATCAGAAAGACATCTGACCCTGTTGTATTGCTGTCTATGGAGGGTCAGATGGCTCTCAGATTTCATCAAAAATGTCTTAATTTGTGTTCCTGAAGATGATCAAAGGTGTTCTGTGTTTGAAACGACATGTGGGTGAGTAATTAATGACACAATTTTCATTTTTGGGTGAACTACCTTTAATGCATATATAACTGTATATATAAAGAATTTATATTATTTATTTAACTGACTTACTTATTTACAGACTGACTTAAGTATTTTTGACTGACAAGTATGAAACTAAAAGAATAAGAAGACAATATGTGGCTATCACAAGGATTAAATCATGCACACACTGTGTTGTTGCAGGTAAGTAGGAGCAGGCAGAACATGTGCGTACAAGCCTCACTGGCATTAAAACACACACACACACACAGACAAAAGGCTATGCCTAAAGACAAACAGCAGATAACATAGGCAGACTCTCATACAAACACATACCCACACACTCTCTGGCACACACTCACTCACCAGCTGCACTGCGCCAAACGCTCCACGACCAATCAGCTTGACTCTGTCAAAATCATCTAGCTTCACCTGTAGTTCCCTGAGGCGACTCACGGACTTTTCATCTAAAAAGATTATACCTTACATTAATATGTTTTATCATTTAGTAATTAAAAACATTTACACTATACAAGGCTAAAAAAATCTTTTATTTAATTAACATTTTTATGAAGCTATTTAAAGGTGTTGAAAATGTACTAAAATATTAGTGTACTTGCTGAATTACTTTTGTTGCACAATATTTAGACATTTTACAGAATATTTACTCAAACTAAATGTTGAACTGTAACGAGTCTATTGCATGTTGACAAGACAGACAGTAGGATTTGGATGCATATCGATATATCAATATATTGCTATGACAATATGGCAATATACATTGTGATCTTATTTTATATTCCAGAAAAAAACTTAAGCAATAAGTTACTAAAATAAAGTTCTATGATTACTGACAATATTAATTCATAAAGCTTCAGCAAAAACAATAAATAAATGTAATAATCTTTCCACTTCCAAAGAGACTTACATCGGTTTAAGAAAGCATCTATGTTTTTGTTCTTTCTCAGTGCAGCATGATTCAGATCAAGGGCCAGAGCAGTTACTGAATCCTGCAGAAGACAAGAGAAAAAACAAAACAAAACACAACAATTAAAAGATACAGCCAAAACACAATCAAAATGACTTCAGACAGACTTTAATACTCTCCTCTAATCCCAGATCTAAGCCCACTCTGACAGACAGTCCTGTTGTGTCATTTAACTTTGGATATAAACCAAAAGAAGAGATATAGGAGTAGGTTTAAGCCTGTATGGTCCCCTTATAATGAGAATTAAGGAACTGTATTTTTATAAATGACTTTATTAATGATATGACACTGATCCTGGAAATTACCTCACATACCCCTCCAAACACACACAGTGACACTGCACAGCTAAAAATACATAGACACACACAGAGCACGCACATTTACCCCCACCCCCAACATTCCCAGCCCAAACACTTCCATTTGGCCAGGCCAACATCATAAACTATAGCTGGCCCAACATGAAAAGGTTAATAACAGTGTTTTGCTGCAGCTGGAACAAGAAAAACAGCTCATCCAGGGCCTTAACAGTTAGGACAGTTGAAGAGCACAGTGGTGAGGTGACAGAGTTTCAAACCAGTTGATAAAACCATTACTTGCCCGTATTTGGCCTTATATATTCAGCTAGGACACATTAAATTGATCTGAATTGACATTAAAAACACTTAAGGTGAAAAAAATACTTCTAGTTCAAATATATGCTGTGCTTTTTAACTTTCTATTTATCAAAGAATCCGGAAAACATGGTTTGCAAAAAAATATTAGGATGATTAGAATGATTTTTGAAGGATCATGTAACAGTGAACACTGATTTGAAATATATTTAAATAGAAAACAGTTATTTTACATGGTAATGATATTTATTTTTCCTGCATTTTTCATGAAATAAATGCAGCTGTGGTGAACTGACTTAAAAAAAATATATTTATGTACCTTTACACTTTTACGTTTGCAAGGTGTGTTATTTGAATTCTGTTTCCTTAACACAAATAGGCACTCGCATACAAGCCAAAACACATACATGAACAATTAACAACGACAGAATCCTGTTTTCCTTGCACCAGGAGTCAGTCCACAATACAGCATTTAAAAAGCACAAACACACACATTCAAAGGAAGCTGGAGGCAGCTATCTCCCTTCTCAATTGAAGGATGTGACCTCAGTTTCCTGTATAACATTTCCCCTGGTAGCAATGCAGCAGGATACAATGAGTCTGCATCCAGTATTATAAATGAAAGTTCATTAGTCATGAGACTCATTATAAAAAAAATTCCCAGTTCAGTTTCATCACAAATATCTCAATAAACACCACACTAATATGACTGAAGTATCAGAATGGGGTTGTGATGTCAATATCATGAACTAAAATGGAGCTCTGTCAGACAAGCATGACTTGAAAGAGCATGGGAATGAAGACAGGATTTAATCCTTTGGATAAAAGGGAATGAAATGCAACCCAACATAGGCTGTGTATATTTTCAACTCTGTTACTGAGAGTTGACTGAGCATGCATGGCTAAGCAGCTGAGGTAGTGAGTGGATGTTTCTAAGTAAACGTGCTGTGGAATGAACCAGCAGGGATTTAGTTAGGTCTTTCCCTGGGCCTCCCATAGCCAGAGCACACACACACACACCCCAAAAATACATCCCCCAATACCTCCAGCGTTAGTTCATAGACAGCTATCATTTTCCATCAATGGAACAGTTCAGCATGCAACGAGTTTTAAAAGGGTTTGTCTTTGTAGGAATATTTCTGCATGTTTGTGCTGAATTATTTCTTTTAAAATATGTTTATTAATAAATTGCACTCGCACTGGCCGATACAGCAGTTGTCTTGGACTTTTACTGTGAATGCAGTATTTGTCCAAAAAAGTATCCATGCACTGATGACATTTACTTTATGAGATAAAGTGTAAAATAATAGGGGCCTTATGAAGACAAAATAAGAAATATTCAGCTGGTCATGTGATCTCAAAATGGCCACCCCCTGAGGCAACCTACTCCATGTAAAATAAAACCTCTTTTTTAGGCTAGCTATATAAAAGGCACATCTTAGTATCTACAGAAAAATAATATTTGTTGCTTTAGGTGTAAAATTTTATTAACGAGGGGAAAATTCTGAGCACAAGTAAGAGCTACTATATAAAGAAACAAGTCATTGTACGAACCGTCACCAATGTGCCCTTGAGCAAGTCTCTTAGGCCCAGCCAACTTCCTTGTAAGTGTACTGTAAGACGCTTTAGATAAAAGCTTGTGAAGTAACTAATAATACCACCAGCTGAGGCCTATTGAACAGTAAAGAAGCAGCCAGAGAAAGTAGGGTGTGCCAACTTTCAGTCATGTGCAAAAATGCAGTTCCTGTCTGGAATGAGGTTTTTTTTCTGCTGAGGAGAATGCTGTGTAATGGAGTAAGAGATTTTGGTCTTTGGTGGGAAGAGACAATAGGAGCACACATTCTAGACATTTCCACCTTGCAAAGCTTGCTTGACAAGTCCTCACATTTCACCTTAACCTAGTCACTGGAAAAACATGTATGGTATCTGCACATTTGTAAAGCTATAGGTCTCTTCCTGCTTTCTAATGATATGTGCATCATGTAAAATAAGTGAAGCTTAGTGCTTTAGGCCTGGACAATAATAAAGGGCTGTATTTAGGGAAAATATTACCAACAAAAGACAGCAACATTACTGTGGAGGAGGGCGTGTTGATAACACACTGATCAGAGATAAGACACAGGAACATTACCACAATCCTCTGGGACAAATGTCCACTCATTTGTTTACACCCTCAACATATAATTCCGTTTTGTTTTGTGTTGTACAACCTATATGTGTAGGAAGAGCTTTCCTGTATTTTTATTATTTTGCTGGGTGGTTTTAATATAATACAATAATTTATATTAACAATAATATTACAATGTAAACATAAAATACAAGCTAAACATTCTTTGCAACAGCCAATGTGCACTATATAGGTGCATTTTGATAATTAATAAGTACATAACTAAATAAGTACAACTTATGTTTTGAAATGTGATTATATTCATTTGTTTTACAACTGGACCTTGTTCCCCCTTTTTTTTTTAAATGTAGGCCTATCTCTAATGATTTAACGGTGCATTCATTTTCTCTGCATGATATTAACGTACATGCTCCACATCTTTAAAAAAAATAATAATACACATATTTTGAATGAACATGCATTAGTTTTTCCTGCGATTGCTATTGGAGATGCAAGCTCTTGCTATTACTGTACACTTCAGTTATTTAATCAACTCATTAAAGTTGACAAAATAAATCTCACACGACTCACAAAACATGTTGGCCAAGATGTTTTTGAAAAAACAAGTTTCCTCGAGATTTTAGTGAACAATGAGTTCATGATCCAAACTTCTGACAAACCAAAACTTCCCGGAGATATGTTTTAGTTAGAAGGTCTACAAGAAAACAAACACGTTTCCTTTTATATAGCATCCCATTATCCCACAACCTTACCAGCAAACTCTCCAAATTCAGCGGTGATCGTTGGTCCCTGATGAGTGTCTCCAGTGTTCTCACGCGCTTTTCCAGTCTCTCTCCTGCTCCGGTCGACATTGCTGCAGCTCGGTGTTGTGAAGGTCCCGGTAGACATCAGATAGAGAGCCGCGATTGTGAGACTTCAAACATCCGAATCAAACTTGTCACTGCCTGTCGTAACTCAACGCGACGCCTCACGAAGCTCACCGTTTCTGGATGAATGAATTCTTAAGCCGAAGACTTTACACACGACATAAATGAACGGAATACGGTGGTTTTGTGTCTTATCCTCCTGTGTGTAAATGACAGCGGCGGTCAGCATAAAATCAAAGGTTACAGACCCACGCGTTCAGGAAGCCAAGTGTCTCTCCCGCTCCGGTTCAAAAATGACTGGGGAAAACCCAACCTTCCGTGTACGGTCTGTGTTGAAAAACACTCTCGTTCTTCCTCACTGTTATTTTTGGATAAATGAAGCAGAGGGTACATGTATGTGAATGTGAACGGCGTGTTTCTTTGTTGCGATGTGTCCCTCCCCTGGGCCAGTGGAATTCTTCGGATCTTATCTCAGCCATCGCTTTTACCAGCCAAACGTCACTCTCTAAATACGACCCCATATACTACACTAGATATATTTAGACGATTACATGAATCGATGATGGCACGAACAAGCTTATATAGACGACTTCTTTCATGAGCGTTTCGTAAATGGTGTAATTCAGCACTGAAATTCTGATTACAATTATGACAAACATATATAGATTGACAGCAGGCTATTGTAATAATTCTGATGTAAAGAGAATACTCTTTGTGTTAACTATTATATTAGGGGCAACATAACACTTTCCCTGCATATTATAGCAATATTATACACAGCATACCAGCCCATGACATCTTTGCATTTTTTATTTTTATTTTCTGAGATTATATATGCAACAATGTGTATATATATATATATATATATATATATATATATATATATATATATATATATTACATCTTAAGAGTTTTGTCCATATTTGTGTATACAGTACATCAAAACCTATGTGGGGCCCACATTGACGTGTTGGCTAATATTTCATTAATTTGTTACTCTGTATTACTTGACGCTCTCTATGAGGACTGGACAAAGACATTAAGTAGTGTTGTGTCAATGAAAAACAGCTGATACGGGTTTTATTTTATGAGACAGTCTGACTCTGCAGAAGATCATGTACCAAACACGTGACCTCTCTTATCAGCTTTTGATTATACTGATAGAGAAAAAAAAACACAGCACAGATTGAAGACACTGAGGGACAGATATGTAACATTACTTTTTGTCATGTAGGTTACCTAAATACGCTGAATTTGGCTAAGCAGATATTCGTCAGACAACGCCCACCTCTTGAACGAGGAAACAGCTCAGAAAAGTGTCCGCAGGGGTTAGCTTGCTTAGTTAATTTCTACTGACTAAACTAGAAAGAACTGCCATAATCCAGCAATAAATGACATTTAAAACAGCTAAATTAATCCTTAATTTCTACTGCTCCTACAATGATATGTATCAGTGATTAGTATTTTATTTGGATAGTTAATAGTTTGTGGAATATTGAGACATAGAAAAATAATAACAATAATAATAATTAAAAAAATTAAACTTTTACTCTGTGTTTTTAAAATTTATTTATTTGTGTCCCTGTGCAGAGTTAAATTCCAGCGCGTGCGTGTAGGTTTAAATAAGTTAAATAATTGGCATTTGGGAAAGCTTAATACTGACCTCTGGTGGTCCTAATAAATACATTTTTAAGCTGACATGAAAACGCTTGTGGAGACTATCTTGTTAAAAATATTTTAATATTGGGAATCATATAATTCTGGTACACACTGCACAGCGTATGCTGGCCACGTCAACAAAATAAAAGCTCGTCAAACCTTTCAGTCAGTTCTGTTGTGGGCAGGTTGCCATGACAGCGTTCAACAAATGAAGAGCGGATAGAGATGGAGGCTTCAGTCTGTTGCTGCAGTCACTATTAAAGTGAGTAAAATCAATGAGCTAAGAGAGCATTGCGTTTAATTGACGCATAGAAGCGTATATGATCGCAAGAGCACATAAAACAAAAAAATAGCGCGATATTCAGTACATTTGTTCTTATAAAATCTTAATGTCAGTTGATAATTAACGATGATTTGATATTGGGCTTTAGAAATTGACTTATTGATTAATTTAAATAGATTAACAGCTTTGTATTTTTGTTTTACAGTGTCGTATAATGTCGTGCACTGTCCCTAAAGCGTCCAACTTCCCGTTAGTGGATAAACTTATCGAGGATGAAGCAGAGAGGCAGGTTCTGCTCTCCAAACCTTCATGTTTTATCATCCTTGGAAAACCAGTGAGTCACATATAACGTTACATCTATTTTTTTCGCAAACATGAAACTAAGGGTAAACCTTTTCCTAGGCATTTCAAAGGCAAAATGTGCCCCAAAATCAATCTGAATTCACCTCAGTATTCCTCAGTCAAAAAATAAATAAATAAAAAGAAATGGTATTGTGTGATTTTTTTTAAGGGTGTTGGGAAGTCTACTCTTGCTAGAAAATTAGCCAAGACTTGGAACTGCATCCTCATTGATGGTAAACAATCAAATGCCTTTGATGGCACATTCACTTTATTGCATATTATGGAGTTTCTGAATATTTTTTCACCATATTTAGATACAGATCTTCTCAACACCCACATCAGTGATGAGACAGAACAAAGTATACAGGTGTGTATCACTGATGTTTAGTTATTTACATGGCCACAATAGAAGTAACTTATCCCTGCAAAATATTCTAGCTGTTTCATATAAGATATTTTGCTATAGCTCTTTAAGATTCTGGCTGAAGGAAAGGCTGTTCCAGAAGAGATGATGGTCAAGTTAATTGTTGACCGGCTCAATTCACCTGAAGTAGAACATTATGGTAAGGGTATTACTGAATAAAAAATACTTAAACAATCAAGCAAATATGTAAACCTTTCTATTGCTGATATATATTTGTAATGACTTGTCTGAATTGTGGTTGAGCAGGTTATGTTCTGGCCTGTTTGCCATCAATGTCAGAGGAATATCTGAAGATACAGGAACAAATAGACTTGATTAAAAGCCTCAGTATGCCACCAGACTTCATCATCAACATCAAGGTTTTTCATAATCTTAATACTGCCAATACTCCACTTTATATTAAGATTAATTTAAGATTAAATCGAAGACATTGTGTTATTCACTTCACACTCTGTAAGGATAATAAATAAGCGTGTTTATGGTTGCAGTGTGCAGACAGGGACCTGATCCGCAGGCTATCAGATGAGCGTCAACATCCAGAGACAGGCCGTGTATTCCAGAGGGAGAAGTGGGACCCTGATTTGAACAGAGAGTCACTCATGAAAAGCAGCAAAAGAGAGAATGAGGAAGAGGAAGAGGAAGAAACAGAAGATCTGGAGGAAGAGGTGATACAACCAGATTTCAGGTTTCTTAACCAGTTTGACCTTTATAGAAAATATTTCCCTGGTAATTCTGCTCATTTTCAAAATGTTTTGAAACAAAACGTAGAAATTTTAAACACTTGTTAATGTATTAATTTTACCAACAACAGTTTGTAATTTCATTCCATGCTCTTCAATTAATTCATATTAAATATAAAAAATAAAGACATAGCCTACCACCACAGTTATTACATTTTTATTGGTTTTTTTTCTGTGCACAAATGACTAAACTTAATTGAAAATCTGTTTAAGATGCAAGAGTTAGAGCTCCAGAAAGATATGATCACACAGCTAGTAAGAGTGTGTGAAAATTACCCAGAGAACACCAACAGCAGGATCATGCACTATAAGGACACCATCCTCAGGCCTCTAGAGGTAAAGGCATTTATAGTATTGCACACTTACAAACTGCACACACTATTATAGAAAAAAATCAACATTACACTTATGTTGGATGTATAGGATTACATGGCAGACCACAATCCTCCATTTTTGTTTGAGCTGGATGGAAACAAGGATCCAGAGGATCTCTTTGAGGTGGGTGAACTCAGTCAAACTTTAATGAGTATGGATGTAAACTTTTTAATAACCATTTAAATTCTATGAAAATAAGTTAATCCATATCACAACAATAATGATAAAGGAACAGGGGAACTATATTGTTTGAATGAAAAATCTATCATAATTTCTCATGCTAAACTTGTTACAAACCTGCCTGAATTTCTTTCTTCTGTCGAATGTAAAAGAAGATATTTTTAATAATGTTGTAAGGAAAACAAATATAACGGAAGTCAGTGGTGACCAGCAACTGTTTGGTTACCAACTATATTAAAACATTTTCTTTTGTGTTCAAAAACAAAGAAATTTATACAGGTTTGGAACAACTTGAGGGTAAGTAAATTATGACAATTTAAATTTTTGGGTGAACTGTCCCTTTAAGATGTAATTCTGTCTTAAATGCACTAAAGCATTCAAATAAAATTATATATTATATGATTTAAACACTAAACCTAGCAATTGTCTGTGCATGTCCACAGTCCGTAATGTCTCGTTTGGAGTTCATGGCTGTGAGATGTCCAGCTGTACCTGTGCATTTAATGCCGACAGAGGAAGCAGAGCTTGCTGATCAGATGGATACGGTCAGTTAATATAAGCACACACCTCTCTAAACTCTCCAAACTGACCTTCGTTTTATGTGCCTCTTCACCTTGCCTGTTTTTTTAGGAGGAGCTGTTTCGGACTCTGTCTTCCTGTAGAAATGTGGCACCAGGCTTTCATTGGCGAAAGAGTCGATGGTCCACCAACTGTCCGGTGGCGCTCAAAGAGGGCAGGATCGTCAAAGGCAGACCAGAGTTTGCCGTTGGGTTAGTGAAAATGAATTTATTATAAATAAACTTTTTCATCCTGAGGGATTGTTTATAAATTCATTTTTTTCTCTCCACCAGCTTCATGGATAAGTTCTACATCCTGTCATCTCAGGAAGCCCTACAGAAGTTCATGGCGAACCCTCGACGCTACCTGCTGCCACACATACCCCACTTGCCTTGCAAGGTGTCTGTGATTGGCCTTCCATGCTCAGGAAAGAGCACATTGAGTGCACTGCTAGCTGAGTATTATGGGGCTGTAGTGGTAGATGTTGAGGCACTGATGGAGCATACACTTGGTACGTTCACAAAAGACATGTTGGACAAAGTACGTCAAGATGCCACACTCGCAGGTTTAGAGAAGGTCAGGAACAAGATGCAGCTTGAGGCTACAAATGCATCAGGTTAGAAAACACCAACAATAATTTCTTAATTTGTTTTCAAGCTGAAAATGTTGAAGATATTCCGGGACATCTTTAAGATGGTATTTCTTCATTTTTGTAGGTAATGTGACAGCTAATGAAGGAGAGACTGGTGAAACTTACACAGGTGAGGTCAATCCACACACAACATGGACTTTACACCTCCTGAGTTTCATTGATAACAATGTATGTTCTGTGCTTTAACATATTGTTAACTCGTATTTTTAGTTAAACACCCAGTCTGTGAAGTAAGTGAAAAAGGTATGAAGCTAAATTGAAATCCAGTAGTTAAACAGTGTTAAAATACTATAAATGATAAATACTATTGAATGCACCATGCTACAATTATTTATTATTCATAGCTAAAACTATAAAAAGGTGTTTTCATTCGATGGCATAAAGCTATACAATAAAATATAAAAACGTAATTAAATTAAAACTCTAAACCTCTAAATTGCTAGAA
The DNA here is from genome assembly GCA_032359235.1 of Enteromius mattozi. Lineage (NCBI taxonomy): Eukaryota > Metazoa > Chordata > Actinopteri > Cypriniformes > Cyprinidae > Enteromius > Enteromius mattozi. Next base: position 13,437,245 of record JAUMHE010000075.1, read on the forward strand.
ATATTACTAAAACTAAAAATAGAAAAAATAGCTAAAACTACTAAAAATGACAACAGCACATATATCTAAATATCTAAAAATGAAACTAATTTAAATACAAAAAATAAAAGTTAATTCAAAATATTAATAAATACTACAATAGTATATATACAGTGGGTACAGAGTTCAGTTTTTCTTTTTTAATAAATCTGCAAAAAGGTCAACAATTCTGTGTTTTTCTGTCAATATGGGGTGCTGTGTGTACATTAATGAGGGGAAAAAATGAACTTAAATGATTTTAGCAAATGGCTGCAATATAACAAAGAGTGAAAAATTTAAGGGGTCTGAATACTTTCCGTACCCACTGTAAATAATAAAACAACACTGAATTGTTAATGTGTCCTTTTTACAGCAATGGAGGTGACAGAAGATCACCCAGATGTTCAAGCTTTTGTGGAGAATGCTATGAAGAAAGCAGCAGAGTCTCCACCCACAGCTCCACGGGAGCTTTTTTTGGAGGTTTTTGAGAAGCACATAAGAGAGGTAGACCACTAAGCTTCCTCCTTTAGCTGTTATACTTACTGTACATAGCATTATTTGTGTTTTAAGAGTGACTTTGGGTTGCTAGATTGAGGCTGAAGATGCTGCACATAAAAGGGGATGGATACTGGACAACATTCCCAGCAGCAGATCACAGCTGATCACTATTGAGGAGTTACATAGTGCTGTAACACCAGAAGTCCTATTCTGTCTGAAAGACAATGAGGGAGAGGGTGAGAAAAAGACATGTATTTTCATGTATACGTGCATAAATAATATTCTATGGCTGTTTAGGCCATTATATCCACTTAGTTGTGATGTTCAATTGTTGCTATCTATTGAAGGAAGGACTGTACTAACCAGGATGTATGAAAGGAATAAAGAACAGGTGGATAGAGCTGTGCTAGCTCGTCTACAAAAAGAAAGAAAACTGCAGAAGACACAAGACATCAATGAGAGACTGTGAGTGTGGGTAATATAAGAGCACAAGTTCAGAAAATATACAGTGAGAAATAATAAAAAAAAAAAGTAAATAACTGGAGGAAATCCTTCTATTATGCATTCTTCTCTAATTTAATATCTTTGCAATAAAAAATATTATGAAACGTTCAAAATGTTCAAAATCCTAGAACTGCTTCCAGATTTAAGTTAGATATCCATTCAGATCAAATTGTATCTAAATGAATCTCAAAAACTTGTAGAGAAAAACAATGTTTAAGAAACTGTTAACACTTTCATAATGGAAATGTAATAAAGTGGTGGTTTACATATTTTAAAATGGCGGTAAAGTTCTGTTTTCAGCATATTTTCAGCAGTTTTTATGCCTTTTTGCAGGAAACACACTGAGGACTCAAAAAAAGGTTCACAGCCTACTGAAACCAAGTCCAAACTAGAGACACTGCATGAGGAGTCAGGTAATACTCTTTAACATCTCTCAACAACAGATACTCTGCATTCACACTGACAGTAATGAAACTGCTGGAAGTCATGAGTCACATACACTACCATAATAAAGTAATGTTACAAAAGTTGTTTTTATTTCAAATAAATTCTGTTCTTTTTAACTTTCTATTCATCAAAGAATAACATAATGCATCCCAGTTTCCGCAAAATATTAAGCAGCACTGTTCTCAACATATTAAGAAATATTCATTGAGTAGCAGATCAACATATCATCTCATCTCTTTCAACACTACTTGACCTGAAAAAAACCCTTTGTCTTTCTCTATTTATTCTTTTCCATGTACTTATTTGAACAATGCCTGAGACTTGGTATTACGAACACTTCCTCTGTCTGCCTCTTTAAGATGAATCGCTTTATGTATTCCCCAAATGTCTAAAAGTTACTTTGGAAAAAAAAACATTTGAAAATGACTAAATGTAAATGTAAACATTAGAATGATTAAAGAATCATGTGACACTGACAGTTGGAGTAATAACTTCTTAAAATTCAGCTTTTTTTCATTTAAATGTTAAATGTTAAAGCATGTTTTGATAAGTACTGTAATTTCTATGTGTTTGCAGAGAGTTTTGATAAGTCTGATGAAGACAAAATTCCAGACCATGAAGGTTTGTAGTCTTGTTTATTATACAGTATATATTTAAATTTTTTCTACAGCACTCACTGTTATTTGCCTTTACTTTAGTGTCAGTTATAATTGTATGTCTTCATGGTGTTTATTTGTGCATATCTAAATTATTCTGGGCATGCAGAGATGGTGTTGCCAGCGGTGTGGGAAAATGGTTATCCTGACGGACCAGAGATGCAGGCTTTTAGTGTGCAGCTGAAGCAATTTTTGGCAGATTGGGAAAACATGGAGCACACAATCACCTGCAGCTACTCTATACTAGACATCAGCCACAAAACCCCTGAGGACACACTCCAAGAGATGATTTACCATATGGAGAGTATGTGGAATGGACTATCTGACTGTTTTAGACATTTTCTTTCGCTTTATATTAGCAGCCACTCACTCACTATATCTTTACTTTCTCTCTTAGAGCCATTTAAGTACACAGCTATGAGCATATCTAGTTCAGACCTGGAAGAGGAGGAAGAGGCCCTACATGCACTGACCCAGGCTGAGAAACTAGATGTTATTGAAGAGGAGGAACAAGAATCAGAGGTTGCTCACATTATTAATGTAGCACTAATGAAATATCCTGCTTCACTCCAAAATACATCATAATAGAGACAGAGATGTAAAATGGACTGTGAATAAAATCCATGTTGATTGGGCTGTTGACCAAGGAACCATTTTTTCATTTAAATGCTAATAATTAAATATATGTATATACAGTACTGTGCAAAAGTCTTAGGCCACTAGTATTTTTACCAACAAAAAGTTTAAGTGGGTTATTTCTATCTTTTGCAGTAGTGTCAGTTGGAAATATCTGTTTACATTTCCAAACATTTTTTGACGTTAATTGTAATAATGTTTGTTGGTGAAAATACTAGTGGCCTAAGACTTTTGTGCAGTACTGTATATACATATACTTTTAGCATTTCATCAACTCACAAACCTCAATTTGGGAAACCCTGACTTAAACCAACAATTTATTAAAAAGTGTAAAAACACCTGTGGCTTATTCTCAGAATATCATACCACTCTATTGTTTATGATGGTCTCAGGAGGATACCAGCTTTAAGAGGCACCTGGGAGACACCAAGCATTTTTGTCCAGTGGTGCTTAAGGAGAGGGGTACACTGCAACCATGTCTGGATGAATATGCTGCAAAGCACAGAGAAAAAGTCTATTATTTTTCCAGCACAGAGGCACAAGAAAAGTTCCTACAGAATCCTGAATTTTACATCTCTAACACACAATTACTGAAGGTATAAGCAGCATTTTAAGATAACTGATCAAAACACACAAACATGTTGGCAATTGACAACAGACCGCTGACCTTGTTTTGTACTTTTAAACATCAGTTGCATCTTTGAAAACTGAAAACAAATAGAAAATGACAAATATGTACAAATAATGTACGTATAATACAAAACTATTTGTATGCCACCAGCCACCTGCGCTGCGGGTCTTCATGTTAGGAGTGAGAGGTTCTGGGAAGAGCACCCATGGGAAGTGGCTTGCAGAGCAGCTGGGAGTCTTTCACATCCAGTTCCGAGAGCGGTTGCAGGAGCTTATCTTACGGAAGACACAGAAACATGTGTCGTATGCAGATGATACTGAACCCCCTGAGGAACCGCCAGAGGAGCTGCAGGGTCTGCTGGAGGCTCAGGGTCAGATCACAGTATCCTCTCCAGACCAGGACGGTGAGCCCAGTCAAGAGGATACTGCGTCTGATGATCCTGACACAAAGGTAAGAGTGATGTTTGTATTTTTGTATTGAAGCAATTGCCACTGAGTAACTGTAATTGTGTTTTTGTAGGAAGAACAAGCATTGACAGATGATGAGGAGGCTATAAGGGCATACCTGCAGGATGGAGATCCTCTCCCACTGGAGATACTGGAAATGGTTTTATTACCGTGGTGGAACCAGGAGCCCTACAAGTAAACGCTCACACATACAAAAGGACAAAAAAAAACATGACTATACACTGCAAAAAATGCTTTCTAAGACAAGATTTTTTGTCTTATTTCCAGCCAAAATATCTAAAAATTCTCAAATCA
>JAUMHE010000075.1:13441495-13483234 GCA_032359235.1 Enteromius mattozi
CTTGATTTGAGAATTTTTAGATATTTTGGCTGGAAATAAGACAAAAAATCTTGTCTTAGAAAGCATTTTTTGCAGTGTAGACAAATAATTGGTTTCACCAACACTCACACTTTTATAGTGTTATATTTTATAAAATCTCGTCTGCTTATAATTGTTTAAATAACTATAGCTTAACAATAAAACAAATGATAAAAATTAATTTGACAGTGTTATTTTAATATTGTTTATATACTATTATTTAATAATACATTACATTTTTTACTTTTATGTGCTTTGTGACTTTTTCTAATATTTTCTAAAAGCCTTTTGCAAATATTTTTTGTATAGCTTTAAATTACTCTTATTTCAGTTTCAGGAACTTTCACTTATTATTGGTAATTAAAATGATTTCAATCATAATATTACCATTAAGTTTTTTATGTTTATCTTCTAATATTTATACTTTAAGCTTTATTTTAAATTGTTCCAGTTTTAGTTAACAGTAACAACACTGATTTAAGACAATTAAGATCACAAAAAATACGTGCACAAATATCATATATAACACATATAGCACAAATAACAATAACAGTAGTTGTTTTAGATATTATTATTAAAAGTAATATATTCATAATCCCTATTCTTATTGTTGTAGTCTAATGATACTATGTCAAAAAGCAAAAATAAAAATAGTCCATATGACTTTTATTCTATAATAAAAGGAAAAAATTATGAAAATGGATTTATGAAAGTGACTAAATAATGAAATTTTTTGTATTTGTACTTTGGCAAAATATTGCAGAAATTATCTCTCTCAGATCCACAGGGTTTATTCTGGAGGGATTTCCCCAAAACCAAGAGGAGGTGTCCTTTATGGTGGAGCATCACTTGTTTCCAGATGTAGTCTCAAAGATGTCGGTAGAGGTTTCTGACGTGGTGAAGCGTCTCCTGCCTTCGCGGCTCACAAGTTGGAAAGAGAGACGAGATCACAGACAAGAACAATTACGTCTGGTCATTAAGCTGAGGAGGGAACTCAGGGTGAGCGTTTATCAAAAAACCTCAGAAATTGGCACAAAAAACCCCCAAAAAAGGCAAAATAAACAGCTGATATGTACCGTAAAGCAGGTGAAACTTAAAAAAATATATATATATTTATTTTCTGTGTCAAACTGCAGGAGCGGGCTATCACACAGAGAAGAGCTGAGCTTATGGCTGAACATACACCCAAAAAAAACAGCCCACTCACTCTGAGGCCCCTCAAAGAACAGGTCATCGATTGCTGTCATTGTTTCTTTCTTTAATGAATGGCTCAGACAGATTCTGACAGGACTTTTGTTGCTCCCTCAGGATGAGGACAATGAAGAGGTGCGAGAAGAATCAGAGGTAATAGACGAAGAGCAGCAGGAATTAGAGATGGAGGAGATGGAGGCCATGCTGCTGGAGGAGTTTCCTGCTGTGGAGGAAGAGGAGGCTGAGGATGAAGAAACAGAATCTGGTGCAGAAGAGAGGCTGGAAATGGAGATCAGTCAGAGGTTTGAGAAGGATGACAACAACCTCACCAGTATGATGGTAAGGAGATGAGGCTGATAGGGCATTTTAGAAACAAATATATAGGTCACTAAGCCATTTAATTCCAAAGGAAATTGTCTTTTTTCTTGTTAGAAAGATTTTCATGTTTTTGTTCAAATAAATCCAGTAAAATAAAGTATGGATTGTTTTTTAGGACTTTCTAACAGACAACCAAATCCCCCGTCTGGTTATAAGCACAGGCCGTCCCCCGCGGATTGTGAGGTATCAGCTCCTACAGGCAATCGAACCACTGATCGTTAACAGAGAGTCGCTGTTTCAAACGTGCCAGCCAATCAGCTACAGTCTCGCCAGAAGACTCCTGTACAGATCCTTTAAATATCCCAGTGCCTTCGGGTGCTGGGATCCTGTTAAGGTAAGGGCAGATATTCAACAAATTTTTAATGACTATAAAAAATAAAATCCTAAAACAACATAAAAATAAAGCTAAGGAAAACTCTGTTTGCTGACATCTTCTTTAGTATGCAGAAGGAGATTTGATCCAGCCTCTGCAGGGCCCCTTCAACGCCACCTTCCCTGTCATCCTACACCAATTCATCTACTTTTTTGCATCCAAGGAGACACGCAACACCTTCATCCTCAACCCAATCAAATATCTTCGTCAACCAAAGCCCAATCTTTCTTTTCCTATCAAACTGGCTATCATTGGCCCACCCAAAGCAGGCAAAACCACAGGTCAGTCATTACAAGTGTTTTTGGCACTCAAAAGTATATAATACCTAAAAAGCAATTGTTTTTGTAGTAGTTAATGGCCTCTTAACTGTGTGTACACTCAGTGGCCCGGATGTTTTCGCGAGAGTATGGTCTCGCTCGCCTCTCAATTGGGGATGCAATACGAATGGTGCTCAACAACCAGGCCAAAACTGAGTTGGCTAATCAAGTGCAAAAGCATTTGAACCAGGGCTTGACTGTACCTGACGAACTGGCCATCCAGTGCCTGGAAGTGGCAGTATTGAGCCTGGTCTGCAGCACACATGGGTGAGGACCACAACTATATCCCAATCAAAGAATGAACCTCTACAAGAAGATAACCTATATGTGTGTGTCACTATACATTGTGATCCTCAGATTTGTGTTGGACGGCTTCCCTGTGACCAAGCATCAGGCTGAATTGCTGGAATCCTGCAGCATTATTCCTATGCTAGTGATTGAACTACAACTGGACACGGCAGAAGTACTGCGGAGAGGCCTAAGGGACAGAGAAAAAAACAAAAGGTCACCAGCACATTTATTTTTGGATTTTATATTTTCAGTTTGCTTTTTAATTTTAGTTCATGTTTATGTTTTAGTAATGTTAGGCTTACACACACACACACACATATTGTATATATACAATATGTATATATATATTTTTATATATAAAATTAAATATTAATTTAACATTTAACTTTAATTTCGATTTATAATGTAGATTTTAATTTTAAGCAAGCAAATAAACTTTTAATTCCAAAAATGAAGGTAACTGTAGGCAATAGCTTACTCACTGGACATAACCTGCTCCGGAGTATAAGGTTTTGGGGGGGTTTTTTACACAAATTTTGTGGTATTGTGGTATTGTGGTCTGGCATTTCATGTATATTAAATGCAAATGTTCAAAATTTGTAGGCTTATGGCAGCTCTCTCCAACAGGCCTTACCCAATGCATGACAGCCCCCAGGTCTTAAACATTCGTAACTCTTGCTTCAGGCGAGAAGTTGAAGCTCTCAGGCTAAACTTTCATCAACAGTATCACAACTGGACTCCCGTTGATGCTCACAAGAGCAAGTGGTGGGTGTGGGAGCGAGTTTTGGACGAGGTTCGCATTAGCTTGAGACACATTCATGATTACCTGGAAAAGATTCACAAAGGTGAGAGCATGCAAATGATGCACAGTTGCCAAACAAGATTCACTAGTATTATCTATTCTTAGATGACTTTGTTCTGACTTTCTTACAGGCCAGGCAGCCTGCATAGACAAACTGTGCATTACCCCACGAGAGCTGCAGGCCCGGCTAGGGGAGTTTGGTCAGTACTGTCCAGTTAGCTTAGCTCTTCATCGCCATCTGGTGGACTGTTCACATAATACCTCACTGGAATTGGCTGCGGAGTTCAGGGGCCACTTCTACAAAATGGCCAGCAGGGATTTTCTAAAGGTAAGGGATCGGAAAGTCCAGCATCATACAGAAATATTGTTATCATTACTCACATCTCTATTTATGTGTTTAATAAGAGATTTCTGGAGTCCCCGGAAGAGTTTGTGGCTCCAAGTTGCCCATACCATTTACCTCCTCCTTCACTCCTGCCTCATAAGCTTAATGCAGGCCAGGTGAAGAGCAAGTTCCCTCAAAAGGTAGAGATGAAGGGTTTCTGCCCTGTCACTTATCTGGATGGTGAACAGAGGTATAGCAACGCTTACAAAAAGAATAACCTTAATTTTACTGTAGTCCTACTCACTCTAATCATTAATAAGCTACATTTTTAACTTCATTCCGAGTAAAAACACATTCCTGCAAATTTATTCTCTTTACCTGTAGGTATGAGGCCTTGGTGCGTGGAAACTCTGAGTATGCTGTTGAGTACAGAAATAAGATCTATATTTGTGAGAATGAGAAGAAAAGAGCGAAATTTCTCCAGTGAGTAGTCATTTTGCAGAGGGGATTCCTGATTGGCTAGCGCAATTACTTTGCCATTACATGAATAACATACATCTTAAAATTGAAAACGCAGATAACTTAAGAACTGTTCTTAGGTCACCTGAGACTTACTGGGAGCAAAAACTTCCACATAAACTACCTCCATTGGAAGATCCAATCTCACTAACCTCTTTGCCGATCCTGGGCTATTTGGAACAAGTAAGAGGGCACTGAAGCACAGAATCTGCTGCTTTTGTCTAACTATAAATATTGGTCACATAATTGTGTAATCACCAGTAAACCATGTTTTAACAAGCTTTGCTTTTGTGGCAATTTATTTAATTATATTAACAGTTGAATTTGCTGTTATTGTACATGTGTTTATCAAACAAACGGAAAACACCATCTCTGTTTTCTCGTGTAGAGTGTGGCAGTACCCATAATCAAAGCCATGACTGCTGTTGGCCAGCTCAAGCCAAAGTTGCCCTTTCTCAGTGTGAAGAAATCTGCTATATTGTACCTGGCCTTTCATCTGAAAGGTGGCTTTCTTTTTAGAATGCATTCACTCATTCATTGAATGTAGGATATTTTCAAGTCTAAATAAACCCTTGAAATCTTTCTACCCTTCCACCCCACAGCATTCAACAGCAGGAATCCAGACTATATACGTCAGAAGTACAAAAAGAAACTTCAAAAGTTTGAGGAAAGCTGTGAGCTTATCTCATACCTGAGTACCACCATGAAGGCATACAGATCCCCTCACAACCTGCCCCCTGATTTTACACAGAAGCTGGACAGGTTTCTGGCCCTGGAGAAGTCCACCAAAACAGCCTCGGGTCTGATACAGCTTGGGGGAAGTTAGAACATAAAATCTTGAGTCAGACTCAGCACATCACGATGTTTGACAGTATTGGTTGATGTTACATTAATAAAATTAATAGATATACATTTTGAGAGGACTTAGTGGACTGTTAATGTGTTCTTTTCCATGGACAATTTAAGATATGAATAAGCCCAATAAATACATTTTAATTGATTTTTGTAACGTGTTCTTGCATTGAACGTCATGTTATTGTTTTTATTATTAATTAATGGGCTTAATGGATGATGAAAAAAATAACTACGCAGAACAGTTCGTCATCGCTGTGCGCCATCCTCCTCGGTTACCCTGACAACGAGACGCACGCAACATGGCATCCACTCTACATTTAGAGATCGTCGGTCTTTTAAATAAACATAATTTTCAAGTAGCCAAAAGCATCGCCGAGGTGAAGCTTTTAAGACGCTGACCAATTTGTATTTAGCATTTTAACATGGCTAACTGTTTAAAAAAACAAAACGCCTTTACTTACAGGGACTGAAAAGTAAGTTCCCGGAGTCATTTGATGATCCAACTATTCGGCCGTTGCTGGAATGCGAATGGCACGACTATTTAACGAATAAAAAGAGGGTAAGGCATTTATATACCGCTCGCTTGTTTTCAGTATCTGCGATTTTAGTAATAAATCACTCACTTACGTTGACTTGCCAAGGAGCTGAAAGGGGAGGTTTGGCAGTACAGCGGCTGTCTAATGTCCTTCGCAAACGGTCAGTTGCTCGGTGATGAGAGGAAACTGTCCAGCTGGGCAGATGAAGAGTGGAAGTTTTCTTTCCATCGACCACTGGCGCTTTATAAAGCCCTGGCTGAGGAGTATTACACCAGCAACCTGAGAAGGACAGGGGTAAATCAACACAAGAGCGAGGCATAAATGTTAATTTAGTGAATAAATAAACGCACATCATATTTAATTAGACTACAACTATCTATAATTTCACATAATAGCTACAAGGTGTGCAACATCTGCTCTCTCTTTCCCACAGCATATTTTTGTTTATATGGATATTGAAAGCGGTGGAGAGGCATTTGGCAGACTGTTGTTTGAGGTAAATAGATGTTATGCCTCTTGATAATGTAAGCTGATTGGTAATTTGATTACTTGAGTTGTTGTGGAAATGTGTAACCCTAACACTCTCAAAGTGTTTTTAAATGTAACCCGTCAGCTGTTTTCAGACTTGTGTCCAAAGACGTGTAGGAACTTTAAGGCCTTGTGCACTGGAGAGGCAGGTTTGTCCAAGAGTAACCTTGAGTTGAGCTATAAGGGCTCAATTTTCCACAGAGTTGTGCCAAATGGCTGGCTGCAGGGCGGAGGTAAGAAAATAATAATCATAACTGTATCAAAATAGTAAAAAGACAAAACCTTGTGAATATATATGTATGTATATATGTATATATATACTGTGTATATATATATATATATATAATTCATTGATGATTTTGATTACAGATATTTCAACTGAAAGGAAAGGCACTGGGGGAGAGTCTATCTATGGCCCAATATTTGAGGGTACAGAGTTTGTGTTGTGTTGCATACTTTGGTTATTGAAATGTAAAATGTTTTGTAATTAACCTGATCATTGTCACAAGATTGCGAGGACATGAACAAATATGTGTATGGATAAATCCTTTATAATTGCAATATTCCATTAAAATAAGAACTGTCCATTTTGATTTCATGGTGACTTTGACATGTGTGAAATACACATTTTTTCATATAAAAAGCACCAGGTGGTTTTCTCTTCTAGATGAGAATTTTGTCGTAACCCACAACAAACGTGGCATTCTGGGAATGGCTAATCAAGGTGCTCATAGCAACGGCTCTCAGTTCTACATCACACTGGAGCCAGCCTCCTGGATGGACTACAAATATGTGGCTTTTGGGTAATGACTCCAATAGACTGCATACTGTATATAAACACAAGAAAGCCCAAGTTATGAGAGCTAGTCTTGGTTTTTGGCTTTGCGTTAATAATGCAAACAATATCTAAAAGTTAAATGCCTAATTAGGATCTTTGCTATTTCGTACAAAATTAAAAATAGCTTTTTCTTTTTCTCCAGGCAACTTGTTGAGGGCACAGAGGTTCTGAAGAGACTAGAGGCAGTGCCCACCTACAATGAGAGGCCCAAACAGGACTGCAAAATATCAGCATGTGGAGTATTTGAGCCCTGAGTAATCCCATACCGCCTATAGATCAAGGCAGCAATACAAGAAGCATTTTTAATATATCTAGAAATACTTTTGTGCTTTCCTATGTAAAGTTGAAAATAAAGCCAATAAAAACCTCAATTTATACACATCGCCGGTACTGTTTATTTCTGTGGCACCATCTAGCAATCCTGTTATGCTGCCTTGTCGGATTTGGTTACCCTGCTATAGCAAAATGCTTTCCAGAGTATGAAATAGAAGAGTTTAGGCATAACTGGAAAGGATTTGGAGAAATTCTGCGTGAAAAAGGGGAAACGGATCGTGGTAACTTCTAACGCTGCCTTGTTGGATTTGTTGACCATGCTGTTTGTAACTAAATGCTTTCTAAATACAGAACATAGAAATTTAAAGTGAATCTGAATAATAAAGGCATTCAGACCTGCATGCTTTGAAACAGAGGACATTAGACATCTACATCTGGAGAACATTAAATCCATTCAAATACAGTTGTCAACATTTAAAGTGGATCAAAACCTTTAATCAAAGTTGTCCTAAAACCAAAATGTGTTCTTGTCTTAGGACAACTTTGAATTACTTTTTTGGTACACTTCAAATGGTGACTACTGTAGATGTACAGGTATGTAACGTCATATGCTGCCTGAACTGAATAATAAATTCCACTTTAGGGGGCTCCCAAAGGGCAAAAATACACAAAACTTCACATACTTGAAGTATGTTCTTACAACAGTGTTTCTTAATTCCCCCCTGCTATAAATATTAATGCCGTTTTTACCTTTGTCACACTGAATGCTTTTTCTACACTGTAATTGGACAATTTTACTATGTGATAAAATAAATAAATATTAAAATAACATTATCTCCAAATATAATGTAATCTTCATGAATGTATTTATCTTATAAGTGGGCTGTGGATCACCCCAGAAAAAAATAAGATGAGATTATTATAAAATAATAATGCTTCACAGAACCACACAATATTTTGCCGTTCAAAATATTAATGAAATACAAACGGCTCGATTTTAATTGTAAAATTTAAAGCCGAGGTCTCCAACCCTGTCCCTGGAGGGCTAACTTTTACCGTCCTACAGATTTGTGACGGTGTCACCTCGAGCATGTGTTTAATGAGGACAGAGCCGAGCAGACCTGCCCGAGACACTCACCATGACCACGCCGTTTTCTCCTCCGCTTTATGTGCAGCGATACCAGTTTGTTATCGATTATGTGAAAACCTACCGACCTAAAAAGGTAAATAAATGAATGGCATTTTAAAGTTAAGTCGCGATGGTTTTTGACGCTGCGCTTGAATTAACGCTAGCTTGCTAATACTCTTTTTATTTACATCTTACCACAGGTCATCGATTTCGGATGCGCAGAATGTTGCTTACTAAAAAAGCTTAAGTTTCATCGCAACGGTATACAGTTACTAGTGGGAGTTGACATCAACAGCGTCGTCCTCCTGAAGAGAATGTATGTTTGGTAACGTTATATTTTCTGCAAACCTTCCATTGTTGTGTAGATAGCATTAAAATGTCATTTATGCTGAGGCCAACGGTTTATGCTACACAATGTGCAAATCAGGCTTAGCCTCCTCTGTTCATACATCTTAGGTGATATATTTTTTGCCAGGCACACGTTGGCTCCACTTATAAGTGATTATCTGCAGCCAAGTGATGGGCCTTTGACCATTGAGTTGTACCAAGGCTCTGTCACAGAAAGGGAGCCCTGCACCAGAGGATTTGATCTTGTGACATGTGTGGAGTTGTAAGTGTGCCACATCTTTGCAAATAAAGTTACTTTCAAACTGAGTGTACTGCGTTCAACTTATGTAAACATCTCTAACGTTTAAGAATCGAACACCTGGAGCTTGTGGAGGTGGCAAGCTTTTCTGAGGTGGTGTTTGGCTACATGGCACCAGGTGCCGTGATCGTAAGCACACCAAACGCAGAGTTCAACCCACTGCTGCCGGGCCTGAGAGGATTCAGAAACCATGACCACAAGTTTGAATGGACCAGAGCGGAGTTTCAAACTTGGTAGGTAGTTCAGTATCCAGTGAAAATGCATTCCGGTGGTGACTTAGGATCACATTTAAGGGATTTTCATGTAAAAAATATTTTTTTATTTTTCTGTGTCTAAAAGCTTTTTCAACTTTTCCTGACAGGGCTCACCAGGTGTGTAGAGACTATGGCTACTCCGTGCATTTCACAGGAGTTGGAGAAGCTGTTGGACACTGGAGAGAAGTGGGATTCTGCACCCAGATTGCCGTGTTCCAGAGGAATTTCCATGATTCCATGAGCAATGCTGAACACTTGGAGCCCTCAGTCTATAGACTGGTGAGACTGGCTTTTTCTTATTAAACATTACAAATTTATTTAAATAAGTCATATTGTATTTTCTAAATAGTTATCACATGTACTGAGCAATCACAATTTAGTTTAGCAGTGCTGAAAAAGTGCAGCAAAAACTCCATAAAAATGTAATCTTGGCATAAAGTATGTATACATTCATATATTCCCTTCACCCAAATCAACACCTGATACATTTAACTTATTTTGTTTCGCTCAGATGAACACTACAAAATAGAAGTAAAGGCATTTTGGTAGTTTCAGTACATTGCAACTGTAACATGCAATCTTTGGAAGGTTGTTGTTGATTTTTGGCAGTACGGTCAATAACATTTTCGAAAATATTGTGATCTTTTCTTTTAATGCTGACTTCACAGGTTTAAGCTAAAACAACAAAGTTATTTTTGTCCTAAAACATGTGATATTTGCACTCGTCTCTTATCTTTCTTTGCTGTTCCTCTTTTAGATATACAAAGTAGTGTATCCAAGCCTAAGTGATCACAACATCTACCAGAGAACTTTAGTTAATGAAGTCTTGTATGAGGCACAGCACCTGAGACAGGAATGGCTCGGCAGAATGAACATGGACTCCAACAATAATGCACACTTCTGTGCTCCTCCATTAATGGACGTATTCCAGCATGGGCTTGCAGGAGGTACACGTGACTGGCAGCCTGTCTACCAGCAAGGTGGCACTATTTGCGTTCCTTTGGCATGTGTGTGGTCCAGTCCCAGAGTGAGAGCGCTGTGTGGGAGCGTGCAGCGTCTCAGGGAGGAACTGCTGGTGGACTCGAGAGTGAGGATGAGCCCTGATGGAACGGTGCTAAACCTGCCTGCTGATGAGGAGGAGGAGGAGGTGGTGGTGGAGGAAGAAGAAGATGTGAAAGCAGTATCAGGTGTAGCTAACAACGTGGAGGAAGACTGGGATAGGGAGCTCGGGTCTTAATGAAATTTGAAAGCTTTGTATGCAGAATAAAACGAAAGAAAGATGCACTTAAGATGTTTTTCCTTTTTGACTAAATGTAGAATCATCAGAATTACATCACTTCAATTAAATGGCCAAATCTGTGATCGATGGAGAAGACAATCGTTAAACATGTCATTAATAAAAAATGCAAATATATGACACCACTTTTTGAAATGTGGTTTTATTTGACAGTGCATGGTACATACCTTACCAGCATCATAACAGAACACATGGCATGGACGCCACCATTGGTCAAAAGTTAGAACACAACATTGCAAGACAGTCAAAAAAGCAATGTCACTTTTAAACGTCAGACACAGTACAATTACAAGGACCAAAAACTTCACAGAAGAGATAAAGCCACCATGTTTTACAACATGTAAAGTACCAGGACCTACTTACAGGTTATGTAAGAGTAGTTAAGGAAACATGGAGGGGGGAAAGTGAATCTTCACACAATTTCAGTATCACTAAAGCTGAAATACATAAAAATATACTTTCATTTTGGCAGTAGATCAATTAAAAAAAAACTAGAAATCAAGTTTAAAGCAACTCACTCATATTTCTGAGTGTCTGATGAAAAGTAATGAAGCTGAAATATCGCAGATAACCTCTAAATATACTGGTATTTAAAAACATTCGCTACGGAGCCCTTAAAGGGACATGATGATGAGGAACAATATGAGATGGGAGAAAAAGTATCAATGTTTTTGTATTTTCTTGCAAAATACTGTTTTACAAAAAAAATAATAAAAAAAATTGCATTCTCAAAAGACATTTGGCGTTTTGCATGTGAACAAAGTTTCTATAAGCAATCTAAAACATTTGTTAGGGAACGCAAAAGAACACTGATACACAATTCGTCCTCCCGTCTCATACACATCACCATGGGTCTTCAGGGGCTCCGTACATTAGCAGTGTGTTGCTTTCATATTTGTGCAGTAATTGCGCAAGATAAAAATAATAAACCTGAGATATGTGGCCAAGTTGAATCCAAGCTTCCCGTCAGTGTATTTTTTTTTAGTGTTTGGATATCGACAGACCTGGATCAATCTGATGGAAATAGCAAAGACTACACAAAATGCTTCGGACACATTGAGTAGGTGTGACACCCATGCATTTCTACACTGTAACTCTAGACAGTTATGAGATAATCAAGTGCTACAAATAGCTTGTATACACACTTGCTCAACTGCGAATCCTCACACACTCTTAAATCGCAGAGGCTAGTGAGTTTATATTAATAAAACAGTGAATGGCTTCTGAGAAGAAATGGGCATACGGTCACATACAACTTGAAAAACACTAATATATGATTCTGATATGCCTTAGAGCTGAGCTTACAGACAGAGATACCATTAAAATAGTCATTAAAATACCTTCATTTTAGTGATACACAGAGTAACTACAAAAAAAACGTGGATAAAAAGTTTTCGTAGTGTTATAGAGAGGATAAGAAGAGCTACACGCCGCTCAATAGCCTTGTGCTAAATGTTTTAAGCACTGCTGAAATAGTTAAATGCTTCTTTCTGTGCTGCTATGTTACTAATTGTAGCTTGAGAACAGCTTGGCTTATTTTGTCCTTGCATGAAAGCCAATACATTTACGTTATGTCATTAATGATGCCAGAGATTTACTTATCTAATCAGATATTCACCTGCTTGGATTTTAGGTAGCTAATGTGTCTATATATTGAACTGCAAAATCACTTAAGTAGTCCCATTCAGGTATGTGAGTATCATCTATATTTAAGTTCTCAAACCGAAAGTTGTTTTTGTCGACGAATAAAGAAGAAATACACATTTTTGTATATGGTTTAACTCGATCAACAGCTCAGCCTCAAAACTCCCTACAATGTTGGAGATACACAGAAAGCCCATGTAAAGTCCTTCAATTCAAAGTGCTATTCAAATGAACATTTTTTCAAGTCTGAAAACAGCCCCATCTGTCAAAATGCATCACGGCTTCTCACACGCACAAAGTGAGATGCCGCGGGTGAGTGAGGACGGTTTGATTTTAATTCTGACAGTTATGAGATGACAAAATAAAACTGTAAAGGGGTCACCTTCATCTGCAAAGAGAGTATACACCTTATACGTATCGCAAAAGATGTATACATTCCATCAATATGTTACTGACAGACCCCTAAAATGGCTCATAAACATGTAAACATAAGTAAAAATAAAGAGATATCTTACGAACTAAAACAACATGAAATATATATATATATATATATATTTTTTTTTTTTAAATTTAGCAAGGAAAATAGAGAAAAAAGCTCTTTGATTTTCAATGCGGACGTAATAGGAGACAAACTTTACCTCACAGTGAAACACAGACACCTATAATGGCAGCCTCATACAGAGGAGATGTCAGTTCTTTATGTGGCCAGCAGAGGACACCATTCCATCGAAGGGGTGAAACAGGTTCGTGACAAACACTCCTAATGTGAGAGGAGACCAACATGTCTAAAGCTCTTCGTCCCTTTCTCCTCCCACGAAACAGACTTTGGTTTTTGACACTTCTCCTTCTGGCATCTCCCAACTCTAGCGTTTGATCACCACCTGTTCGTAGGCACCAGCTCCAACCCTGAGAAGAAATCAGCATTTACATACATCCCGGTCAATGCACTGATTTACATTCTTATAGAGCGTGGGGGAATACCACCGTTTATTTTGCTGTTTTTTAAAGAGACAGTAACCCAAATGTTAAAATTGTCATTGTTTTCTCACCCTTGTGTCATTCCAAACCTGTTTGTCTGACTAATATAAAAATGCAGTAAGAAATGCTCTCTATTTAATGTCTTCATTATACAGGCTTTTGAAAGACAAAGGCATTTATGGTGCATTCTGGTAATATTATAAATGTTAATAGACTCAATGCCATATTCACTGTCATTACATGGAAAAGAGCAGTTTGGATGTTCTACTAAACATCTTTTGTGCTCCAAGAAAGGGTATGGAATGACATTTTAGTGAGTAAATAATGACAGAGTTTTCATTTTTGGCTGAAATATTCCTCACCTGGCAGGAAGGTGATGGCTACCGAGCGCTGTGCTCCCACCAGGACCCACAAACAAACGCAGACCTTCCTCTGAAACACACACACACAAATAGATATCGCCTCCATTCTGCACGCACAAAGTCACGACTCTTCTCTGGGGATACAAAAACCAAATTGGTCCATTTCTAATGAGAACCTGTCGCCAGGTCATCTAAAAATAATATGAAAACTAATAGGACACACACACACAAACGTGCTCTGGTGCAGAGACACTTCAGTACACCTACTGAGAAGTAGCATCTACCTGTAAACATTGCTGCCAATTAAACTACCTGTTTCTAGCTTTGTGTCTTTTATTTTTGTTTGCTCTCAATCTAACTTCCAAGTCTGCACTTATGCCGATTCGTCACAAGCAAGGCCCAAAACGCAATTTCACAGCAGCAGAAAGTCAGTGTTAGTAATCGAAATGAAAAATGGAATTTATGAAATATTTTTTTAAAAAACAACAATCCCAAAAGATGCTGAAAATTATGTATAAGAATAATAGCAGATATATAAAACAATTTATTTATAGCAGTCAGAATTAAAGATGGAGTTTATATTATAAAAATATAATGACTAACAATTTGAAATGTTTCGTAATCGTTAATAAGAGAATAAATTCAATCCCATGAAGCACTGCTGATGTAAACAATTAAAAAAATGGTACAATATTTACAAAGTAATTAATCTATAGCCATTTACTAGACGCATAAAATGCAGTATAATTGAAGTTTATTTCAAAATAGACAAAAACAGTAACATAAGATGTTTAAGGTTGTAAAAAGACTAATTTGACTACATAATTTGCAGTTGACAGCTCATGCACTGCTAAGCTCTTTTGGTGCAGTTCTCATTACTATGGTAACAGTGACTTCTCTGATTGGTAGATAGTATTAGATAGTATTGGTGTTGCCTGCTTCGAATACGTTTTACACAGTTTTTAAAAAAAAATTGGTTAAAAAACATTTTACATCACTTATACTACCTTTCGAATGTTTGGGGTTGCTAAGATTTAATGTTTTTGAAAGAATAATCCTATTCTAAACAAGTTTGCATTTATCAAAAATTCAGTAACATTTTTAAATATTAGCATTTTAAATACCTGTTTTCTAGGAATTTAGTTTATTCTTGTGATGCCACAGCTGAATTTTAAGCAGCCTTCAGTGTCACATGATCCTTCAGAAAGCATTTTAATATGCTGATTTAGTTCTCAAGAAAACAGCTGCTCAATATTTTTGTGGAAACCTTCATACTTTTTTAAAGGATTTTTTGATTAATGGAAATAAAGCAGCATAAAATGCTACTCATATACTCTAATGGAAATGTGGTAATAGTACCTTAAGTGAAGTCTGTTAATAAACACCTTACTACCTTCAGCACTGGAGTCTAGGAGACTGTGGGTGAAATCCTGGCTTTGAAGAATCTTCTCTACCACGTCATCTGCATCCACCCGTGTGGCATCCATCCTTTTCAGCTGAGACTCCATTGAGTCTTGTTTCACTGGGTACCTTGTGTATAAATGATAAAATAAAGCTGATAAATCCACAATCATATAATATCCTGAATCTAAAGCTGTAAAGAACATAGAGCAGGCAGTAGCAGTGCCTGTCTGACCTGCTGGCAGCTCTGTCAGGGGTTGATGGGTGTTCAGGCACAGCAGCGCAGACCCCCGGGGCTGTAGGGGGCACTGCAGTTTGGTCACTCTCCTCACTGGGCTCAGGGATGCTGGCAATGCCGGTGGAAGCGCTCCCGATTGAAGTGTTCCTCCTGTGGGAGAACTCCGACAGACTGGAGGAACGTGAGTGACTTGTACTATAGCCTGAGAAACAACACAACATTGTTTTCAATTAATATTAGTAATAATATTTTTTTTAATGAAGAAAAAAAGTTGATCTACCCTCGTAATGTACAGCATGTACTTTAAAAACCTTCCCAGATTAACCAATCAATCACTTTGTGTAATGAAGGGACATTTAACATCAAACACCCCCCACCCACACTTGCTATTCAGGTTTCCGGAGCTTTAGAAAGTGATAATGCTAGTATAGGCAGCTACTAAAGGGAATATCCTCCAACACATGTATATTACACACACAAAAACTTTGTGATGAACACTTATTTTCTCTTTGGGACTTTAAAACTAACTTTACACTTTGAGGTAATCTAACGCAAAATGTCAAAGTGAGCAATGTATAACCCAATTTAGGAGAATAGCTTAATGAAATAAAGACTGAGTGCTGTCTCCTCTCTGGATGTAATAGAGGAAATAGTGTTATCAAATTAGATCTGGGACATTTAATCCAGCTATTTTGCGATGCCACCAAATCTTTCTGAAAGCCTAATTTCAGATTATTTAATAAAGCAAATGGCACTTTCCATAAAGAAGAACAAATGCCTAAAAATTTAATCTTTTACCATGTTCAGGAAAATGGTCACAGGAGGTGCTTAAATAGTTTATAGTCAAACTAAGACATCAAGTTAAATATTACATGAATATTACATAAATATTAAATAAAACATAACTGTTTTAATTATTCTTGATGAGGTATTTTTCAAACAAAAGTTTGGGGTCTGTAAGATGTTTTAAGAAGTGAATGTTTTGATAATAACATAGTTTCAGGAGAAGCGCGGCACGAATCAATCAGCCGGCACTGCCTCCCGAATCAATCACCTTGTTAGCAACCGCCAATAATCATTCTTCCTACTACTATAAATAAACCAGTTTCCCTTCCTTCAACATCTCGCTTTTCATGCACCCGCCACCTCCCCTTCTCCTCCCTAACTCTACTTCTCCTCCGGGGGGCATGCGGAGATCGAGCCGGACTCGAACCACTAAACCCCGCTTAGGGTTCAAGCAGCTAGGGTTCGGAGTCCGCCGATTCTCCCGGCTCGCTCCCTGGACAGCACGCCAAATTTGCTTTATTTATTCATGCCATATTTTGCTTCTATTCGCATGAGTAAGCGTGAACTCGTGAAATTAGTACTTGTATTCAACAAGGACAAATTAAACTGTTTAGAAGTAAAAGATTTCTACTTAAATAAGCACTTTTCTATCCATCAGCTAACCCTATTACACTTTCCACAAATAAATATTAAGCAGCACAACTGTTTTCAACATTGATAATAATAAGAAATGTTTCTTGAGCACCAAATCAGCATATTTTTATATAAGACTGGAGTAATGACTGATAATAATTTAGCTTTGTGACAGGAATAAATTACATATTCAAATATATTAAAGTAGAAAACATTTATTTTAAATTATCATAATAGTTAAAAAACATAAAAGAAATCTTACTGACCCCAAATCCTTAAATCATAGTGTACATTAAAATTAAAATCACAATATTTTTAGGTCAGTCCCCCCACAATGGATGATACTAAACCAAATATCTAATATTTCTCCCAACAAAAAAACATGGGATTTGTGTCTCTAATGCTTTAATCAGAGTAACGATTATGGAGACCAAACTGTACCCTATATGTGGAAAGTGCAACCTACTGTAACAAAATATAATATGAGCTAATGGATTTGCACACACACACACACATCTTCACTCCATCGCACAGAACAGAGACACGTGACGTGCAGCTTACGTGCAAAATTACAAATTCTGTTAATCATCTTGCATCATGTTGATTGACAGCCTGATAATGTTACAGCCAGGGTTACAGACAATACTAATCAGGCATGCATTCAAGTCTAGCAAGACAGCAGAATCACACTGACTCAGAGAAAACAGTGGAGAGGGAAAGCCTACCTGATACTTTGGACTGCTGACTAGCGTAACTGGACGTTCGAGAGTGTCCACACAGCCCGAGCTCATCAGGCAGAGAGCCACACTTCCCTGATGTCTCTGTGGACATAAGGGATTCAGTTCAGTCTTAATTAAACCTGCTCAATCACTTTATGGGATTCAACAGCAATCAAACCTGTTCTTCTCCTATTTCCAACCTTAAAAGGCATTATACTTAATATCTAATGTAGCCATCATTTCATACATTGGAGTATTTAGGGATTTAATATTATTAACTATGATTTAAATTAGGACTGCTGATTAGAGAATGTATAAAAGAAAATAGAAAATGAATATATGCATTTTATAAATCAAATACAAATAGGGCGGTTTAGGGTTATGTCAAGCCAAGGTTGTAGTGTAGCTAAATAGCTAATTTCAATAAATGTTTTATTGAATACAAATACAAATATATTTATTCTTTGTTGCAACTTTAACCTTTAGTCCTCACAAAAAGATAAACATTATGGATATCAAAAGGAATGTTGTTCATAGCTGGCGATTTGGAATCTGACAGCAAAATGTAAAATTTTCACAAAGGTTTTGATGATTTTAACTCTTAAAACTTGCTTGACTAGCACACAGTTGTATTTCCTGTGTTGACATATATCCTGTTAAAACAGGACGTTAGGGCATGACATTTTTAAATTAGCCTTCCATTTACATGACATCTTTGAATCATGTTTTAGCTACTTTATAATTAGTAATTAGCTACTTGCTAATTCTAGTTTACAGCAGATGGTGCATTAGAATGAGGGACGTTCTCATTCTACTATGTAAGATTAATTATTTTGTTATAAATAATTTTTTTGTCATTACTCATTTTGCTCCTATGTGAAAAAGAATTTTGTAAATTTTAAGTATGATAGATTCAGTTTTGTTATTTTTCACTAAAACTAAGAAATTGTTCTCAATAACTGAAATAAAGCTAAGACAAAATGATGTAATAAAACAACTAAATCACTACAATTAAATTTCAAAACAAATACGACAATAGTATATAAATGATACTAAAATAACGCTGGCTAGCATATGCATGGCCTTAAAACTAACAAACGAAACCCTCAATACACTAATTTTAAAGTGGAAAGGAATTAAAAATATCTACATCACTGACAGACTTCTCAGATACTAAAAGACTATTTGACCATCAATTAGTTTGCTCTATCAAAAGAGTAGCATTTTTCTGCTGAAATCCCATGCTAACTGATATTTAAATCAACTCTTCAAACATGTTCTTCTGAACAAATGGCTTTACTGATTAATTCATCAACGCCTCTAACACAAAGCCACTTTTGGCATCTTGTCTTTCACGTCATTAACATTTCATATTAAATGGCCTAATATGAATATTAATATGCTTTTAATATTGTTAAATTATGGCAAATAAAAATCACTACAGAAGCGGCACTGAGACTAGTGAGCGAATCATATTTTATGAATAGTATGCCTGCTCTAGGTCATAAGCAGTTAGTCATACTGAATGAATATACTGTAAAAGCAAAGTCAAGAGCACCATACGGCTAAATTATACATTAAAGACTAATGCTTTCGCCGGCCTCTGTACAGAAAAGGCACGCAGCATGTATGAGGGCAAAGAAAGGATAAAAGAGAGTGGGGAAAGAGAGAGAGCACTCTTTCAAGCTCCAGTTAGTTCAGCAGCATCAAATCAAACATACAGTCCTGTTTTTTGCTACAAGACTGGATGCAGAAGCGTGTTTGATTTGGACCGATAATTAGAGCACCCAACATAAAAATACAAGAAATGCACTTAACACACTTAGCACACATAAAAGACAAATGCATATGGAGCTGTGTCTTTTTTTTGGGATTCACTGCAAACACTGACCAGTGTGAGGTTTACCTGAGAGACTCAGAAAAGGTTTTTGTGTGTCTCCTCCTTTCCTGTCTTCCAGCAGGCTCTCTGCATCACCCTGAATGCCTATTACCGTTGCGGTGGATGGAGGCCTAATACATGGAGAACACGCAATCAAGAAAGAACAGCCTGAAAAATGCTGAATTAAAGAACTAAACCATCTGAATCCACCCACTGACGGTGGCCCAAAAGCAGCCCCCAGAATCCCCAAACTCTATACTCTCCCCACACTCCAACCCACACTAATGTTTTTAGCAGGTTTTTGCCTTCACGCACACTGTGTACATGTGTGGGTGGACAGTGTTGGTTTCCAGTATGCAAATCTGTGTTCAAAGCTCTGATTTCCCCAGAGTGCTCATTCACACTCCTTCCCAATACACAGGCCATTTCTGAGAAAATACTATAATAGCAACTTCAAATGTTTAACAGGAAAAGGTCTCTGTGGGTCATAAATCTAAATTTAAAAAACGCTATGGTGGTGTAGAGATAAAAAAAAGGGGCTTTAGTACAACCAAACTTCAATTCTTTCTGCCTTCAGTAGTATCTCCTTTCAAATTATAACACATTCAACAGCACTCACGTTTTGAAACAGGGGTCCCCTGACATCAGCTGTGTGCTGATAATCACCTGCAGACAAAGACAAATGACAAAAAGAGAGAGACTGATTGTGTTTGACATAACATTTTATTTATTTACATTTTCTGAAAATGTGGTCATGCAAAAAAATTCACATATTTTGGATGGTTTTCATGGTGTTGCAAGGCAGTTGCAAGGCAAGTGCTCCGAGTGATTATTAGAGTGATGAACAGAAGTTGCAATAGTTTGTCTTCTCTATTGGGATGAGTATCTGAATGAAACGCTTCTTGAACAAGAAAAAATGTTGGGGCGAATTTAGAAACTTATTGAAAGACTTTTTGTTTGCTATCTCATGTGAATGACAGGTTTTCCCGCCCTTGCATCAGTAAACACATCATCAGAAAATAGAAGTGCACACACACACACACACAGAAAAAACTGCATGTATAATAAATACTGCAATATTCCATAACAAATAATAATAAAATGCAACTCAATGCGAATGCATTTAAGAATAATGCAATAAAGAAATAGCTTAGAAGGCCCTGAAAGGAAGTCTGAGCGGTTCTGTACCTTAAGGATGGAGTTATCCTGTCTAGTGTTCTTTGTGTCATAACCCTCCAGCAGACACCTGCGTGTGGTGCTACCTGATCCTGCAAACTCCGCCAGGTTGAGATCAGCAAAACCCAGCTGTAAAGAGTCAAAGCAGCAAACATTCAGTAAGAAAAAAGATTTTTGCCAGTAGAAAAATCATTTAAAAACAAAAGACATTGATGCTTCATATTATAACAATAAATATAATCATAATAAATATGATTTATGTAATACATATAATAAGATTAAGTTAATGCTTTTATGAACATAAGTGCACTACTCACAGACAAACAGAATCGCATACAAACAGTGTTCCAGAGTGAGCTATTTTCAGCTGTTCCTTTGCTATCAATATTTTATAATTCTCTACAGAACTGTCTACTTGATGAATTACCAATGCTCTGTGTTAGTTTCTATTCATGAAAGGTCAATTTAGTATCTTTATTTTTTTTTTTTTTTAGCTAAAAACATACACAAATGTAGATGGAAATGTTTTTTATTTTAGTTTTCTTTCACTATTTAAAAAAATCTTTAGTTTTTTTTCTGTAGTTTATTTAAATAGTTCTGCAGAGTGACTAGTATTTTAATCTTTCAAAATTTTACACAGTCTCTCAATTAACATCCTTTTATAAAAAACACACACATAACAATTACAAATAAATAAATAAACGCTTTTTTAAAAATTTTAAATGACGTAATGAATGTCACAAACACACAAACAAATTGAATAGTGTTGGTATATTTCATTTAAAAAAGTAAAAGAGAGTACCTTTGCATAAGTCTTTCCACCTTTCAGTTCCTGTTGCATAAAAAACATTGAAATCATTCCAAGTATTTTAACTCAAAACTGTTTATTGTAAACCAAAAAGTGTGCACGAGTGCGTTTGTACCTTTCTGACTGAAACTCGACACACACAGGGGTCAAGGACTCCAGTTCCAGCATTAGCGCTCATTTTACAAGGGAAGGAGAATCTTTTTCTCCAGCGTACACAGTTTGCCTGGACAGTCTCACTGTAAAATGCAAACATACACCAGGTTGTTAGTGCAGGGTGTCACTGTAAAGAACACAAACGTGGCTCAAGACTTTAAAACAAACATCCACTCATCCAAAACAACGTGAACCTGCTGTCACCCCATCTGATTTGCATTTGCAAAATCCAACGGGCTGGACAGTTCCTGCAGCATTGCTCCTCCGGGAGATTTTGAAACGATTTCACAACAGAATGAGTCACACAATCCAGCCTCATAGCAAGTTTTAATATTCACTTCAAGTCGACTGCATTAAAAGAGTCTGACTCACATTCTGTGATTAATTAGAGCCTGGAGTCAGAAGGCCACACTGACAACAAGAAGTTTAATTAATTTCCCATCTGAAAATGGACCTCCCTATGCAGGTGTTCTGCTTCCTAATTAGACAGATGTTTGCAGACAGGGCAGACAAGCGAAGCACAACGGGGTTTTAAAGAGATATGAGTCTATAACATGAGCTTCAGGGAAATTGTGATGCTATTACGCACATCTAAGACAGTGAACACAACACTGTAAGCATGTACATTTCAGAATAAAGTGTTAGTCCCTGTTATAGTCAAAAGACATTGTTAACATAAAGAGTGTTGCAAATGCAAGGCTGTGCCCTTCTGAGAACTTAATAAAATGTCACTAAAAGCATATTCACTAATGTTCAAAGGTTTGGGTTTGTGAATGCTTGTAAAAGAAGTCTCTTATGCTTACCAAATCTGCATTTATTTAACAAAAAAAAAAAATCCAATAAAACCAATATTGTAAAAAAATATTAAAACAGAAAACAGTTATTTTAAATTGTTATATTTTAAAAAGTAACTTACTGATGGGATGATAAAGCAGAATGATAAGCAGCCCTTACTCCAGTCTCTTCAGAAATTATTTACACATGCTGACACTTTTCTTATTATTATTATCAGTGTTGAAACAGCTTTTTATGTGTATTTCAGTATACTTTGATAAATTCCTGAATAAGAGTAATTTAAATAAATTAATAGTTAAAAATCTTACCACTAACCTAAACTTTTGAATGGAAATGTAAGTCACTATTACAATAAATAAATCAACCTTAAAAAAAAGTGTTAATAAATAAATAACATGTAACTTAAATTCTTCAGTTGAACATTGATGTATTTATTAAAACAGTACACATAGTCCTCAGATTATGCTATCCTATTATGATGCATTTTATGTATCATTTATATTTTTGCACGGGGGGAAAAATGCTCATACACTTGTCCATATACACAGAGTCTCTCCTTATTTTCTGTCATCTCCTAATGGTTCACAATGACGTATTTAGGAGACACAGCCAAAACAACACATAATCAGGCACCTCCCATCCAGCTGGGGAGATTCCCTGTGCTTCGTGCTGAGTGAATCATTTGGTGAAAAAAAAAACAGCCTCTAATGCATGAACCAGAATGAACCACAGCTGGACGAAACCAAGTCTGATTCTGTCACCATAGCAGCAGAGCCCAAAAACTTCTCTAAACAACGCTAGCATATATCACCTACCAACCAAAAACTATTTTCCTTCCTCTGAACATGGTTTCTAAGGAAATAAACAGTGTGAGAGTTTCTTTCATGCTAACAACACAAAGACACAAACAAAAGCTTGTTCAGCTGAATTGCAAAGGTTGTAACGCTCAAAATATCACACTTTTTTTTGCGATGGATGGACAGAGGGAATAGAAACCTGCTGTGTAATAGAGACTACAGGGGACTTAAAGTATTTTAGACTGGAATAAAGCATTACAAAACTTAGCTGACTCACTGTAAACAAGAGCTTTTCACTTAAATTAAGCCCTTGACATGCATATAATTAAAAAAACCTCACAGACAGCAAATAAAGATTAAAATCAATGTGCAACGCACTTCGAAAGCACTCTTACTTCCGTTATGAGACATATTTCAGAGTAAACAGGACAACACAAATTGTTGGTTGGAACTTGATATTCATATCTTGAATGGTATGCTTAATCACATGTAAATAAAACTAAATTTTAAATACTTATATCATCACATATTTAAACTATCATTTTAGAATCTGGAACAGTAGCCAAAAAAAATGAATCAAAACAGCTGTTTGGCTGCTGGTTAACACTATAACCAATAACTCATACAGTGACGTCTGCCAAAAAGGAAAGTTATTTCAAGGTGGATCAAGTTGTTAATCAAATCAAGATCATATCATATTACACTATGATGTCATGTTGAGTCTAACTGGTATTGCTCCTTAGCACTCCTTTATCAGTCCAAAGTCTTGCTTTGCTGCTGCTTCTCACCAACACAAAGGTGGCCCTGCGAATTATAATAAAAGGAGGACATGACAATGCCAAGTAATATGACTCCTTTCCTTACTGATATTATTACAGGCAAATTACTGGCAGTAAGACTATAAAAGGAAAAGCTGCAGACTCATAATTCAGACATACAACCCGAGCAAGGCCAGAGCTCCGATCGATACAGGAGACCTCCATCTTTGTAATAACTGCACTGCAGGTCAGACTTTTGCTTTATCTATCTCATAATGAATAATGCTTAGCCTCTGACTCTCAGATCTAATAAGCTCTATTGGCTTACTGGAACAATTCAGCATTACAATGACTCATTAATACCTTCCCTACAAAGCACTAATGATGCAAAAACACAAAGGACATCATGAATTCAGCAGCATAGATACTAATGGTATGCATTACCAGCCCAAATGAAAACAATCTACCATATTTGCACTCATTATCTTCCTGGAAAAATGGGTCTATCAGACAATTAGTGCAGCATGCATGTGCTAGAGCCATTAGCATCACTGATCTCGCTGGAATAACAAGCAATGCTTATGCCAAAATGTGCAACAGGCTTAATATTGTAATAAAGAACCATGACAAGGCACCGTTCTGATTCCGTATTTGGAATATATGCCGTTGCCATGGTAAAGTCAGCTGAGCGAAAGAGAGCAGGAGTGCTTTGGTTCAGTGTGCTCTTTCCTTAGGTTTTCCCACAGGATGTCTGCAATGAAGCACGAGTTCTTCAAAAGGATCACCACAGGCAGATGGAGGCAAACTCAGGTCTGGAGGGAGAATAAACTCACAAACCTTAGACACTCCCCGCAAACTGCATAACGGAAAAGAGTAGCACTCATGCAAACCCAGGCTTGATCTTCTAAGCTGCTGTGGTTGTGGTCTACAGTTCTCTTTCTGTTTGGATGAATAAGCTACTTGCTTATGCATTGTCAGGGAGACGTTTAATGGGGATTTGTCATGGAGAAGTTTGACAGCTCACTTTCAGTGCCTGACATATTAATATTTAACTGTGAGAAGCCTTTGTATTGCGGAGCTCCAAAAAAAAAAAAAAGAGTGAATGACAAATGTCGCAGTAAGACACAGAGTTTGTGATGTTTCTACTGAGAGGGAAGAGACTTTTTAGGCCTTGGTTAATATGTCAGTTATTTATTATTAGATATTCCACATCTTGATCATTGCACATTTAAGTCTACTAAATATATGCAATATACTACTAGTTTCAAAATATTAAAGTTACAATATTAAGTCACAAATCAATAATAAAATGAGTAGTCAGTTTTCTAATTGATTTTGTTATTATTAATTACTTGTTGCAGCCCTTTTTCCTTGCTGCAGGGTGCTAAAGTTCAACCATAATATTCAATGCCACAGGACCTTTTAAAAATCCAGTCTGTTTTGGGCTGAGATACTAAAATGGGGATAGAAACATGAGTGAGATAATAGTCTTGAAGCTTAAACAGCATGATGTTAGCAATGCGAAGCTCAAGTGTTTGATTCTCAGGGAATGCACGAACAGATAAATACCCTGAATGCTATGTAACTCGCTTTGGATAAAAGCATCTGCCAAATGCATAAATAAATGTAGAATAATTCTGGAAGGTCCAGCAAATGACTGACACATTTGCACCTCTGATGGCATCATTAAAGACAGTAATAATCTGTAATACTGCACACTTCTCTTCACTGCTCTACATTTAAATGCGCCCCCTCAGACATGATGCATTAACATCCTGCAAGCAGGTCAACCTGTGTGCAGGTCTGAGAACAGCACAGCTCATTTACACATCAAACACACACATATCTACAGTTATAATGTGTGGCCTTAAGTGACTCAGCATAAGAACTGCTATGAAGTGAATTGCAAAAGGCACACAGGATATACTTAATATATTGCAATTATTGATAAAAGATAAAAATTGAAAACAGTAAAGAAGCTTAGAAGGATCAACAAAAGTGGGCTAATATTTGGTCTAACTACAAATTCTTTTAGCCAGGAAACTGACTTTTAGTTCAGGTTTTTGTGTTACATTTTGTCAGCGTCAGTGACATCTTCATCTGCACACTGACAAATTTCAAAAGCAATCCACTTAATTATGATTATGCTTTTATGATCATGCCCTCTTATATACTATAATTACTCAGTAATCTTTTACACAGATGACATGTCAGCTTTCTAGAGCACTGGGTCATTTCCTCATAAGTAAAAATTAAAGTCATGTAGGGCATGCATGCATGTGCTATATATACTATGAACTTACTTTTATGTATTACAATATGACATTCTGATATTCAAGTAGCTTTTTCAAGTAGGTTTTAATCTGCCTAGATATTATGAAATTAATTTATTTTGAGTAAACACCTTATAACATGAACATTCTATTTATAACATGTCATATAAAATGAAAAGTCTGCTTTGGAATTGATTTGAAATAATCAAAACTGCAAAAACACAACAGCGTTGACTTTAACCTTGACTGAAATAAAGGACAATTACAAATCTTAAACATGACAGCTTCATCCCACAGCTCTAACGTTACATACACGCACTGTGACATATATCGTTTTTGGTTATGCTTAATTGAAAAGCAATAAAAAATAAAAACAGCCAAGAATCACCCATAGCCCATAATAATAAACCATTTCCATCTCTCCACATCTCACAGTCTCCTTACCGAGATGACTCCTCCGAAAATCCGCCGTCAAGCAGGCGGACTTTACAGAACAGAACTCCGTTGACGAACGGAACCGACGACAGCTCGTCCAGCTCAAAATCAACTCTGAACTTAAACTTCTTTTTCTTCATCATCTTGACGTCGATTCCCAGCAGTCCTGTTACCGCTCGATAACGCTTTTGGTCATACGCTGTGGAGAAGCATTACTTTTATTTGTTCATCACTGGTGAACCTCTGTTGTTAGAGCTGATAGCCGTTAGCCACTGCTGGAATCCCCTTTACTTAATAGAAAGCTAAGCTAACGATGATAATACAGTTTTAACGGATTCTTCTGTCATTAACTACATCGTTACAAATTAAAAAACGGTCCTGAAGATGGATATGCTCGTCCGTGGACATGCAGTCTGTGGGTGATAGTCTGTTCCGCTCCGCGGAGGCTTGTGTAGTGCTGCTGTATTGTGTGTTGTCGCGTAGTAGTGGAAACACAGGCGACGCTTCTTAAAGGGCCAGTCAACTTATGAAGCTGACATAAGGAAGGGGACAAAGGACAGCTCATAGTACATAATACATGTAATAAATGAGTTAAGGATTGTATATAAAATTGATACTACACAAAAAGAGAAATGATTAGAATGTCCCCGTGTAAAATATAATAACATTGTGATTTTAATGTACAGTACTCATTTTGACGTTGTGACAAACCAGTTTGTCTCGTTTGAATTGTCTTTATTGTGACTTTAAGATTTATTTACATAAATATTGTGAATTCAGTATTCAAATTCATAATGTTTTATAATAATGCTAAATATCATTAGTATGACTATAAATATACAAATGTGCACTTCTATGGGACAAAAAATATTTTCTTTTCTAAATAATAAAAATAAATTAAATAAATTAAATAAAATGTTGCTGTAAAAATAATATTATAACTGCTATTATTGTTCTTCTCTTCATTTATTTAATTATATAATTTCCCTACTTTCATATTGGAGCTTTTTGTTTTAACAGTTTTTTCTTTTTTGTTTAAGTGGCATGGTGTTACTTGTTCAGTTACTTGTTGTAGTGACATATTATGACTATACTTAGTTTACTACCACCAGTTCTGGAAGTGGAAAAAAAACAGATTAAACTTCACCACTAAGGACCCCAGAGAGTGGGGTTGGTTCTATGTCACGCAGTAACAACAATAGTATGGAGCAACACTGACCACTACTGGTTAACAATATTAGTGTAACACCTGGCACTTGCAGATAGGAAAAAGAACGAACATGTACTGCGTATTTGTATGCTTCTGTGTGTCTTAACACACACTAGGTGGCGCTGTAACATTTCAATTGCTATGCAATAATGTTCTGATCCAGCTACACTCAAAAAGTTAACCCTATGCACGCATAGAATGTTTGATTCAAACTTCTTGCATAAAATGTACCCATTTACTAAAGATGAATTCAAAAATAAAATTTGGGGGTTATTGGGTTAGCATGACGTCACTGCACAGGAGAGCTCCATATTATCAATGCAAATGTTTTTAATAGGCAATATACACATTTAAGAAATTCCACATAAATAATTAATATAACTTTTATAAAGTTTAAAATAAAGTTTACTATGAATAATAGTTTTTCTTGTGACTGGTATATGTGGGTTTTCATTTCTTGCTTTCTTTAAAAAAAAAAAAAAACTTAATAGTTATGACTAGAAATAAAAGTCTTCGGAAACTGTCCTAGTGTGAGCATTTTCTGCTATGGGTGCGTGCGCGCAACGTTCAATGTGCGTCTCTCCATCCAGCCCCCTCATTTAAGCTCAAATGTCACGTCACTCCTGCTTCTTCTCAAACCAGTTTCACGCTGAGGATCAGGCACCTGCCCTCATCTGGACTTCACCTCTTCTGGACTTTTGCAAAACCTCATTCCGTTTCAGTTATTTCATCTGGAGGGCAGAGCAAATGGAGATCTGTTTGACGGTTTATCGTCTTTGAAGAGGAAAAAGTCCTATCTGCAAGCACAATCTACAGTGGCATATGTTTGGCGGGATTAATTCACACACCTTGCACGATGACTGCGATGGGAATTTGGTGCGTTTTATGGCTCGTGGCATTCGCTCTCACTTCAGCCGCTCCGAAATCACACCAGGGACCTCTGGAGAACACGAATGAACAGAATGACACTTTGCAAGTTGAAAGAGATAACCAAGAAAATATATTAAGTCAGGTAAGAATCTCTTCACCAGCGCTCGATATGTTTATGTGTGTAACATATCAACTTTCATTAATAACTCATTGACAGTCTGTGCATAATGCGTTTCTGAAGTCAATTCAAATATGAATAGTGTTTCAAATATAATAAAAAAAATACTTTATTCAAATATAGGCATATAAGAAGAATATTTCAGAGCATAAATATACGGTCGCGAATAGGCACGAGAAAGTAGCGACGATTAAATGCTGGAGCAATCAAAAATAAATGAAAATAAAATTACTGACATTATTTATCGCATTATTGCCCATTTTATATCACGTACAATTATGTTTTGTTAAAAAATTATGTTCAGTGAAACGCACAGAAAATTAGGCTTGGAAAAACATGAAGGTGTCCTTGTTACGGTGTAATTATACATGTAAGTACTGAGTAATAGCCATTACCAACATGTAACTATAGGGTTAGGGTTTGTTTTAGGGTTACTTTCATGTAATTAGGCATAAATTGATATTATAATAGGAAGTGTAACAAGGACGTCTTATAGTAAAATGTTACCAAAACATTTTTTAAAAAGCCTATTTTTAAAAACTGTTTGAATTTAGGTAGTATCATTAATTTGTTAATGATATTAATGAAAGTTACTCGGAAATGTACCAGAAACGAAATAACAGACTTTACAACGTTGGTAACTGAAAATCAGTAATGAACATTAAAATGCACATCAATATACAAACAATGCAACAAAACTGGCTGGCTGGAAAATGCATCCGTCCTCTTTTCTTTGTAGCTGCTGGGTGATTATGACAAAGTGAAAGCGCTTTCGGAAGGCTCTGACTGTGGCTGTAAATGTGTTGTCAGACCTCTGAGCGCGAGCGCGTGCCAGCGGATTCGGGATGGTCACGCGACGCCTCAGGATTTCTACACGGTGGAGACCATCACCTCAGGACCTCACTGCAAATGTGCATGCGTTGCGCCTCCGTCGGCTTTAAACCCCTGTGAGGGCGACTTCCGCTTGAAGAAGCTGCAGCAGGCCGGGAAAGATAATATCAAGGTGACCAGAACATCTGCAGTTGGATTTCATAGACCAGAATAAGTTCAAAATATGGCAGAATATGAATGCATGACCTTACCTACCCCTTAAATAAAACCAGCTCTTGCCATGACGGAATTTACTTCATCGTTACAGCTGTCAACTATACTGGAATTGCTGGAGGGTTCCTTCTATGGCATGGATCTATTGAAATTGCACTCAGTCACCGCAAAGCTTCTAGATCGCATGGACACTATAGAAAAAGTAAGTGGTGTTTTTGTTTGTTTTCTTATCTTATATCTTACGGTAAACATAATATTAATGCAGTTTATTATTGACAGATGGTTTTAAACAACCAGACCGAGGAGAAATCGAACACAAGCAGCACCCCTCCAAATCCACAGCCGCCCACATCTTCATCTACAACTCTGCCTCCACAAACGCAGGAGAAGAGGACCAGTACGAGCGAGCAGAATGACGAGGCAGCTGCTTTTCAGCACATAGAGGTGGGAGGTGCTATTTAAAACAAATGTTGCATTACATAAGTATCATGTCTAATACGTAACAATGGAACAATCCAAACAGTATGTTAAGCCATGGAGCGAAATGGCCCACCTGCTGCGAGCGTTTATTTATTTACTTAGGATCGCTGTCTCAGAGTCAAAAGTGACCTCATGTTGTGACTTGAAACTCTCACTAATTTATCCCTCTGTCAACTCTTACATAAGTTGGCATGAAAAGAGCCAAAAAACATGGGAGTATCAAAGATCCAAAGCAGATGATCTATACCATAAAGGGATAGCTCACCAAAAACATAATTCCTGTCTGCATTTACTCAACCTGATGTCATTCAAAATCTCTTAGACTTTGACTAAACTTTATAATGCAAATTAAGATATTCTAATGAAATCTCAAACATTTCTGTCCCTCTACTGAAAGTCCAGCATCGTAAAACAAATCTACATGAATCTACAAGTTTAGTGAAGAGATACAATTGATTTATATAATGAACAGATTTTAGACTTCTTTTTTTTTTGCATATTAACAATAATTGACACAAATATGTTCATAGAGCACATTACATATGGTAAACATGGAAGCTCAAATGTACATGCATGAGAACCAATGAGGTTAGTTCTATCGTGTGATGCACAGCTGTCCGTGTTTACTATATGTGATGCACTGTTTGTATGTTTATATGTGGGGAAAAAGCCTAAATTAAATTTTTCATTATAAAGATCAATCTTATCTTTTCACAAGACTTGTATTAAACCAATTCATATAGATCAATTTTACATTTCCTTCATGAAATTTTTAAGTTTTTTTGGGACAGAAAAATCTGTCGGGTTTAGATCAATGTGTGAGTAAGTAAATGATGACAGAATTATGTTTTTTTTTTTTTTTAAGTATCCCAAAAGCTGAAGTATCACAGTGTCATCTGATGTATTAACAGAATAAATATGAGGAAAAGTTTGTGGGAGATCTCCTGAAGAGCAGCACATCAGATCTAGACAAGGCTGTTGCAGCTTTGCAAGAGCAAGAGCGCCAAGGAAGGGAGAAGCAACCCAAAATAATTGTTAGGGGGATCACATACTATAAATCTGACCCAGTGGATGAGCCAGACACAGAGGAGAACTGTAAGTATAACTTTGATTTCACCATCGATATTCAATGATCTCAGACTCAGAAGTTTGGAAAAACTCTTAAAAATCAAAGTTCTTTATTGGTAACTGTGGTTCCATGAATAAGCTTAACATCCATAGAACTTTTATATTGAAAAAAAAGTTCTTTAGATTTTTTAAAATGTTCTTTTCACAGTTCTTTGGGGAACCTAAATTGATTCTTCAATGGCATTGCTGTGTAAGTTCTTTTTTTATTCTTCATTTCAGTAGATGAAAATCACAGTGGTGACAGCCCAATTGATCTCTTTGCCGACGAGCAGCTCATTCATCACAAAGCTCGCCACTTTAGGCCGATCATCAAGGCGTGGTCTGTCCGCCCAAAACCCAAGAGTGAAGTCTCAAAAGGGGGAGATGGCTTTCAAACTCCATTTACAGGACTGTTGGACTCTGCTTTGCCAATTAAAAAACCTACTGAACCAATATCCGTTCAGACTCAAACCAGTCGTTCCACCACAAACAACTCTACAGGAGATGAAAGAACCACACCGACACCTGCTGTGATGGATAATTTGAAGGTCACCATCCACAAGGAACATATTATACCTCCAACCATCATCAAAAAAAAGGAGGGAAGCAACATGGAGCCCTCAACTCCAGCTGTAAGACTAGCTCAAAACATGCTGGTCAGGTCATCCAATCTGGGCCACTTAAAAACAAGTGAGTCAGTCACAGCAGCTGCTGCTAAAGTGGTGGGTGCAGAGCCAACCTTGACAGTGATCACCACCAACGGGACTGTTGAAAAGAAAACATCTGAATCTCCTGTGCTCGAAAGTGGAATTGTTACCGAGGAAAGTCTGAAAGAAAATGCTTTAACTCAAGGCACGTTTAAGAGAATAACACCATTACCACCGACTTCTCATTCGGACTCTTCAGCTGACACAGAAGGCTCATTGGGATTAACTGCTCAGACGAGGGCTGCTACCACCACTGTGATGTCACCTAATGTCATTGAAAGCAAGAGAGACTCAATTACCCACTTACCCAAGATGACTCCTAAACAGACATTAACCTCAGTGCCATCTTTGATGACTACAAAAACTACCACAATGACAACTACAACCACAAGCAAACCTGGCAAACGTAAATATAGCATAAGCTGGGATGAAGAAGTAGTGGTAGAAGAGGAAGTAAAAAGAGAGAAAGCTGTAAAAACTGTGGTTCAGGAGAGTGTGGTAGAGGTACCTCAAAAGCAGCCAGGTATAGCTTTATGATATTCTTGTTATTTTATTATGTTGTTATTATGTTGTTATTGTTTATTTGTTATCATTTTATTATAAATGTAAAAATAAATGTAAATAACTATGTGTATAAATTTATGCAAAATTGATTTAAAAAAAAAAATATTATTTTGGAAGTACTGATTTTATTATTAATTACAACTGTATTTTTTAATATTTGTAAATATATATTTTGTACTAATAGTTAAATATTAAAATATTAAATATTAATAATTGCAATAAAATAATATATTATTTTCACATAATTGTACCAATGTATGAAAGCAAAACATTTTCCATCATCACTTAAAGGAATAGTTCACCCCAAAATTTTAATTGTTATTAATTACTCACCATTCATTCCAAACCTGTAAGACCTTCGTTCATTTTCTGAGCACAAATTAATTTTTTTAAATGAAATCCAAGAGCTTTCTGTCCCTCCTAAGGCAGCAACACAACTTGTCCAAAATTTTCCCAGTAATTAATAACAGAGTAATTAATAACAGAAGTTTCATTTTCGGGTGAACTATTTCTTTAAACTGATGATGCTGCAAAACTAAAACTGAGTTGAATTCAGAATGTGTGCATGGTTTGGCACAAAAATGAATAAAACAACATAATTCTGGGTTTTGTTTGCAGGAATGTGTAAAGACACTTTGGCCACAATCTCAGAGCCCATCACACACAATACATATGGTCGTAATGAGGGCGCTTGGATGAAGGATCCACTAGCTCAAGGTGACAAGATCTATGTCACAAACTATTACTATGGCAACAACCTTCTGGAATTCCGCAACATGGATGTCTTTAAACAAGGTATGGCTCTTTAATTAAGATAAACATTATAAATTAGCAATTTGACTGGTTTTATTTTCTTTTATTCAAGGTCGCTTCACTAATTCCTACAAGCTGCCTTATAATTGGATCGGTACCGGCCATGTGGTCTACAATGGTTCTTTCTATTACAACCGAGCATTCTCTCGAGACATTATTAAGTACGACCTACGGTTGCGTTACGTGGCTGCCTGGGCCATGCTGCACGATGCAGTGTTTGATAATGACGACATGTCCTCATGGAGATGGAGAGGAAACTCAGACATGGATCTGGCCGTTGATGAAAGCGGACTCTGGGTGATCTACCCAGCACTGGACGACGAGGGCTTCTTGCAGGAAATGATCGTCTTGAGCCGCCTGAACCCCGTTGATCTAAGCATGAAGCGTGAAACCACATGGAGGACTGGGCTTCGACGCAATCGCTACGGCAATTGCTTCATCGTTTGCGGTGTTCTTTACGCGACGGATAGCTACAATCAGCAGGACACCAATTTGTCCTACGCCTTTGACACCCACACTAACACTCAGGTGATCCCTCACCTGCCTTTCAGCAACAACTATACATACATCACTCAGATCGATTACAACCCTAAAGAGAGGGTGTTGTACGCCTGGGATAACGGACATCAGGTCACGTATAATATTCAGTTTGCATATGTAGACCCACTGTAGACCAGAGCAAGTGTGTCCTTTGAACAAAGTAGAAGAAAGTAAATGTGTTCAAGTGGATTGTGGATCAGTTCACTCAGCTTTTCTTAACTTCATTTAGTTTAATGTACTTAGAAATGTAAAAACTGACCCATTTATGGTGAAAATGAAGAAAAGCAACTTCCTTAATGGAATTTCTGATCCCCCGAAATGCTGCAGCTATGAGCTTTGCAGTTTGCATTGAGGCCTACTTCTTTAGATATTGTCGCTTGCTTTTGCACTATGAAAATGAACCTCTTTATGTTTATAGCTATACTTCTCATAAGGCTAGCAGAAGTTTTGAGGCATTGTATTCTTAAATCCAGTAGAATACATTGTATATACTGTAATATAAAAGCTAAAACATGGGATTGATGAATGTAAAAAATACAATTTGTATTTTCTCAAAGCATTTTTTTTTTTTTTTTTTTTACAAACTGTCACTTGCATATGTGATGAAGTTTGCAATTGTATCATTTCAGTAAAACGAGTAGACAGTGTTTTGGGCACATTTTCAGTGGTAGTTTCAGCAGTAAGTTTGATACATTTTATCAATGTAATCTTTTTATGTATATTTTATAGCAATTTCATTTCATCTTTTAGCACTTAAGAAATTCAAATCTCTGTCAGACTCAGAAAACAGCTGCAATAAAACAAGTTGAAATAAGATATTTAGCTCTGGTTTTCCTTTCATAGTAAAGATGTCAAGTGAAAGTGTGTTATCAGCATAGCTCTTCTTACTGGTCATTTACTGTAGATGAGAGCAAAGTGCTACACTGTAAACCCCTTGATCCACAGACCTAAATCTGAACAAACAAAACACATCTGCCATACTTTAACCCTAAAGCACTGTTTACCCCAGTTTTTGAAATTACCTATAATCAGCACTTTACAGCGCCTCAGACCCCACATTTACACAAACCTTCAATTTCAGAGAGCAAAATCAGACTGACATAAGACTCTGTCTGAGTCCTAAAAACAAAAGATGCACACAAGTCACCCACAACCTTGAGTCCAGTGTTTATTTCTTTGCATTGTAACAAAATAGCTTTCATCGCCATCACTATGTGAATAAAAAAAATCTTTGCAAAAATGCAGAAATTAAATATTAAAAATACAAATGCTGCCAGAGGAAAAAAAGGGATTTGTTGAAAAAATAAAGGAAACATTTCTACTGCGATGCCGAGGACAAAATGTGAAATTTTCTCACTAAATATGAATATATCATCCTCATTTTGACAAAGCTTCACCTGAGATTAAGTATTTTTTTATTTAGTGAAAGTGACGACAGATGGAAAAAGAATAAGCTAATAATCACATTGCTTTCGAATGACAACTGACTACATCATCCTAAACAGGACAAGAAACAAGTGCACTTCTAAATAAGCTAGAATAATAGAGACAGATATACAGTGAACAGGGACAGATGGGGTACAAATTACTATTAATAATCTATGTCTCTTCTACAACTTCAAATTAACAGCCAGTATTATGTTAACAGCTGTATTTATGTCAAGCACGCCTCATTTAAAGTGCAATTAAGCCACTAAGAAAAACATGAAGCCATGAAATACTTTAAAATGAACTGACAGATGTTGCATAAGACCCCCAACCCCAAACTGCTATTCCAATTAGAATTAGTCTAAAATGA
Organism: Enteromius mattozi; assembly: GCA_032359235.1. NCBI lineage: Eukaryota > Metazoa > Chordata > Actinopteri > Cypriniformes > Cyprinidae > Enteromius > Enteromius mattozi. Next base: position 13,477,212 of record JAUMHE010000075.1, read on the forward strand.
TTACAATGACCCAGTATAAAGCAGAAGTATTCTCTAAATACTTTAAAATATATATTTTTGTATATATATTAACAGCACCGTTCTGAATCATATCAGTCAAATGGAAAGTAAATTACATTGACTCTGGTGTAAATAATCCATCTTCTCTAATCAATAGTAATGTCACAAAAAAAAAAAAAAAAAAAAAAAAAAAACTCGCTGGCAATGCAGATTGTTTGAGGACAGTGGCATTGAAAAATGTCATTGAACATGACCATTAAATATCTACCAAACAAGCTTGGTACAAATATTAAACCTTCATAAATATTCATTTGAATTAATTTTGTAAACAAGCAAAGTGCAAACAAAAAAACAAAACAACTCCCTGACAGCTACCACTTACAGCAGAAAAATATTCAATTATTGAGACAGATTGCCCCTAGATGCAGTTAACAAACCTGAATGTGCTTGAAGTCACTTTGCATAAAGTGTACATAAATGTAAATGCCAGTTGTTGGTGAAATCAATAGCTTGGAATAAAGACTGCAATACATGTACTGAATGGCTCATCAGTATTAAATGGCTTACTTGACGCATGGAATTCTTGACTATTGTTGATTGGCCACTCGAATAAGAGTCACAAAAATTAACAAAATACTTATTATGTAACAAAACAGATGATAGTGAAAAAACAAGATTGATAAGATAGATAGCTGAGACTAAGAAGAACCCATGAGGACACCAACTGGGGCCGCAGGCTGGTTGTTGTTGGGGGCCGTGTGATAGAAAGTGTCTGTCTGATTGGCCCGCAAGATGGGTGGAATAGTAGACGACTTGATGTGGAGTATCCTGGTGTCCATGACTTCACAGTCAATCTGCATCATCACCTCAAACTCTTTGTCTTTAATGATGCTTTCTGTGGTGAGACAGAAAAATATATGTGTATTAGCACAGAAAATATAAACATATAAAACAGCACTCAGTTCTGTGAAAGTAATTGTTAAAGAAATGCAGGTGATTGCCGGGTGGCCTGGGGAGGTTAAGAGGCATTTTAGGGGCTTCTTTCACACAAAGGGTTTACCGAGGTCAGTCACACACTGGCCTTTATCTTCACATAGCAGTAAACACAACAGATGATGACTCCCACATGAAAGAAAATAGGGGTTAAGGAAAGGTACGCTACTGTTCAAAAGTTTGAGGTCACTAGTTTTTTTTTTTTTTTAAATGCTTTAATTCAGAACTTTCTATTCATCAAAGAATCATGAAAAATGATCACAGTTTCCAACATTGATTTTCATAAGACATATTAAGTATCAAATAAAAATATTAGAATGATTTCTGAAGGATTATGTGACACTGAAAACTGGAATAAAGGCTGATGAAAATTCATCTTTCCTATAGCAGGAATAAATCACAATATATTAAAAGACAGTTATAAATAACAATAATAATAATAATAATATTTAACAATATGACCTTTACAGAATTTGTTATTTAATAAATACACCCTTTGTTAATATTTTAAAAATAAATTAAAAAAATTAAAAAAAAATCTACCAACTTAACCCCAAATGTTTGAACATTTTACTAATTTCTATGATTTTTACAGGCCTGGAAATCAGAGTTTTAAAACATTTTTACTTTCCTGGCAATTTCCAGGATTTCTATAAATAGAGGATCATAAAAGTTGGAAAGCAACATTTTAAAGCAACTACATTTGCTGTATAATTAAGATACATAAAATAGATAAAAACTACAATATTTTTTAAAAAAGTATCAAGATAATACAAAAGAAAAATTATAGATTAAAAAAAAAAAAAACATCAAAAGGAAAATTTTAAAAAACATTGCGCTACCATATAAAAGGTTGAAAGGCAATAACACATTTACTACCACATCTACTGGTACTTAAGTACCAGCTTGTGCTCCAAAATACGTGATAAAAACAGATCTAGCTTTGGTTTTGCTAACACAGTGGGATGCCCCATCATCCTTTATCTCTGGAAGCGAAGGTCAGGCCGTGACTTCATTTCCCATGTTTTGACAGACTCATAAAAGCACTCGTTTTGTAAGGTACCATTAAAAGCATGATGGTTTACACTCACTACAGATGTTCAATGGTCTATCTTCTATATGGACAGCTTTCTATACTTCGCATACCTTCACAGCATATGGGCAGCAGAAAAATAACTTCTACAGCAGGCTTGTGCGATTCGCTCCAGCACTGATAAAAACTCTATAGGCTGGAGAGCATCACGGTAGGTCAATCTTAAGCGCTTTTCCAGCCTTTACTGGTGAATACATTTACGCTTCCTACACTAAATCGTTCCTGACGAGTGCCGCACACCCATAATGATGATCTCAAAACCGGTGATTTACAGTAAACCTTTCTGACGTGCTCCTGAACCCAAAATCTTCCCAATCTATCTCTAATGCACCACTGAACAGTCGATGTTACAGGATAAAGTTTCAATATCTCACAAAATGTGTATTTTCACAGGTGCTCAAAAAAAAAAAAAAAAAAAAAAAAATACTCAGCGGTGCTGCAGAAATCATCATAGATGATGGGTTACAGCAATCATCTCGCCATATTTCACTGCAAGGACTTAAATGACACCAAACTGCTGAGCTGTACACGTCATCACATATTATAATACAATCTTTTCCATCCTATATATACACTAAGTTTCCAATATGTCAGAAATGTCATTTTCCATTCTCACAGGTGGCTTCTCGTTAGGTGAATTCCCTTTGGATAGGTCTGGTACTGTGCCTGACTTTCCAAACACCATTTAAAATACTGATTAAGGCAACATGTGGACTCAAGGGTAAATTCCTGATGAGGTTGAGGCTGTGGTTGTGAAGCTTTGAGATTCCAGCCAAACTCACTTTCCCCCATGACTGACATTTTAAGATGAAGAGTACAAAAAAAATTAACCAAATATAAAACGAGAATGGAATTGAACTCTGATTTGATATGGATTATTCTCTCATGAACCAGGTCAGTAATAAAAAGAAACATTTTAAACAAAGAATCATTCACTGATTTGGTTCTCAAGACTCATCGATCAGTGGTTCTTGAGTTAACGGCTCACTAAGTAAATATCAGTATGAATTCAAAAGACTTGGAATAAAATGCACTAGCTGAACTGGACAAAAATTCTCTTTTTGTGTCCATTTGGGATTAAATTTTATTTTTGACTGAACTTCTTTTTCCCTAATTCTGCTTTTTTACTAGGCTTTTGCCTATAAAGCAATGCCTGTGACTGATGAGTAAAAAAAGTTCATGATTTCGAAATGTGTGCAGTGCACAAACAAACAAAGAAAAGGGAATATGATGATCATCATCATCATCTCCAACATTTACAAACGATTATAATGCTGACTCAGAACTCCCACAGGGAAGATAGTGAACAAGAACAGATAATATATGTACTAACACTGCCAGGCACTGCAACAATAGTTTCCAAACCAAACATGAAACTGATGGAGAGAAAAAATATTGTTGTGTTTTTCATGTTGTTTTCAAAATTCACCTTGAAAACACTGATGAATAACAGAAAGGTTTTTCCTCCATCCCTGCATCACATGTGGCGGAAAACACCCGACCCCAACACACAAGCTGGAACAAAATCAGCTGGGGGCAATTTCAAGAACTAGACTTCTGTTCGAAGTTTTCCAAAAGTCTTAATAAAACCATATGAAACCCAACTTTCAACATGCATTTTTAAATCAACACAGGATAGAGCCAAAAAAAAAACTGATGCAGAGTGCACCATGCTCGGCTGTCCTCTCTCTCTCTCAATAATTAGTTTGGGTTAAATAAACAATGCAAGTCTAAGATCTTTAAAATATGTCAGGTTTCTTGTTTTCCGTTGAGGTGGTGTGCAAACTGCACAACTAATCACAGACTACGTACATCAATTACAAGATCAAGCTCTTCCCAGACATCGCACTCTCACACAAGCTCACGCACATGGCAACTGGAATGTTTATTCTTGTCATTACACAACATGAAGCACATGCCCTCATTTTTGGAGAGAATTTTTTTTACCCCTGCTTTCTAATACTTCTCTTTCTCACAGTTACATCGGCTGTGGCTCTATAACTCTAGAACAGTTCACACACCCAGTGACTGGTTGGAATCATGGCAAACTGTATTAAAACTGGTTTGCAATCTGACCTTGTGTCTGTGATTAGTCTCATGATTGCATACACTGGAATCGAGACTAAAATAAAGCAACCGAGATAACTATACTAGTCAGCATTTGGAGCAAAACCTTTCATTAAAGTTGTCCTAACACCTAACACCAAAATGCTTTCTTGTCTTAGGACAACTTTGATGAACTTTGAATAATAAAGCACTCACAAGGCACTATCAAAATCATATAGTAGGAATGTCTATTAATTATACCTCTCTCAATATTCTCTTTCAAGAAATCTTTCCCAAAAGCCTGTTCACACTGCAAGGTCAGTATATCACACTTTCCTTCCTGAGTTCAGCATGGGCTAATCTAATCTAATACTCTGATCACATCCAAGAAATTAAAGGAAAGAAATTTAATAATAAAAGAAATTGGAACGTTTAGAGAAATGATTAGACACCCATAAAACTCCAAAACTCAAGTTCTCTCTGACTCTCATAAGAGCATACAAGAAACCTTTGTCTTCACCAAATTACATATATAAAAACTATATATATATATATATTCTGATGCACAAATCTGATTGGCTGAGAGGAGTGTGATATTCTAGTGATAACAGATTAACCATTTTACAGTTTGTATATCCTCTTCCGGTATTTCTTACAGGGAGTGTCATGGCGGATGCCCAAATCCACTATAGTTTTATAAATATTAATGTTTGTGTGTCAAGAAATGCAGCTTTAAGAATGCACTTGTTTACAGTTCAAATTATTTATTTATTATACAAATAAAAATGATTTAAAGATACTATGACATGATGAATAAATGAACGCACAAACTACACAAATCAATCAGATGCTAGAACTCAATCCGATCTCCTGCAGGGCTCATTAATATATCATTAACTCTGGGAGCTCTTTTGTACTGGTCCCCTGTCAAGCCTCTGAGTGGAACATTCTCACCCAGCAGTTTTGTAATCAGAGGCTGCAGGCCTGCTGTGAGCAGAGACACCATTCTGGTTTTAAGGACAAGGATCTGACTGTGATCTCATTAGCCTACAGTCGTAAACCGCAAAGGTCTAAGAACAGGGCAAGTCTGGGCTATGGTGGTTTTGAGTGTAGGATGAGTGCTGAAATGTCAACCGAGATTTATGTTGCTATACAAAAGACATGTTTCTTTCCGAGTTTAAGTACTGTTAACTTGACAAAGCAACTTAAGAAGCAGTGCTCTTTGTGTGACACGCTAAAAAACAGTGAAAGTTAATAAAAAAAAAAAAAAAAAAAAAAAAAAAAAAAAGTAAGTGCCCAGACACACTGCATGTACTAATCATGTACAGAATGTCTTTTTTTTTTTTTTTTAAATCAATTACAAATTTGAATAAACATAAGTAGAAAATGCAATAATGCCACTATAGCAAAAGATCTGGATTAATACAAGGCCAAAATCAACACAATATAGGCCAAGATTTTACATAAATTTAAGGAATGATGAATATTATGAGCATTAGATGACAGTTCATTAGAAAATAAGACTATCTACAGTTCTCTTACCATTGTAATTCATAGCTGGCAGGACCACAGTCATCTTGGGGCGGCTGCCTTTGTTGTGGTTGGTGGCAGGAAGGAGGAGGTGATCCTGTAAGCAAAAGAGGAACAGCCATCAGCCAGCCACAAAAACACATGCACGGGTAGAGTTTACTACATTGCTGAGGACATTGTTAAATTTCTCTGGTCACTATTTAAGAAGTCTGAAGCATCAATTTGGTTGCTAAAAAAGCCTAATTGTGTTGGAAAGAGCAAGTCAGGCACTATAAAAAAAAAAAAAATTGTATCTTAATGCTTTTGATTTATAAATAAATAAATTTATTTAAAAAAATAAACAAATAAAAAAAATTATTAT
>JAUMHE010000075.1:13483334-13504026 GCA_032359235.1 Enteromius mattozi
ATATATAAAATACACATACAGAGAGAGAGAGAGAGAGAGAGAAAGATTGTTACATTACTCCAGTCTTCAGTGCTGCATGATTTTTCAGAAATGGACATATTTAGATTAACAGTTGTGCCGTTTAATATTTTTGCTTGAAAGCCATTTTTTTCCTTCATGTTCCCACATTTCACGTTCATGTTCTGATGCATATATAATTAACATTTGCTGACAAAAACAGCCAGTTTTGTTCAGTTCAAGCAAACTGACATTTGAAGACCTAGAGATTATCATGTAACACTTCTAAAATCAGGTCAGAAGTCTGTCTATGGGAGTTCAGTTGTACCAGTTGTACCAATTGGAGACATTCTCCAGTCAGGACACAAACTTGTTGAAGACGGACACCATATGGAAAGGAAAGCCCATGAGCTGGAGATTATAATAACACTCATGTCTGTGCTATGGATGGGAAACGAGTGATGGATTTGTGAGGTTTTTTTTTTTTGTCATGTAGACAGCAAATGTGTTCAATGCTTAATACCATCTGTTGTCACTGTACTAAAGATGTGCAGGAAGTTGAATTCACAACGGGATTCAAATTGTTTACCTAAATGAAAAATTCTGTAATTAATTATGTCTTCATGTCATTCCAAATACGTATTACTTTTATTCTTTAATTGATTCCAATTCTTTAGTTGAGCTCCCCATTCATGGCCTTTTTAACAGGTTTATTCCAGTTTTATGAAGGCAAATTTAAGACTTTTTACTAAAGGAACAAATTTAAGGCAACAAAATACACAATCTTTAAAACGTAAACATCAAAGGAGCATACAATGAGTCGCACTAGCAAATTTTTGTGGTAAGTAAATGAAGACAAAAGTTTCACTTTTGGGTGTTCAGCCCTGTTCCTGATTAAAAAGATGTGCTTGCCACAAAAAAGACGTCATTAAATTTCACAAGGATTAAAACAATTGTATTGCACCTTTTACTGACTTATTTCCTCTTCCCCAAAGAACTGTGGTTTCCTAGACTAGATTATGACAATGAGGTCTTTTAGGAAGAGCAGTAGCCAAATTCTTTCTGTGTCCAGCAGGTGACCTTGAACATCCATGAAACCTGTGGGTGCGATTCTAGTGCCGGTGGGAGGAAAGGTGGAAAAAGAGAGTGACATAAAGAGTGAAAGGGTAAGTGACTGGAGAATGAAATGAGGAGTACCAATCTCAGATAGATATGAATTTCTGCCAACTCTAAGGTGTGATAGGCTCAAAGGGAGCTGCAAGGAAAGGATATTAAGATCGGCTTACATGAGGATGACAGTGGAAACAGTTTGAAAGTTTGCAGCAACTCTGGGAGATCAGAGAGCTTGATTCAATGGAACAATGAAATAAACACTATTAGGTTGCAAACACAGACCAGAGAGAGATGCAGGGCTCACTGCACGTGAAGGGAGAAAAGAAAAACTAAATATGACAAAAATCAAAGCAAAATCTCAAATCAAAATGCAACCTAGGATACAAAAACACATTCTGAACACATTCCTCAGTGTTTTGATACTCTCATTTCTAAATGAACAATTAACAGTCATGTTCCTTTATTTAAAAGAAATAATGTTTAAAATAATTTTTTCTCCTGAGCATCATTAGTAATGCAACATTAGGGAAAAACAAAAACAAAGCTCTTCAGTTTTTTGTTTTTTTTTTTAAATCCGTCGTCTCAACAATAACAATACTCAACAATAAGTCATTGGAGGTTAATACATTTCAGCCTTCAGTGGATAGAATTGCAACCTGATGAGTTAGGCTTTTAACCTTTTTTTTGGTTCTTAAATGGAGGACAACATCTGAGGAGGTTTCTGGAGGAGCTGCGTCAATGTTGTGAAAGTCTAACTTCCCAAAAGACCGAATAAACCTAGAGACTTAACCAAACAAAAAACAGTGCAGTGTCCGAATATGACTAAACCAATCAAACATCTTCTGGCTAAGTTCATCTAAGATGGGACTCATTTTATTTGGTTGAGATTAATGAACACTAAAAACAAAGACAACTTTGATTTTTGAGACTTTAAATCTTGCAGTTGGCAAAACATCTTTATTTTCTGATTATGAGTCATTGACATGAGTCATTTCTTTGTTTTAGTTTCACAAAAAAAAAAAGAATTGAAGATCTGTTTGCCATTAAAAAAAAATCATCAGAATTGAAAGAGAGATACTCTCACATCCCATGCTAACGGGTGAAATATTTCATTAGCTTTTTTGCTTTGGGCCACTGTGGTTCGTCTGAATGGGGATACGCCCGTCCGACGTTACCTTTGTAACAAAAGAGATTTAAGATTCTTTTTCAAATATATCAGCCAACATTATTCACATCTTCCTAGTGAATAATCAAAAGCAGGTACTAAGAGTATAGGAGGGAAAAAACATTAAACTTACAAAGAATAACTGATGAAAGAAGATGTGCAACTTGACAAACAGAAAAAATGACCAGATTACTACAAATACAGTCTCACTCTAAATGACACTGACCTTAAGATCATGTACATGTGGCCTGAGTCATCTGGATAACTCTTAGCTGACTAAAGTCTTTTCGTCCATCACATGTGCCCAAGAATAATAACAAAAAATCTTTAGTTGATCCAAACAGCCTCAAACAAATCTCTCAAATAGATTTTGATGATTCTCTGCCATGAATCTCAAAAACTTTGGCAAACCTACTGAGTAATTGTTCTGTTTTGCAGATCATCTGACAAAATCTGGGTACCACTGAATCATAAATGCCCCGGGAATGCCAGACTGAGAAGTTTATTGCTGAATATAGTAGGAGTGGCACATTTCAGTCAAATTCATAAGCTGCAATATTATGACAACTAAAACTGAAGGATCCATAGCAAAACTAAATAAAAGCTAAAAATAATAATTAAAAAATATACGAAAAAAAAAAAAAAATGACGAGACCATTTAAAAGTATTCTTGTAATGAGAGACATTATTCCAGTTTTTTTAGTGTGACGTGACTGTTCTGAAATCACAATAATGTCCCGATTTGCTGCTAAAAAACAAAAAGCAGCACAGTTGTTTTCTACATTGATAATATTTGTGGAAACCATGATGCATTTAAAGTTTGATGAAAAAAAGTTTGAGAGAGCAGCATTTATTTTGTAACATTATATATCTTTGTCTCTTCAGATCAATTACACGCATATTTGTGAAATAAAAGTGTTAATTTATTATTGCCCCCAAACCAAGCAGACAGCATAATTCGTATAATACATTTTATAATATAACTAATATAATTTGTATTTTACTTTATACAGGTGAAAAGAAACTCAGATCAGCTTAGTAGCTTGCATATATTCATTTGAATATCATAGAGACATGCCAAATACTAGTGAGTTGACATTACAAGAACCACAGTGTGCTTTATCTCAAACAAGAACGAAAAAACCTTTTTAAAGACCTCCCAAGATCTACCACATGCTAGAAGATTCTCTGACATGCCATTAAGGTGGAAGAGTCTCAAGTGTCCCTTTATGATGCTGTGTGGGCTCTAAAACCAATTAACCACATCCATGTGTGGCCACAGGGCGATAGAAAGCAGATAGAATGATGAACAGGCAGATAGATGGAGAGGTCAACTTACCCGGCGGAAAGAGATCACGTAGAATGTGTCCCCTCTTCTATTGAGTTCATCAAAGAAGTCATTGTAAGTGCGGTGAGGGGCGTAATACACCTGCAGCTCGCTGCTGGGAGTCCTGAAGACAGGAAACAAACACTTTTTACAAAAACACTCATTTTGCCACTGATAACAACTGCCTGTGCTTGTTCGAATGTTATTGCTGCAGATTAAAAAAGAAAAAAGAAAAGGAATTTTATACACGCCGCTAATGTTCATTGCAAAAAGCTGTATCGAATTTACTTTGCTTACCTATTGTAATAAAATACCATGCAACCAAGAGCAAGCGAAATGTCTAATTACAGTTCTCACGAATCTCTTGATAAAACACTTTCTTTCCTGTGTGAATGTGGCCTTTCCCCTGTTGTCAGTGTGAAGCAATGGAATGACAGCCATGTTGATTTCTGGCCCAATGCACTGCTGAGGTCAGCCAAACTACAGCAGCCAGAAATATGATTTACCCTGAGGGACAGCAAGTGGCCCACCCAAAAAAAAAACTAAACAAAAATATAAAACTAAATAAAAACAAACAAAAAGATATGTAAAAGGATATGCCTGTAAGGTGTAAAAACAGCTTCGTATTTTTTTGTTGTCACTGTTGCAAGAACCCAGGATAGATTTTAAGTCAACAGAAATGCCAATCATAATTCATTGTACTGTAATGTGACATTTCCAAGCGACTTGATTTTACACATCTGGAGCTGATAAGACTGATTTTAAAAGTGGCCGTTTCAAAATGCAGTTTAAAGTCTTTTGTCACATTACAAAAATATGAGAAAAGAAATCTAATTGCGTGTGGCATAGTTTGAAATAACCATCAAGCATTACTGCTGGACTTGATGACATGAAAAAAGAAAGCTGTAACAATTTTTTGCCAAACCTACCCCCTACTTTGGCAGATCATGAATTGGGCTTCAAACTTTACTGTGTTGTCTTGTAACACATAAATTCAAATTGTCCTCAGACCATTTCTCAGAATGCTCGTTAGTGAACATTACAACATTTACAAAGTTTACATTATAAATAAAAGAACAGAGATATTTTTACACATGAGAAAATACCCCATGAAAAAAAGGCTTTACAGCACCAATACAGCACTGCAAACTCAAGAACCAATGACTGACTCTCTAGAGCTAAATATACAGTTTGGCCTGGATGATGTTGCAGGAAATTCTTCACACAACTTACTTTTCAGAGGAATCCGTGTACTGGATCTGTGTTGTGATCTGTGGAACCTCAGCCCGTTTATCTGCTGCTTTCTGCTGGACAAAGAAAATAAAAATGTCACTTCCTTTTACCTCTCTGATAAAGCACGCACAGACACATGGAAATATTCATATTCGCTTTTATATCTCTGCACTTGAGCTCCTGTCATTGTATGTTATGCTGATAAACAGCATCTCTCCCAGAATTTGTTTAGTTCTGTTCTCTGTGTGGACAGTGTACAGAATCTGGGAAACAGCCATCTGTCAACACATCCATCTATCTTCAATCACCCAACATCTCAGCACCCTGCATGATGACAGTATTTACTTAGTGGCTCAATCCTGGTGACGGAAAGCAAACAATGTGGCGGTACCACAGTATAATAGTGGAAGCAATCTAGTTTTGTTTTCTTTGAATTGTTTTTGTTGTTTATGGTGAGGACATTATTTTTATGGAGTTAGAAGTTCCTGTTTAAGACCACCACCAGGTTGGAGATTTTTCCAGACCTGAAGGTCTTTAATGTGGTGTGAAATGCATGGAAGGATTCCAGATTGGGCAATGGGAACCTATCGGTGGAAATGGCTATCAGTGGATAAGTGTGTATGCATGTGTCTGTCAAGGAAGTTTCCCAACATAAGGCAGACACTTCAAAAACAGAGCAGCCTTTCAAACAATCAACTTGCTGCACATTATGTTTCGCTAAACCATAACAAGCTGTCCATCCAACTATTAGTTATCTGAAAAAAATACGATAGGGAACTAACGCAAACAAGTACAGCCTGATTAATTCTGCCAGCATAAATCATACGGCTTCACGTTAAGCCAGAATGGGGCTAAAGGAAGGTTTCTGGAACTAGTTTGGTAAAATTATTAATACCGCAACCCAAGCTGGCGAAATTTCTGAAACATTTATGCGATGTTATACCACTGAAAGCAGTCATGATAATTTACAGGATAAGGCTCTCTGGAGTAACACTGCGGTTTAGCATCTTGCTTAAGTGCACAATGGTTATAGATTACAAATTACCCATTTTATTACCCAGATCTTAAACCACTATACTACTCCACCCTCACCCATATGGCTAAACTCTGTTCTTATATTGTCTCATAGATTTGTGGCTGTTGGTATAACTTTTAACATTTCAGCAGTCAATTTGTATGATTTGTATGACTAGGAAATAAAATACATTTGTGTAAACATTTCAAGACCATTCAAGACTTCTTGACATCTTTTACAACACCTTGTCACATTTGACTCCTTTCATGAGAGTGTAAGCTATCGCTTTGACTGAACCTGGACAACTAGACAAACAGAAGTAGATTGAAGAGAACTTCATTGTGCTGTTGTCATGGCATTCAGCACTTTTTGTGCTTTGCCTTTTGTGCACGAGACTCACAGCAAATAAACTGAATCCATTCATCTTTTCCCACCATTGTGATTCAAGTGTTAATACATTTATGCTCCCTCTGTGTATTAAATAATCAGCCTGAGACACTTTTTAAATGGTATACACTACCAGTGAAAAGTTTTGGATCAGTAAGATTAATTAAAATGGAATACATATATTTAGCATGACCACATTACTTGGAACAAAAGGGACAGTAAATACCGATATAATGTAATTACAGTATAATACAACAAATGATAATATATTTGTAACTTTCTATCAATCCAAAAATCTTGGAGGAAAAAAAAAGTATAATTTACCACAAAAATTATAAGCAACATTTGTTTTCATCATTGATGATGATGATGATGACAATAATAATAATAATAATAATAATGAATGTTTCTTGATCACCAAATCATATCACAATGATTTCTGAAACATCATGACACTCAACTAAAGAAAGAGCTTTTTTTTAATGTACTGAAAATTAGTCTGAGAGAGAAAAGACAGATCGACTCAGAAGACTGGGGCAGGGGCTGTTTACTTTCCCAAGACTACTGGATTATACTTAGAGTGGGTTAAAAAGGAGTGAAAGAGATGAGCAGTGTGAAAGGAGAGGGTGCAAAGAGAGGGGTCTCATCCCTAATGTAAACATTTTGAAGATCTTTTTAAAGAAAATAAACAGCTTTATATCCTGGTGGTTCTCAGCAGCCTGTATCTGGGTTGGAGGTATGCAACCCAGTGTCTCCACTTGAGCCACACAGAAACACATGTCATGCTGAAGTTGAAAGAGAAAGAAACAAGGCTCTTCTGTCACTGCACTGGACAATGTCAAGAGCCCTGGGTGTCTCTAAGTTTTCAGATTTAATTTTTAGGACTGATTATCCACAATAACAGAAATAATAATAATAAAAAAAGAATGATTAACAATTCATCTTAAAAAGGAGGAGAATCTAGACGCTCTTGTGTCATACCAGGATGGTTCTGCCTCTGTGTTGAGTGTTGGTCATGCGGCGAGTTTTGGTCCGCTCAACCTCGTGACGATGTACCCAGCCCCTCAGCTCATGCGCTATCCTATAGTTATGAAGAGCAGAAACATTTCAGATTTTTAGTATAAAATTATATTAGTATAAAATATACTAACATTTTAGTATAAAAAAAGATATGGTCAACAATAATGTATCTTTGTGGTCTTAGGCATTTTTAATGAATGACACTGGATATTATAATTGCAAACAAACTACATTAAAAATGAGCAGAGAACAAAGAATAAAAGAAATACTGTTTGGTGCCTATTAAAGCATTAAACTCAAAGAAGCTGTGGTTTATAGTTCCTAAGATGTTCGATGGTTTCTACATATAAACTCATAGCAACAAAAATATATAAATTTTTAACAACAAAATTCAGATCATTTGTGCATGATACTGATTAATGAGGTCACAGGTGTGTGTTTATAGAGTATTTTACAACAGCTTCAAACATGACTCAGACAATCATAAATCAAGGAGCGGAACCGTTTTATAAAAAGCTGATCTAACGGATGTTGGATGATTCAAAGACTGCTACAATTATCTTTTACGGTCATCACAACAGAGCTCAGATGTTTATGTTCCTGAGCTGTTGGTTAGGGCTATTGTAATAAAAATTCCTTTTCGGTTCGGTTCAGATTAGATCAGACTGGGCAAATCTGGGGCACTGTGGACCAGATGTTCTGTAATCTAAATCTGACAAGAACTGGCTTGTCACAGAACTGTCAGATAGTACTAACACTATTAAATATATATATATTAGAACAGCATTTAAACATCAACTGATGTAAAACATGCTTAGTACTGACTTCATGCACTTGGTCCTGTTGACAGGTGGCTGGCAGGGGGGCGGAGTTCTGAAATACAGAGGATCCTTCACCACCATCAGTGCCTTCTGCTCTGATACTACATCCTCTAACCTACGAGGATGAGAGAGAGAATAAAAACAGCATTAACAGACAGTAAAGTACATTAAAAAATGAAATAATTGAAAATGGGGGTTGAGAGACTAAGGATGTTTTAATTCCATGACAACAAAAGTAATTTTATAAGGCTCTTGATTTAATCATCTCTTGGTACGCTGTTGGCTTAACATCTAAAGGAATACCATGTGCAATGTGTAAGCCAAAATAGTTCCTTCTTATCTTGTCTAAGGGGAAAAAACAAGATCTTTAAAATCAACAATGCCAACAACATGTGACAAGTTCATGCTAAGCGCAGGTACAGTGAATATAGCCAAGACATGAATGACAAAATACTAAATCTCCATGGTGTAGTCATTTACAGTTTAATGCAATAGGAAACATATGGCCTCTAAACGACATCTCAAGCACTTCTGGCTGGGGATGAGTGACACTGAAGCTCTGGGAAGCTGGATCTGTGTCTCACAATCTTTGCTGACATTGAGAAGCTCATCTCACAGAAGAAGGGAAGTCTGGATTACTTTGTGGGCTTAAGGGGGCAATAAATTAAAACAGCAGACTAAACTGTTTTTAATATACTCAATACTCCACAATAAAAATAATTTACATAGGACAAATCCTAGGCTATTAGAATCACTGTCTCCTCACAGATCCAAACTCAGACTGGGACACAAGCAGCACTGAGGATACAACCCTTTAGGAATGTGACACATTATGCCGATGAATGATACAGGAGCAAGAGATTTCACAAGAGATTTTAAAACTCTTGCAGGTGTTTATGAACTCCCTTTGAAAAACCAACATCTGGATCTCAATCTATATGCTTTCATTCATTCTCCACTGCTGAATTACATAATTCCATTTCCTGCTTTGCTCCCTAGATAGAAGCATTTTAAACAATTCAACCCCAGGATGCCTTTCAAACAACCAAGTACAGTTTAAGCTGGAAAGGAAACTTTAGCCTAGTTGAGCATAGGAACGGATGTAAGTGGGAAAAACAGCAAAAATGGAAACACCCGAGAGGCAAGGACAAGGCAAGGAAATAAAAATGGACCTAAAATTGATTCTTGTGGAACACCACCTGTTTTAGCCCAAAAAAAATTCTCACAATCTTAGCAACGCTGGTGATTTTGTCTAGCTCTTGGCCCGGGAGATTTGAAACATGACCCTGGAAGTGAAGTCATTTAAATTTGACTAGCTGCTTGATGAATGTCTTTGAGAAAACACAGATACAGGTTTTTAAAAGTAATCATGACTTCAAATATCCATCTTTTCATGTGGGTTTTCTGAACTCTTATGAGTTTTATGTTGTTGAAGCAATTTTTTGGACATGAGAAACCAGTATTGCCTTTCAAAACATTGCCCTGGGCAGATAAAAATAACAAACTTAGCTAGCTATCCTGTCATAGTATGTAAACTCGTGTGTAGGGCAGAACAAGAGCCTTTTTCTCTTCCGCAGGCATTTGGACAGAGTCACTCAGCACCAGTGCTGACGTGTTTTCCAAAACATTAATGGACTCTACAAGGTTTGAAAGGTAAGGGTCTGAGGTGTTTCCAGCCAAACACAGAGCAATAAGCATGACTAGTGTTCATGCAATGTAGAAAATTACAGAATAGCATTACCTGTCCACAGGGTTAGAGGGATCAGTCTGAGGTCTGTCTGACTCCAAGTTTCTCTCAGACTCTGGGGAAAAGCCCAGCAGGTGTCTGCCACTGAATGCAGGGGCAGCAGGAAATGTAGACCCTCTGTCTCCTCCAAGCAGACTGGGTGGGACAAACAAAAGAAAACATGTCAGGATATTAAACAAACCTTTATATAACACATTCCTTCTGCTTCCTTCAGAACAAATGCATATGGGTTGCACTCAGGCTTTAAAAAAGGAATCTTCCAATGGGACCACCAAGTTTTTCCTGTGTTCATTGTACTTTCATATACAAATTAGCCTATTTAATATTAATATTTATTTACCAAACCTGAAGTGCAATCCATGACAAATTAAAACACAGAAATAAAATGAATGAATTATTTACCTCATTGGACCCAAGTTAAAGACCAAGAAGACCATGACCGCCATAAGACACACAGCTCTCCGTTTTGGTGCAGTTGCTTTCAGCACAGAGTTCTTCAGAGAAAAGTTATAATAGTGAAGGTTACCATGTCATTTTACAACAAGTACAAATTAAGACAATTTGATTTGAAATGATGTGTAATATTAGATAATTAGTAATATTAGAACAGATTCACGATGTGGTCAATAACATGCTTTTAGATACGGTAGCTAATTTTTCATTTCATGTTGACTTTAAGTGGGTCTGCTAACAATCAAATATCTTTCTTCAAATTAAAGCTTGCAAAGAGATTAAGGTAGATGGACACCAACCTCACTAATCAGGCCTTCCACTTGTCTTTTCAATGTGCCATTTTCATTCTTCAGCTTCTCGTTCTCAGAAAGCGCCACCTTCAGACGGGCCTCCAGCGTCAACAAATACTCTTTTTTCTTCTTCCGGGAAAGAGAAGCAGACTCTCTGTTCTTTATCATGCGCTGCTGTCTCCGAGACGCATTTGACTGGAAGAAAAAAAAAATTAGGTCAAAACTAGTAATTACACTAGTCTTTGCCCATGAGCTGTGACTCACAGGCAAGGTAGTTCGCTGTTGAACCTCCCTTCCACCACACAAATGAGATCTTTGTTTTTTAGGCATATGTATCAGACAAAGACTAACTGACCCTGAAGGAAAACTGTGTCGACGACGACTGTTTGGCAACATGGTTGAGTCATACTAAAGTTTGTTTATAATGCAAGCAAATTAAAAAAAGCGATTGAGGCTAGGATTTTTGCACTAGCTCTAACTTTTGTCAAGATAAATGGAGCATGGCTGGACATCCATATGTGCCCGTGGCCCCTATCCACACACACTCCACCTAAAGATAATAGCAGACAGGACCATCTGGCATACTGTCCAGTACAGAGGAATGTGAAAAGACAGAGACAGATCTTATGTCTTATTTTCCATTCAAAGCCATAAGAATGTTTCTGTTGGTCATTAAAAGCTGGGAATATAAGTGGAAAAATTGAAAGACAAAGTATGATGTACAATGTAAGTATAACATTGACTATATAAAAATAATGTCATAAACAAGTGCTATATCCATGCTATAGCATACAGTGCTAAAATCCACGATACCACTATAAACATAGCTTCATAATTTTTTTTATTTTTTTTATTTTTTTTTACTCAGCAAGTACAAACACAATTGATCAATTTTCAGCAAAAACATTTGGGTAACACCTTTTTTAAGGATAAATTCTCTCTAACATTCGTATTACTAGCATTTTTGCTGTTTATTAGTACTTATTAGGCACATATTAATGTCTTATTCTACATAACCATATTCTAGATCCCTTAACTCGACCCATACCTTAACTTAACAACCACCTTACTAAATACTAACTGTTAATAAACAGCAGATTAGGAGTTTGAGGGAAAACACTTATTTAATAGAAAATGTGTCCCCTTATCTGAAGATATTTATACAGATATTTTTAAATGTTACAAATGTTTTTTTGATTGCACTATTTTAAGGTGTCCTTGTTATAGTGTAATTATACATTTAGGTACTGAGTAATATTAATTAACGACATGTACTTTGGTTTGGTTTATGGTTACTTGCAAGTAATTATGAATAATTTATTTTTATTATAATAGTAAGTTCATGTAATGTGTAACAAGAACACCTTAAAATAAAGATGTTACCAAACTTTCTATTTCAAATAAATGCTGTTCTGTTAAACTTTCTTCTACTCAAAGAATCTTGAAAAAGTGTTACTGTTTCCACAAAAAATATTAAGCAGTTTTAAAAACTAAATTATTTTCGAATATTACCATTTTGTTATTCTTAAGCATAGGAGACTTCTTTTTAATGACGCCAAACTTTTGCATGTACTTTATTAGTCATCGAAACTGTTACCTAAATAAGCCTTCTTCAAGCATATAGCAGCTGTAATTGAATATCGCTGCTAGTTTGGGAAAAAAAAAAAAACTACATTTTTAGACACTGAAATAACAATGAGCCTGTTTTCTTCCCCAAAAAAGCTAAAATTTAAACAAGTGATTAATTTATGGGTGCTCCATATTAACAATGTTCTGGAACAGAATTTAAACTCTTACCCAATTAAACATAGTTAATTAAGCTTACATAAGCAGGGTCTGCACACAAACCACCACTCAGAGCTGACAAAACCTAAGGGTCAGATGCTTGCAGCAGACATGTCTGAGAACAGACCCCACCCTACAGAAAGGAGAAAGACGAAGGTGCACAGAGAAACTTTACTGCAATAGACTAAAGGAAAATCGAGACCACTAGTGGGGTGGGGTTGACCGTTCTCACAGCCACACCGTTTTAAGACTGTGGCCTAATAGTCCCGGTGATTAAACCGCTTGGATCTCCATGTGCCTCTTTGTGCTCCCATCTCATGAGAAAGCTCTCCTAAAACCGGGAACCGGGCCACGGCCAGGGCCTGGGAATGAATAACATGTTTGGTTACAAGAGCGTGGGGTGCCATCACCATGGCGATTGAATCTGGTGGGAGGGGAGGGATTGGTGGATGTTGGCACAGATCACCAAAATTCTGCATTACTGAGGATTTGTATAGAAAAAATGTTCATGACATTCAGTCCCATATGACTGAGGGAACGTCCTTTAACCAAAACCTCAGTATATCCAAACGAAATGTCAATCATCCAACACTCCAAGACTAATGGCAGCCACTTGATAAATTACAAATATGAGTGATGCGTACAACTAAAAGAACCTTAATAGCAAAGCCAAGTTAGCTCAAAACATGTCAAACCAATTTAACCAAGTCTGTAACACATTCTTTGTACATTTGTTAGCTCATGGTTGTTAGCCAAAATCACAAAGCCTGTATAGCAGAATTCTACTAAAATGACTGTTGAAACTGAACTTAAAAGCTGCTTTGTTTGGCATCGCCTTCAGAAATACATCACCGTCTATTTCATCCTAAGGGTTCCAGTTCAGGAAAGATGTGCTAAAATGAGTTACTCATAATGCTGAGTGTCGTGAGGAAAGAGAAAAAAATATTTTAGTATTCATTTCTATGTGCTTTAGAAAAAAAAAAAAAATCAAAACAAACAAAGTTAAATACATTTGCCTGCTGTGTCCAATTCACAAGAATATTTTAACTTCACCTAGATCAAATAGCCTCTAAATCTGCTTTCTGGAGCAATATCCTAGTTTCTAGATGGCATTCACAACCAAAACTATAATTAAAGGAACAATTTACCCAGGAATTAAAATTGTGTCATTTTTAACTGTCATTTGTTCCAAACCCGTATGCTTTTTTTTTTTTCCATGGAACACAAATACTGATTTTTTTACAGAATCTTTTCACATATTCCTTCCATACAATGATAGTTCACACTAACCAAAACGTACTATTAAAGCACCATAAAAATAGTCCATCCTTTTAATGTCTTGCCTGGCATGTAACTACATTAGCAGTAAGTAGGTAATATATAACTTTTATTGGGTTAACAGTCTGATAATGAGGGTAACCATCTGATGATGCGGTAACCCAGAATTACACAGTTGCTCAGATCATTGTCAGTCCCTACTACTACGTAGCTGCTAGTTTAATCAAGGAAGACTATGATTATCTAATACCTAGAGAGAAGAGCGGTCAATGTTAATAACATAATTAGCTTCATTTATTATAACACAACTTTCTACATTTTGATGTTTCAGACACATGGTCAATGCATTTCTTAAATGAAACTAATACTTTCAGCAATACCACAATAATTTGACCGAAACTGACATCAAAGAAATGTATAATGTAAAAAATTATAATTTCTAATAAATGTCGTTCTTTTGAAGTTCCTATTTATCAAAAAATTTAATTTTTATTCTTTCTGAAAAATACACCATGGTCTTCATAAAAACCATTAGCCTGCACACCAGCATATTAGAATGATTTCTGAAGGATCATGTGACCCTGTAGACTCATTAATAAATCATTTATATATATATATATATATATATATATATATATATATCTAAAACAGAAAAGTTTTTTTTTTTTTTATTGTTATAATCTTTCACAATATTACTGTTTCACTGTATTTTATCAAAGAAGCAAGACTTTGAGTGCAATTAACAAATACCGGCAAATTAATCTAAAAATATATTTTTAACTAATTGTGCCTGAAAAGAAATGTAAAAAGTCTCAAAGCCTACGGCCCTCTGCGGCAGGGAACTTAAATCTGCTCGACGCTGCACAGACAGTCTTGCCAAAGATCATTAATCTTAAACTGCTATAACAAAGCATTACATACAATCTGCTACACCGTCATCAGCATTCAGCTGTTTCAAACATCCCACACCGCAATAACTCACAAGCAGCCATACATAAACACACACACACTCAAAGACACCTGCCCCACCTGCCAGTTTTACTGTTGCACTGCAATTTCTCCTAAACCCCCTCAAACCCAAAACCTCCTCTGAGGCCAAACCACAAGCAGCCCTAGTTAAACCACAGCTGTGCTAACCCTCCACAAATACACACACACACACTCAATAGTTCTCTATGGGCTGTGACAGCTTCAATGGGCCTTCACATTTTACCACTGCACAATCATGACATTAGCACAGAAAAAAAAGAAAAAAAAAAGACAGGAAAGATAAACATAGACTGTGACCTATTTTAATCTATTTCTCTTTAAATAATTTATTGGCATCAAGTGATTGTGTTTTTTTTAAGATAACAGTTTCTCCCACGAAACCTGTTGGCTTTTAACCAAGGGATACAATCCACAGAATAAATATTTCTACAAAACAGTTCAGCGACAATCCTTACGTCACTGTCTGTGACATGGGTGGGTCGGCATTATTATTTTAACAATTATCTCAGTGTGTAAAAACAAAGCCAAAGAAGTATTATAATTGTTTATATATACATATTAATCGAATACAAAATAAAAGTTTTTGTGTACATAAAATATATGTGTGTATATTTACTATGTATATATTATATAAAGACACACACTTTAAAAAATTACCTTTATATATTTATATTCATATAAATTAATATTATATATAAATATATTTAACATATAAACTTTTCCTATTTTTCTTAAATGCATACATGCTTGTGTGTATTTATGTACACATATTAAATGTACATAGTACAGACACATATACACACACACACTTGTAATGCGTGTATATATGTGTGTGCGTGTTCACATGTGTATAACACGTTTATACATGTGTAATAAAAAAATCTATTTTTGGGGGATTGTAACAAGACTCATCCTTGAGTCTTGTTACATAAGATGTATGAAATGCATAAAGGCATCACTTCATTTTTTCCTTTCTCTCTGCATAGAGTGGCCTGTGTGAGTTTGGTAGTTCATGCATAAGCATGTGTGTGTGAGTGTGTGTTTGCCACGTAGGAGTACAATACCCCAACCAAGAGTCTGGAGCTCAGAATAAAGGACAAAACCAGAAGCAGGAGAGAGAGTGAACATGTGGCTGCACTGTGCTAAAAAGTTTTTTTTCTTTCTGAAAGCTGACAGACGTTGAGGCTACAGAGGCAAGTCTTTCATCATATTCCCCTAAACGCCAGATCAATCTAATGCAGTCATTGTTTACATACTAAACACATTAGATATTCTTTAGCCTATTCACACCTCCAAACATATCATACAACTCTACATTTGAAACTTATTTTGGAGCATGATATTTCTAAAATTAC
Organism: Enteromius mattozi; assembly: GCA_032359235.1. Taxonomy (NCBI): domain Eukaryota; kingdom Metazoa; phylum Chordata; class Actinopteri; order Cypriniformes; family Cyprinidae; genus Enteromius; species Enteromius mattozi. The sequence continues at coordinate 13,499,311 of JAUMHE010000075.1, forward strand.
ATAAGACGATTTATAATTACAGACTAGAATAAAATCTGAAACCTGCGGAATTGCAACATGCAAAGAAAATGTGGATTTTACAAGGAAACCACTGGTGTATATGGAGACAATAACTGTTGCTATAAATGTGTGAAGTTGTTTTGCTTCTTTCTCTGCCCAGACATTCACGACCGAGTCTAAATGACAGCTTGTGTGAACTGAATACATTGAACACTGTGTATAAAAATCACACAGGCCATGAACTGCCTTATAAATGTGCAGATGGGAATGAAATGCACATGCATGGGGCTGCTACACAGCTGATACTAATCCACTAAATATTGATGAAACGTGTCATATTTTAACACACTCGGAAACAGAACTCATAGGAAGGGGCACCAAGGGAGTTTTAAACATATGAACTTTATATACATGGTCCATTCAGTTGAGTAACACCAGAGCACTAAACGCTCATTCACAACAACTGTCCTACACCAGATTAAGGCATGTGCTGAATAATGCTTCTGTGCATGCTATAAAATTAGTTATGGATGGATATCCTGGTAATTATGATACTTGAATTATATTAATTGAAACACACTGTTGACAAAAATCAGTCATGTGAAAAACATACCACTATAAGGACATGGCGCTAAAATACTGATGGTGCGAATATGCAAATACCATAACAACACTATATACACATTTTCATATCCTAAATTGTCTTAAAACATGTAAACAAATGTGCTAGAAGCTAAACCGCAAGACGACTTCACAATAAATACTACAGTGTACTCATATTTCAGGAGCTCAGTTTTCACGTGCTGTACAAAAATGATTACATTAATGTTTATACATGACTACATTCTTAAATGTGTCATTTTAGACCGTCAGTATTTAGTATTTAGTATTAGCATCAAATTTAGTATTTAATGTGTGTCATGTGTCAAATAATATTATATGATGAAACAGGCCTACTGACTGAATTTACAGCACATTTTCATCAAAAGACAAACAATGAGTAAAACTGTAAAAATCAACAAATTCACAGTCTACAGACTAGGCTGTTGAATTTGATTAAACCCTTCGAAAGGTGTTTTGTCTGGCTGACTGTGATTTCTCACACAACTGTTGTTAAAAAGTCTGACACTTGATTGCAGTAATTCCTGACATTACCCAGCGATGTTTACATGGCCTGTGTATATCAGAGGTCCATTCCCTCACTGTTCTCTCCCAATCAGTGCCACCCAATCTACACATAAACCAAACTTACGTACACACAGGTGCTCTGAGGGTTTTTTCCTCAAATTCTGAGAATTTGAAAAGAGCTGGTAATGAAAGCTGTAATAACCCCCAATGTGGAAAAGACAGCACTAAATGCACAGGAATGTGGGACTAATCCTGAACTCTATTTAATTAATCTGAGGTCAGTTGAATCTACAGTATGTCGGAACAAATACTTTAATGGAAAATAATGAGCTCATTGTTGGTCTGTAACTAAGGACACACGGACTGATGCTAACAGTAAAAACAATAATATTATGAAATATTATTACAATTTAAAATAACTGCTATCCATTTTCATATATTTCAAAATGTAATTTAATCCTATAATGGCAAAGCTGAGTTTGTCATATGATTCTTCAGAAACCATCACTGCCAAAGAAAAGGGGTTTGCAACAAGAGCTTCACGACCCCTAGGGAGTCCATAGCAGTACTGCAGGGGGTTTGCCAATTATTGTTTGATCTCAAATCATTTGTTTTATTAAAAAAAAGGGACAAAATACAATAAACACCTTTACTATCTTACCATATTAAGTACATATATATGTAACAGGGGTCCTTCTTTGCCTCTTTATCCAATGTTAATCTTACTATTGAAATATGTGCTCTTCTCACCTAGAGGTCCTAATGTGTGTCTCTCTCCTATTTCTACAATAACACCCCCATCTCCTCTCTGAACTATAAACTAAGTCTAATTTCTCGCATCTGGTTAGGGTGTTTCGCTGATGTCAGGACAGCACATATGGAAAAACACATGCTTTTGATTAAGAAACCATTTGATGAGTAAATACTATCAAAGTAAGACCAGATCCATGGTCATTCAGGTTCACACTCTATATCTCCTGTTCTCCATATTTATTTAAAGTCACAGTGAGTAATTCACACAACTAGCACTATTAAACTATAATCATTATTATCAAACAGGTTTCCAAAGCACCACATTCTACTGTACGGAAAATAGGAAAGCCCCTCCCCAAACTCGCGCTATTGGTCAATCCAGTGTTGCCATGTCGAGACACCCAAACAAACAAAGCAATGTGGAAAGTACTGCACAGTCACACTTTTTGGGGATGTCAATCAAATACAAATTTTGGGAGAGGAAATAACACAGGAGAAGATGCAAATCTTCGTGCAAATACACTTGAATTAGAGACTGGAGCTATACTAAGTATTACTGAGAAGCAGTACTATTACTGGGTTTCTTCCATAATGAAATTGCACATTAAATGTCTAAAGAATAATGTTTTATTACAATTACATGTTACAATATAATTTCTGGAAAGTTTGAGAATTTGTTTTTACCAGTTAAATTAATTTGTGTGCTCGCCTGTACTGGGGTGGGCTGGGAGGTTACTGGGAGGAACTAAAACTTATTTGGCAAACATGCAACAAAGTTATTTATTATTTCTATAATATTAAATAATAATATTAAACATACTACAAGCAGAAAATTTGTTAGATATTATATTATAATATATATATATATATATATATATATATATATATACACACATATTGATTATATTGTACTTTTATACTGTAACATTTCACTATATTTTTATTGTAGTATTTGTGAGAGTAAGAGACTTCATTTAACTTAACTTAAAACCTTACATCAAACTTTTGATCACTAGTGTAATAGTGTAACTAATTATTAAATCATTAATATTAGTGTATCTTGAGAAAATACTATATTGCAAAAAGTGTTTTTTTTTGTTTTTTTTAATGTGGTCCAAAAGTGAATTATCAGGCCAAAAATGTTCTGTAACAAGTTACTCCGGATAAGAGCAAGTTTTTATATCCATAACTTCACTAAAAGCTGATATTTAAAATTCCTCTTGAAGATGACAGAATCCACAATCGGACCATGTAACAGTTATTGCTATAAAAACCTAAATATTTGCAAATACTTCAATGAATGTTTGCACAGAGGTTATGACGACTGCAAACCACACTTGCCATCTAAACTACAAACTACAAAGGCATGTTGGCTTGTACATCAGTCTATAGCCGTTCAACAAAATTTATGCTCTTTTGGTCTCATTATTTTACAGGTCATTTGACCAACCAAAAATGGATTTTACATTTACACCAAGTCTTTTACCTTCACTGTCAAGCACCTGGCTTGCTGAAAAAATAAATTCTCATAACAGCCATTTCGTGATGCAGAAAATAACTAGTTGGTGAGTTGCCATAAACGAATTGGCTTTGCAATCTTACACAACATCTTAGAGACGATGCTGTCTTAAAACTTCAGCAATGCGCGCTGTCAGCACATAAGCTCTGCTGCTAAAAATATCAAACTGTTGAACTAGCTGAATGAAAGCTGGCTGGAACCATGTGTAGTGATGATTTAGAAGTCACACAATACATCTGAAGCACCCTTTAATACCAAGTGTTTTGTGGTCATGCAGAAACTTACATCATCCTCAGGGGTGGAATTCTGCAGTGTCATGGCAACCACAGGAGATGCTGTTACCGGTGCAACAACAGAGATGGATCTGTCCTGAGTCAGTGCTGGCACTGTGACTACATGCGTGGGCACTGCCTGAGGCGTCTGAAGCTGGACAACCTGAGTAGGCTGAGATAGCAGCATTCGCTGACCTGCAAAAGAAACATACGCTGCTTATACACTTTACCATTCAAATGAAGCAAGAAATGCAACTTGTTGCCATTTTTCTTCATTAATCTCAGCACTCTGAAAGTAAAGTTTTCACATCACAAACTGGTTTAATAAGGAGAGAAAAACTCTTTTAATCAAAAAGGAAACAGTTGTGCTAAGCACCATCCTTCACCCAGAGCAAAACATGTCACCTCCAGGTAACACGGACAAACACAATTTGTCAGGCGTGACGGGTTACTGTTGGTGTTGAGTTAAATGAGAGGAATTTGCGGTGCCTCCCCAGCAGGGGTCATTCTGAACGACTTCCATTCTTCTCAGCCACCCACTGACTTACCCATCAGTCTCCCAACAAACTACAATTAACCTTGCATCAAAACTCTGCGGTTAGCCAGAAAATAATTACTGTAGCAGAACGCAATCAGTTGAAAGCGCACTTCCACAATCTTTTGCACAGATGGATTCAATACAATATAATATAAGCAGCTTGTGGCAGCTCTCTCTCTTCGCAAAAAGCTCCTACTGAGATTTAAAAAATAAATTAAAAAAAAATAGTACACACATAGTGCTTTGTGTGATGTACCATTTATAAACCAGACTGCACAGAGACACAACTTATTCTAAGAAACAAGTCATACAATCATACAAAAAAATGAATGAGAAGTGATTGTTTAGACAGGCCGATATTAGGCATTTTCCAAACTATCGGTATCGGCATTTATAATGGCCAATAAATGAATATTTCAAAAATAAATTAAAACGGACGAAACACCCTTCAACCATGTCATGAGTGTTGGCGTTGGCGCAATACTTCGATTTAAATAATGCGATTA